>OZ019969.1:1300627-1625627 GCA_963970395.1 Ephialtes manifestator | reverse complement strand
GTCTTTGTAACGAGAGCTCGTTTTTTTTTCTTTCTTTACTGTTACGTTGCTTCAAAGCACTAAAGTATTACTATGTTGTATATAGTGCCAACGATGTGAAGGAAGATTGATTTTTCAAAAATCAATTCTCTTACTCGTTACCGATTCCATTTCTACTGTTATGGGCACTTTTTATTATGGAGGTTGTACTTTATGTTTTATGGGATTTTCGTTTTTTTTTTGTTGTGATATTGCTTTTTTCAATTACATATGTTACCAAATATTAATATTTGAATTAAATATGTTGTTCTCATAAAAATGCCACTAAAGGTAAAAAATCAATAAAAATACAAAGCAGAAAATATATAAATACTGGAGCCAAATATATGAAAACTCATTATCAATTTTTACTCCCTCTCTCTTTAATTATTAAAAGGTGGTTGAAAAATGTTTTCCGATCCCTAATGCGATAAATCTTAAAACAAAAAATAATATCTTTCTGAAAATAATTGTTATCAGTAATACTACTTTTTGACGTCTTTGAGTCTACCAGTTTTTAAATATTATCGTAATTTAATATTAAAAGAGATTTTAAAAAATTCCTTAAACGTTTTTCGAAACCTTCTTGCAATAGTGTTGCATTTTGTAAAACTGCATTATATTATTTCAATAATATAAGGGATATCAAAAAAATTGATAAATAGTACAAATTATCAAATGGCTTAATACGAGTGATGAATGTTTTGTATCTATTCATATTAAATAATTCACGAAATTATGATGGCTCGGAGAAAAATATTGAATCTCTTATGTAGCAAATAAATTAGTATTATATAGCAGTAAAGGCAGAAGCACCGAGGGTGGAGGTCTCGTGGTGAGCGTGAGTGGCGTAATTCACGCGCCGTCGAGAGTTGAGAAAGTTGAGCATCGCACCCAGGCAGAAACGGGCCCCCGGCACGTAATTTAGATGCAAGGGCACTTTCTCTCTCTTCATCGTTCTCTCGGTCCTCTCTGGCTAATCGGAATAAGCTCAAGATGCGCCGCTGTATTCAAACCGCTATGAAAAGTTAGTGGCTTGGTCAGCACGTCACATAGCTGATGCTCCGGCAAATCACCAACTTTATAACAATGACTGACCATTGAAAATTAATTGGGACTCTGCAATTGAGAAAAGCTATATATGGGTCATTCCACGGAATTTCGCACAAAAAAAAACCCGACCGACTCCAATTTTCGCCTAATTTTTTTATATTGTTGACTATGTCAAACGGAGCATTTGTGAATTTTTTGAGAATTTTATTCTTATATTTCGACGAGCCATAAAATAAAAGGTGAAAAAAATGAAAAAAAAATCTAACGTCAAGTGGAATAATGATATCGACAAAAATAACTAGGTCAAAATTTTCGTAATTCAACACAGTTTACGGTAAAAATAATCAAAATAAAAAATAAACATAACTTCTATTTTATTTATGTCTTCTACCAAGAAAAGGTACCATTTCGCTAATTTGGCCCCCTCCGATTTCAATACAAAAAATCACGAATATACTACATGGAGTCCCAAACATTTTAAGCACAAGCCCAAGATGGAGAACGCATTTTACCCATTTAAAAAAAAATATTTCGGGTAATTGATTTTTTTATTTTTCTTCCAATCTTCTGCGTATTTTTTTATGTAATTGGTAATATTAAAAGGAGCTTATGTGATTTTTTTCATAATTTTATAAGTAGATGTATTCGATTCATTAAATGTAATCGAATTACAAATTTTAAGAGTCGGAGTCGGTCGGGTTTTTTTTTGTGCGAAATCCCGTGGAATGACCCATATATATGGGGTGTTCCTGGCCAACTTAGTAAGCGTTTAACCCTGACTCCTTCCAATTCGCTCCCAAATTTTTTATACTATTCGATATTCTCGAAAAAACACTTTTAATTTTTTTGTAGATTTTTTTTACTGAAACTTTTTTTTCATGATATTTTTAGCTAAAAATTCTGCGCCCCAATTAAAAAATTAAAAATTATTCTGAAAATCCTGTTTTTTATTGTAATAATATGAAAATTAATTGGGACTCTGCAATTGAGAAAACCTATATATTATATGGGGTATTCCTGGCCAACTTAGTGAGCGTTCAACCCTGACTCCTTCCAATTCGCTCCCAAATTTTTTATACTATTCGATATTCTCGAAAAAACACTTTTAATTTTTTTGTAGATTTTTTTTACTGAAACTTTTTTTTTCATTAATTTTTTAAATAAAACTTCTGCGCTCCAATTAAAAAATTAAAAATTATTCTGAAAATCCTGTTTTTTATTATAATAATATGAAAATTAATTGGGACTCTGCAATTGAGAAAACCTATATATTATATGGGGTATTCCTGACCAACTTAGTGAGCGTTCAACCCTGACTCCTTCCAATTCGCTCCCAGATTTTTTATACTATTCGATATTCTCGAAAAAACACTTTTAATTTTTTTGTAGATTTTTTTTACTGAAACTTTTTTTTTCATTAATTTTTTTAAATAAAACTTCTGCGCTCCAATTAAAAAATTAAAAATTATTCTGAAAATCCTGTTTTTTATTGTAATAATATGAAAATTAATTGGGACTCTGCAATTGAGAAAACCTATATATTATATGGGGTATTCCTGGCCAACTTAGTGAGCGTTCAACCCTGACTCCTTCCAATTCGCTCCCAAATTTTTTATACTATTCGATATTCTCGAAAAAACACTTTTAATTTTTTTGTAGATTTTTTTTACTGAAACTTTTTTTTCATGAATTTTTTAAATAAAAATTCTGCGCCCCAATAAAAAAATTAAAAATTATTCTGAAAATCCTGTTTTTTATTGTAATAATATGAAAATTAATTGGGACTCTGCAATTGAGAAAACCTATATATTATATGGGGTATTCCTGGCCAACTTAGTGAGCGTTCAACCCTGACTCCTTCCAATTCGCTCCCAAATTTTTTATACTATTCGATATTCTCGAAAAAACACTTTTAATTTTTTTGTAGATTTTTTTTACTGAAACTTTTTTTTTCATTAATTTTTTAAATAAAAATTTTGCGCCCCAATTAAATTTTTTTAAATTATTCTCAAAATCCTGTTTTTTATTATAATAATATCCTATTTTTCAGATATAAAATATTTTGGGCAAATGTTTGCGTCGATTTTTTAAGGCATTTAAAAAAAACCGTTAAAAATGGAAGGAAATGAAACAAGATGGCAGCTCATGGTCGGTTGTCGCATAAACATTTTATTATTATTTTTTTAATTTTGCTGATGCTTTTTTTATCGATATAAAAAAATCATTTGTTAAATAATGAGTTGTTGAAATAGAAAACGAAGTGAGACATTTTTAACTCTCGATTTGTAAACTTCTCAAATCCAACCATCAAGCAACTATAAATTTTGATATCTAATACAGGATTTTTGAGAATAATTTCAAATTTTTAAATTGGAGCGCAAAATATTTATTTACAAAATTCATGAAAAATAAAGTTTCAGTAAAAAAAAAAAATTAAAAGTTTTTTTTTCGAGCATATAGAATAGTACAAAAAATTATGGAGCGAATTGGAAGCGATCAGGCTTGAACGCTTATTCAGTTGGCCAAGAATACCCGATATTATAAAATTTTCGGAGTATTTTCACTCCGAAAATTAAGCACATCACTAAAAATAATTGATTAAATCTAGTAATTTTTGTTTATTATTTTTATAATATTTACAAACAGAAAAACGTAAATACCTTTTTCTTCTTGCTGCATATTGATGAAAAAACTCTTCCCCCCAACTGAATTTATTTATTTATTTATTTATTTATTTATTTAATCACTGAAATTTCGTTGTCGTACAGATTCGGATTTTTTTAAATTTCTAATACAGGTTGCTCAGTTTTTTGTTTTGTTTTGTAATATACTTTATACATTTTTTATTAAAAGGAAATTAATCAGCGCTCTAATATTGGAAAAAAAAAAAAACTAAAAACATTATGAAGCATTCTGACGGAAATTATGTAAATCACAATGAGATGAAGCTTTTAGTCGTCGTTGCAGATTTCAGGAATTTCACTGTACACATTTTTTCTCCGTCTAGCATTTACCTTCTCTCATAAAAGGAAGGTTAATAATACAGAAACTCAGGGATACTGGTTAGTGTGTGACGGACAACTTTTCCATCTACAAGTAAATAAATTATTTTCGTTGAAACCGCAGGACACCGTTTATATGTTCCCAGGGACAAATAAGGGATTAAAAGCTATTAAGGCCACGAATTTTTCAATAATTCACATTTATCTTCATTCCCATTAGTTATGAGCTTCGATTTTATACAACACGGATTTCTAATATATTATACATGTTATAAGTTATACGTTCTCCATTTTATATGTATATAATGATGCTAATAATAATAATAATGATAATAATAACGCAGCAGAGTAACCAACATTATTTGTCAAATCGAATGACCGATAATTTCAGCCAAAGCCCTAAATTCAGTTTGTTCCAGAATTTTGTAAATCTGACAATACTGCATGTAGAATGTAATCATGAACGAGATGTCGAATTGCATAAACGTATTTCACGGAAAATTATTGATCTCATATTTGCTATCAACATTTATGTCTACAAACAGCGTGGAATATGCAAACTGTTGTTATATACATAACACACAATTTTATATACTTTATTTATATGAAGCATTCTCTGTCAATTCAGCCACATTTTTTTCGACCCTCTCCGATTTGCCCTGTAATTGATTATATGAATGTACCACTAAAAGACACTCTATGTGAATTTTTTCAGATTTTTAAAAATAATTTTTCAGAAAATCGCTTTTTTTATTCAAGTGCAAATATCTCAGAATTTTGAAGTTACTGAAAAAAAATATCTGCACATAAAAGTTGTCGTTTATTGTTAGCTTTCGAGCGGAATATTCCAAATAATTGTCACGTTCCTGTGAGTATGATTTTTTTCCGAAAAATGGAGGAATTATTTTTTAATTAAAAAAAAGGATATTTTTTTTTACTGAAAAAATTACAGAGTATTGCTACATGACTGTTGATATCACAAAAAAATCGCCAGAGTGGCACCGATCGATCTTCTGGTATTAAAAAATGCATTTGTGTGAAAGTTCCGAAAAACGGGGGCATTATTATTTTTTTGAAAAAAAAAGGTTACTTTTTTTTGGCTAATAAAATTACAGAGTATTCTTGCATGACTGTAGATATTGCAAAAAAATCATCAGAGTGGTACGGATCGAGCTTCCGGTATTAAAAAAAATTATTCGTGTGGAAGTTTCAAAAAACGGGGGAATTATTTTTTTTTTCGACCCTCTCCGATTTGCCCTGTAATTGATTATATGAATGTACCACTAAAAGACAATCTATGTGAATTTTTTCAGATTTTTAAAAATAATTTTTCAGAAAATGGCTTTTTTTATTCAGGTGCAAATATCTCAGAATTTTTAAGTTACTGAAAAAAAATGTCTGCACATAAAAGTTGTCGTTTATTGTTAGCTTTCGAGCGGAATATTCCAAATAATTGTCACGTTCCTGTGAGTATGATTTTTTTCCGAAAAATGGAGGAATTATTTTTTAATTAAAAAAAGGATATTTTTTTTTTACTGAAAAAATTACAGAGTGTTGCTACATGACTGTTGATATCACAAAAAAATCGCCAGAGTGGCACCGATCGATCTTCTGGTATTAAAAAATTCATTTGTGTGAAAGTTCCGAAAAACAGGGGCATTATTATTTTTTTGAAAAAAAAAGGTTACCTTTTTTTGGCTAATAAAATTACAGAGTATTCTTGCATGACTGTAGATATTGCAAAAAAATCATCAGAGTGGTACGGATCGATCTTCCGGTATAAAAAAAAATAATTCCCCCGTTTTTCGAAACTTCCACACGAATAATTTTTTTTAATACCGTAAGCTCGATCCGTACCACTCTGATGATTTTTTTGCAATATCTACAGTCATGCAAGAATACTCTGTAATTTTATTAGCCAAAAAAACTAACCTTTTTTTTATCAAAAAAATAATAATGCCCCCGTTTTTCGGAACTTTCACACAAATGCATTTTTTAATACCAGAAGATCGATCGGTGCCACTCTGGCGATTTTTTTGTGATATCAACAGTCATGTAGCAATACTCTGTAATTTTTTCAGTAAAAAAAAATATCCTTTTTATAATTAAACAATGATTCCTCCATTTTTCGGAAAAAAATCATACTCACAGGAACGTGACAATTATTTGGAATATTCAGCTCGAAAGCTAACAATAAACGACAACTTTTATGTGGAGACATTTTTTTTCAGTAACTTCAAAATTCTGAGATATTTGCACTTGCATAAAAAAAGCCATTTTCTGAAAAATTATTTTTAAAAATCTGAAAAAATTCACATAGACTGTCTTTTTGTGGTATATTCATATAACCAATTACAGGGCAAATCGGAGAGGGTCGAAAAAAAAGTGGCTGAATTGACAGAGAATGCTTTATATATAGATATATCATAAAACAATGTATTGACCGCAAATGAACCGAATTTTCAGGATTATTTTATCCGGATACTGACAATTTGATGTCTACAATAAAAAATACAAATGAGATTAGAGTTTTGTGAAATCCTATCCTGAAGGAAAACGAATAAATATCGCGGTATGAATTTAAATGAAAAACAAACTAATTATATTCCTGTGACGCGAGTAATATTGATGAGTGTCAGCAAATGTTTGCTAAAAGTAGGTGAAACCAATGTGGATGCCCTTGCTATTATATAAAACGTCCCTACTGAACCAGTCGAATAAATCATACGCCATAACGAGTGGAGGAGCCTTAAAAATACCTCGTATTTGCCGCATCAGAAAAAAATGTTATGTACTGTAACATGCAGAATCACTGGCTCTATACCAGTAAAGTACCGATTGTATAGCCTGAATATATCTCTGTGTGTGTGTGTATATATATATGTGTATGCAAAGGGTATATGAATTTTGGGCAACGATCGGGAATAGCTGGAAAGCCACGCTCGCTGCTGCGGCAGGAACTGGGTTATCGGAAATTCTGATGTCCGAGCAATCGAAACGCGAATAATTTCAACCGGATTTTACCAAATCCACATCTCTTCCCATCGGTAACAGTGCCCGTAAATCGATCTTCTTATATAGCTGCTATTATATCTATACTCTTTATTCAACTGTAGCATTTTTCACAGTTTTTATCAATTTTAAAATATTTCCACCAGTTATTAAAAAATACGGTTGTGTTAGTTTAGTTTTGCTTCCTCATAGAGGAAACTTTATTTTCGTGAAACATTTTTTTTTTTTTTCGAGATATTTGTGTCAGGATAATTGGAATTGTCCGAAACATCGAGAAAAGGGGCCGTTTATAAATGACGTCACCACACCAGGGGGGGAGTCCCGAAAAAAGGATGCAAAGTAGAACCTTGCACATTGCTTTCTCATTATTTTTCGCGGTTTACAAAGCTACCTCTATGAGGAAGTATGTTATTCAATTTTTGGCTTCCTCATAGAGGAAGCTTTGTAAAACGCGAAAAATAATGAGGAACCAATGTACAAGGTTCTACTTTACATCCTTGTTTTAATTTGATAAATATACATGTTGTGGATTCGCTTTTTCTATTCCGTTATTACGTTATTTCGTGATTGTTAGAGCGTTTCCGAAAGTGAATGTGATAATGTATATTTTTGAAAATAATTCAACATTCCATAAAATCAAAAATTTCATACCGTTCGTCACTAAATTATACATATATAATGGCTGAATATTGTTTCATTTATATACAAAATTTGAGCTCGCTATCTTACGTTTTGCAAAAGTTACAATTGAGCGATAATGTCAATTTTTTGAAAAATTCAAACCATCATAAAATTTTAACGGTTCAACCGATCTTAACCAAATTCAATAGCGATCACCGGTGTATGAAAGCTCACATTCATACCAATTTTAAGATCAATATCTCGAAAATTGAAAGAGTTATCGCGTAAACAGACATTTTTCAAAAAATTAAAAAACGCGTAATAATTTAACGATGAAGTGAATTTTAACAAAAATCTGTATGAAAGATGAGGCTTGATCCCTCTATCTATGGTCCAAATTTCAGCTTGATATCTCAAGGCATTCCCGAGTTATAAAGGTTTACATTTTTCGATCGTGTAACACACACACACACACATACAGACATTTTTTCTAAATCACTTTTCTCGACGTTTTGGTCCATGCTGAGTGTACTGACATGAAAATCTCGAAAAAAAATTGTTTTCATGAAAACAAAGCTTCCTCTATGAGGATGCAAAATTATAAATACGATTACTCATAGTGGTGGTTTTATGAAAAATATAAATTAATGAAAAGGCAATGTATAGTGTTGTACTTTACAATTTTCTATTTTACTTTAGTATAGTTTTAAATACCTGGAAAAAACATGACTGGGCATTTGAACATTTGTTAAATAACTTTTATAATTTTCTTCCAACAAAAAAGGTCTCAATGAACGTTTCGTATAGATTTATCCTTTTCGAAAAGTATGTTGCGAGATTTTATCGAATTGCGAGTTGGTCCATTATTGTCACGTTATTCGCGCTGTGATTGGTCCAAATTGGCGCGAAATCAGATCGAGATCGAGTTCGTGTTTAACACGTTTGACAGTTGCAATTCTGACAGTTTTGTCAAGAATATCGGGCGCGCGAGATTTGAATTCCCAAGTTGGTTGACTTTACAATATTTCGGGGTTTCCGGATTATGTGATAATTGCGAATCCCCAGTAGAAATTCAGCTGCGGGAAATATCAGGCCCTAGCGTGGTAGCCGGATTTAAATCTAAGGCCCCTGCCTGGCAACCTTATACGAGCCTTGCAGAAAAGTAACGCAGCGCATGATCAGGGCCAAATTAAATTTTCGAGATAAGGGCCGGATAGAGGCTGCCCTACTAAGCCCCTACTTATAAAAACGGCAAATAAATTACAAAATAATTATCTGTGCTCATCGAATTCGATTTATTTTGCACTTTCTATTGGATATTCGAACTTATTTAGTTTTCAGTACATATTTATTTCTGAAAAAAACACATGTAAATTTATTTGCCGTTGGTGGGAATCGAACCTTGATCCTCTGGGTGACAGTTCTGCGCCTTAGCCCACTCGGCCATTGACATCTTAGAAAATTTATATATTTATTGTCTATTTGAAGTATACTTAAAATGAAAACAAGTCAAGAGTGTACATCCATTTATTGAGACTACGGCCGAAATATTAAAAATTCAAACATGATGGGGCGGTCACCCATCCAGGTACTGGCGTTTGACGGTCAGTACCTGCATAGATTTCAAAGTAATTCTAGCGGTACAGTCCCGTAAAACGTGAGTTTCAGCGAAAATTTCGAATACTTCTCGATTGGATAAAGATGTGAAAAAATCCAGCATACGCAAGGTGCTGAAAAGATTGATTTTGCATAACAATAATTTTTAATTGTTTTTAACGAATGCCGTATCTAGCCCTTACACGAACCTGATAATGTAAATTTACGGCATATTTAAAAAAAACTATGCTATACGAAGACCGTATGCGGATCTGACCATGGAAAGTAAAGGTAAATTGGACAAAATCTTGGTCTAAATGCCACATAAAGACCTTATGCGAAACGGATAAGGTCGATGAACGGCTTATCTATATGAGGTGACCGTATGTAAAGCCTGACATGGGCCTGACCCGGTGGAAAGACGGCATTTTTAAGGTAGAATGCCATATCTCGGCCTTACATGGACCTGATCAGGTGAACTTACGATGACCCCTAAATAAGGTTACCATATCTAGCCTGACATCAGCCTGATCCGGTGGAAAGACGGCATTATTAAGTACGAATGCCATATCTCAGCCTTACATGGACCTGAGCAGGTGAATTTACGGCGGCCCCAAATAAGGTTACCGTATCTAAAACTGATCAGGACCTCGTGTGACAGCAGGCATGCCTGATGAAATTTCTACTCGGGAGATTGAGACCGAGTTCGTGTTTAACACGTTTGACCGTTGCAATTCTGACAGTTTTGTCAAGCATATCAGGCGCGCGAGGTTTGAATTCCCAAGTTGGTTGACTTTACAATATTTCGGGGTTTCCGGATTATGAGTTAATTGCGAATATTAAACTAGGCTTAAGATGTTTAACGACAAAGTACGACGTAGTCTCTATGGCAGCAACAAAACCAGGCGTATGCGGAGTCACTACATGCGGATCAACAGAACAATCGTGAATAAGATGATAAGCGAAGATCCTTCTCTAAAAAGTATGTTGCGAGATTTTATCGAATTGCGAGTTGGTCCATTGTTGTCACGTTATTCGCGCTGCGATTGGTTCAAATTGGCGCGAGATCAGATCGAGACCAAGTTCGTGTTTAACACGTTTGACAGTTGCAATTCTGACAGTTTTGTCAAGCATATCAGGCGCGCGAGGTTTGAATTCCCAAGTTGGTTGACTTTACAATATTTCGGGGTTTCCGGATTATGTGTTAATTGCGAATATTAAACTAGGCTTAAGATGTTGAACGACAAAGTGCCACGTAGTCTCTATGGCAGCAACAAAACCAGGCGTACGCGGAGTCACTACATGCGGATCAACAGAACAATCGTGAATAAGATGATAATCGAAGAGATCGGGGAGAATTGAAATTCTGCAGTCAAGTAAATCAGACCTCTTTGTTCACTGTTACTTTTAGCAAAATCCATGCCAGTTTTCCAGAATTGGAAATCCTGTATTTATTTAATTGTTCAAAGAGGTCGTACTGCTTTACTAAAAATGTAAAGCCCCATATAATGATGGGACTTTACATTTTTTTCTAAAGTCTGGAAATGCTCCAGACCTCGCAAATTTGAAGTTATCAAGATAAATACTAATTTATAATTGAAAAAATGTTAAAGGACAATTGTTAATCAATTTGAGTCAAATCTATAAAGAATTTCCGATTCGATAAGATTTGGAATTATTGGAAAAACTTGTTAGATCTCTTAATTTTTGGGAATTCTGATTATATATATTATATATATTAAATAAGATCGCAGCGCAGCGCAAGTTTTCTAGTTGATTAAAAAACAATATTTTAAATTATTGTGCGAATATTAAAAGTACATATATTACAGTTGAAAAATAAATCTAAATCGTACTTGAGTGAAGTAAAAGGCATCTGGCTGTGACAGAGAATTCCAAGAACCCCTTTGCTGGTACCTGCAAAGGTAATCTACGTTAACGACTACAGAAATGCCCCTTTTCCGGTGAACACGATCTAATTTTCTTCTTTTTTCATTTATAATACACTTTTTTTCTTCCAGTTACTCTGTGGTTACTATTTCTCGAAAATTTTTCACCGGAAATGTGGAAACCTGAGTTTTCAAGCTGACAACAAGAACAGTGTTAGAGTCTCGCAGAGGAGCTGCAGCTAATTATCCTTCAGTGTACCATCCCCGAAAATCCTCGATGATTATACGTTTCCTGGTTCTGACTCTCACGAGAGGAAGTGATTCGTCAACAGTCCCGACAGTGGTGGAGCAGACCAAAGCTGCACTCTATCCCGCCGAGAAGCAGCAATTTCCAGGCAACAGCCTCCCTCCCATTCGGAGATACAAGAATACTAATAGTACTCCGTGAGTATCTCTCAATACCCGCGGTTAAAACGCCGCTGGAAAGACCAAAGTGGAAATTGGCGAGATGATTTCTTAGCGGTTTATCTTTTCCACTCAAGTGCAGCTCCGAATGGACAATAATAATGCTTTTTAATTTCATAGCCTGTGGGGCGTCGTGCCAAGACGTTACAGTCACATCTGGGCGTTCGACCCGCGTCAAAACTCCATGGGGTGGGCTTTTTTCTTTTTCTTCTTGGACTATGGTTATGGAACTGCTACCAGGGTGGCGCATGCCATGCCCATTCGGCAAAATTCAAAAGCCACCGATCTTTTCTTTTACTCTCTCTCTCTCTCTCATATACTCAGCGACACTATTTGTCACCTGATGACGACGCCTGCAGCTTGATACACTTGTGTGTGGTCTTCCATCTGGCCATTTGCTACATCAAAATCGTTTATAGGATACTGCGAAACTCATTGACTATATTTTATGAGAGACCTAAATTATAGAAAATGATATCGAAAATTGTAGCTTGTAGAAAAAATATTGATGTTGCTGTGAGATCGGAAGTTCTGTATCGATCTTTACCGAATTTAATAGCTATTTTATGACTGAATATTAGTCCAGCCTCGTATAAAATTTGACCTGAATTGGTCGAAGTTGACTTGAATTATAACGACGTCAATTTTTCGAACGTTCAAAATCCTGTAAAATCCGAACCTCTCTACCGATCTTCACCAATTTCGATATCTACTACAGCTGGATAGTAATTTGTCCTTGTAGAAGATTTGAACAGCGTTGGTTGAAGTTTACTTGAATTAGAAAGAAAACATCATTTTTTCAAGAATTCAAAATTCTATAAAATTTGAACCGCTTTATGGAATTCGCTCAAATTCAATACCGATTGTAATTTTTCATTGCTTTATTTGTCAAGAACTATTTAGCTCATTAACTAATAAATGGCGAAAGCTAGAGAACATACAGAGATTTTTCGAAAAATTCAAAGTCTGATAAAATCTGAACCTCTTTACCGATCTTTGCCAAATTTGATTTCTACGACAACTGGATATTAATTAGACCTTCTAAAAGATTTGGGCAGGGTTAATCAAAGTTAACTCGAATTAGAACGAAGACATAAATTTTTCAAAAATTCAAAATTCTGTAAAATCTGAACCGCTTTATGGTATTCGCTCAAAATCAATACCGATCGTAATTTTTCATTGCTTTATTTGCCAAAAACTATTTAGCTCATTAGCTAATAAATTGCGACAGCTAGAAAACATACAGAGATTTTTCGAAAAATTCAAAGTCTGATAAAATCTGAACCTCTTTACCGATCTTTGCCAAATTCGATATCTACTACAACTGGATATTAGTCCGATCTTGTAGAAGATTTGGGCAGGGTTGATCAAAGTTAACGTAAATTAGAACGGAAACATAAATTTTTCGAAAATTCAAAATTCTATAAAATCTGAACCACTTTATGGAATTCGCTCAAATTCAATACCGATTGTAATTTTTCATTGCTTTATTTGCCAAGAACTATTTAGCTCATTAGCTAATAAATTGCGACAGCTAGAAAACATACAGAGATTTTTCGAAAAATTCAAAGTCTGATAAAATCTGAACCTCTTTACCGATCTTTGCCAAATTCGATATCTACGACAAGTGGATATTAGTCCGATCTTGTAGAAGATTTGGGCAGGGTTGATCAAAGTTAACGTAAATTAGAACGGAAACATACATTTTTCGAAAATTCAAAATTCTATAAAATCTGAACCGCTTTATGGTATTCGCTCAAAATCAATACCGATCGTAATTTTTCATTGCTTTATTTGCCAAAAACTATTTAGCTCATTAGCTAATAAATTGCGACAGCTAGAAAACATACAGAGATTTTTCGAAAAATTCAAAGTCTGATAAAATCTGAACTTCTTTACCGATCTTTCCCAAATTCGATATCTACTACAACTGGATATTAGTCCGATCTTGTAGAACATTTGGGCAGGGTTGATCAAAGTTAACGTAAATTAGAACGGAAACATAAATTTTTCGAAAATTCAAAATTCTATAAAATCTGAACCACTTTATGGAATTCGCTCAAATTCAATACCGATTGTAATTTTTCATTGCTTTATTTGCCAAGAACTATTTAGCTCATTAGCTAATAAATTGCGACAGCTAGAGAACATACAGAGATTTTTCGAAAAATTTAAAGTCTTAAAAAATGTGAACCTCTTTACCGATCTTTGCCAAATTTGATTTCTACCACAACTGGATATTAATTGGCTCTTCTAGAAGATTTGGGCAGGGTTGATCAAAGTTAACGTAAATTAGAACGGAAACATAAATTTTTCGAAAATTCAAAATTCTATAAAATCTGAACCGCTTTATGGTATTCGCTCAAATTCAATACCGATCATAATTTTTTATTGTTTTATTTCTCAAGAATTATTTAGCTCATTAGCTACAAAATTGCGACAGCTAGAGAACATACAGAGATTTTTCAAAAAATTCAAAGCCTTATAAAATCTGAACCTCTTTACCGATCTTTACAAAATTCGATATCTACTACAACTGGATATTAGTTCGATCTTGCAGAAGATTTGTGCAGGATTGATCAAAGTTAACTTGGATTAAAACGAAAACATAAATTTTTCGAAAATTCAAAATTCTATAAAACCTGAAAAAAAATGTTTCAATTTTTTTCGTAAATTCATACATAGGAAGATTCATTGCTGCTCTACCAGTGTACAAAATTTCAGCTTGATTATTAAAGCCCTTTTCAAGACACACCAGTCACTTTTTTCCAAACCACTTTTTAAATCTTTTAGATCATTCTGAGTAATCTAACATGAAAATCCAGGACATTTTTTTCAAAGTTTCCTGTATGAGGAAGCAAAATAACTCCAGTTCAACAGAAGGCAGAGATATTGTCAGATGTATAAGAACATTGTTTTTTACAGATACGCTTTCCAATGAAAATCTCTGTAAAATCGTAACTCCTACAGGTATGCCCTCTCGGCGAAACTCAAAGGCCACAGATTTTTTCTTCCTCTCATAATACATATACAGTGACACTATTTGTCACCTGATGACGACGCTTGCAGCTTGAATCACTTGTGTGTGGTCGCCCATCTGGCGCACTATATCCAATTCGTTCATGGGAGGCTGCGTCTGTCTTGCTGCTACTCATGCTGCTTCTGTGTAACGTTTATGACTGCATTTCTTATATATCATTCTGCCTTATGAACGCTCTATACCATTTTTGGAAGGAAGAAACTCCGGGAATCCGAACGAAAAGTCATTTCTCTATAGATATGTATTGTATATATATACTTTTGTTATGCATATGTATCGTACAGTGGATTCTTGATACACCCCACGAGATGGGTTCACCATATAATGCAACATATAACTGTAGCTACTCTGTACCCTATCTTGTGGGTTGTTCTTTGCGGTGTGTATCTCGTTTCGCGTTTCTTCGTTCTTTTTCTCCCTCCGGCGTCTTTTCCTTCCCATAGCGCTAGCAAACCAAGGCAGTCGCAATCCTGGCATCGTCTTTTGTCTTCCGTAAGTCAGAGAAAAAAGAACAAAACAAAAAAAAAAACAACGACATCGAAGAAACGCTGCGGAAGCTCTGCGCAGAATGCGAAACACTACCAGATCTCTGAATAAATGGAAATATTGTGTATGGTGTACAGGATCATAGTTTTTTTTTTCGAGAAACGAATATTTGGCTAGCAACAATGTCTGTTATACTTGGATTAAGGGAGGATTCTCTTTTGCTACAATAAGTAACAGTACAAATTTCATTTTTATTTTACAAATTTACAATGTTATAGATTTTGTTCTTTTGTTTGCTTGTAGAGGAAGTTTTAATATTAGCACATTTTTTTCGGGATTTTTAAGCCAATACACTTTTCATACATCCTGTCAAATTTGGTACTCATTTTTGTGATGTCATATAACTACACTTGGAATTTTATTTGGCGAGTATCGATAAAGTAGTTCTAATTTATTGCAATTTTAATTTATTTTTAATGCATGTAAATATTTAAATTCTGTGATATTTGGCTGCAATTTCCCACGCGAATTCATGATTAGCGATTAACAATAATAAATTTAGTCCAAGGAACGTCGTTGTGTAGATAAATTTCGATTTTTCTTAATAAATAAAAAATTACAGTCATGAAAAACAATTTTTTGAAAATTTAGCTTCAATTTGGTTTGCATATTAACATGGAACAATCTTTGAATACAAATTGGCATAAAATTAGCCAAACGGTTAACATTTACTTATACTTTGAATTTGCAATGAAAATCTTTCGATCATAAACAAGTCTGTAAAGTAAAAGCTTACAAATTGCTTACTAATTATTTTGTATCTTTGACGAGTGTTCGTTTATGAGGAAGTAAAAATTGATAAACATACTTCCTCATAGCTTCGTCAACTGTGTAAAGTAATTAGAAAGCAATTTGCAAGGTTCTGCTTAGCAGATGTTTTTTTTTCACAGGGGGACAAAATGTAAATATAAATTATGTAAATTTTCATAAATGTAATATAAGTTATGTAAATTTTCTTTCGTATCTCAACTTGTAATGTATTTACCTATAAATATTTAATTGTAAACAATCTGCAGTATTTCCGAAAATTGAACAGAATAGAGTAAAAACTAAATTGGCATTTTAGCACTTTTAGCAAAAAGTTTTTCTCCACAAACGTCAACAGAAACTTTTTGTTCTACATAACAATGTGAATCAGTTCCTACTTTCATTTAAAATGAAAAAAAAAAGCAAAACGACAAAAAAATGTCTGTACTATTAACATTAAGTTTCCATTTCCCTTTTGTCGACAAAAACTATGTAAAAATATGTAAAAAAAAAGTTTATGAATTTGAATGTAAAAAGTATCAAATCTCAATAATTGGTTGGTAATGTTAAAAAATAAATATACGAAGCATTCTCTGTCAATTCAGCCACTTTTTTTTCGACCCTCTCTGATTTGCCCTGTAATTGATTATATGAATGTACCACTAAAAGACACTCTATGTGAATTTTTCCAGATTTAAAAAAATAATTTTTAAGAAAATGGCTTTTTTATTCAAGTGCCAATATCTCAGAATTTTGAAGTTACTGAAAAAAAATGTCTGCACATAAAAGTTGTCGTTTATTGTTAGCTTTCGAGCGGAATATTTCAAATAATTGTCACGTTCCTGTGAGTATGATTTTTTTCCGAAAAATGGAGGAATTATTGTTTAATTAAAAAAAGGATATTTTTTTTAGTGAAAAAATTACAGAATATTGCTACATGACTGTTGATATAAAAAAAAAATCGCCAGAGTAGCACCGATCGATCTTCTGGTATTAAAAAATGCATTTGTGTGAAAGTTCCGAAAAACGGGGGCATTATTATTTCTTTTATAAAAAAAGGTTACTTTTTTTTGGCTAATAAAATTACAAAGTATTCTTACATGACCGTAGATATTGCAAAAAAATTATCAGAGTGGTACGGATCGAGCTTCCGGTATAAAAAAAAAATAATTCCCCCGTTTTTCGAAACTTCCACACGAATAATTTTTTTTAATACCGTAAGCTCGATCCGTACCACTCTAATGATTTTTTTTGCAATATCTACAGTCATGCAAGAATACTCTGTAACTTTATTAGCCAAAAAAACTAACCTTTTTTTTATCAAAAAAATAATAATGCCCCTGTTTTTCGGAACTTTCACACAAATGCATTTTTTAATACCAGAAGATCGATCGGAGCCACTCTGGCGATTTTTTTGTGATATCAACAGTCATGTAGCAATACTCTGTAATTTTTTCAGTAAAAAAAAAATATCCTTTTTTTAATTAAACAATAATTCCTTCATTTTTCGGAAAAAAATCATACTCACAGGAACGTGACAATTATTTGGAATATTCCGCTCGAAAGCTAACAATAAACGACAACTTTTATGTGCTGACATTTTTTTTCAGTAACTTCAAAATTCTGTGATATTGGCACTTGAATAAAAAAAGCCATTTTCTAAAAAACTATTTTAAAAAATCTGAAAAATTTCACATAGAGTGTCTTTTTGTGGTATATTCATATAACCAATTATAGGGCAAATCGGAGAGGGTCGAAAAAAAAAGTGGCTGAATTGACAGAGCCAAACAGAATTGACGACCAAACCTATAAATACTAGTAATGCAAAAACCATGACATTAAAATTTCCGCCAACATTTAAAAAAATCATTAATTCCACAGAATTTCATAAAAGATTTATTAATAAAGATAATATTAATTAAATAGTAAGTCAAGTAAGGGTCTTCAGTATCAAAGCAACGAGCGGTGCTCATCTCCTTTTTTCGAGTCTCCTTCGCATTACCAAATGCTTTGAGTATAAAAGATAATGCTTAATGTGATTGGTAGCCCAAGCACTCACTCAATTTTTCTTTTTTATTTTTTTACAGTGAATGTGTATGGGAGACGCATTATGCCGAGACGGAAGCCGACGGTCTTTGCTACGCTGGTGGAAGGAATAGCATAGTATACACTATAAATACATATAGAAATATACAGGAGGCGCCTTTACCAGGTATCCCCGTTAATTTGCTTTTCCGTGAGGCGCGCGTGCGCATTGGTATCGGCTCGAGAAGCGGTAGGACCTCTTCTCTGGGGTTGCGTAAGCTTCCATGGTGTACGTGAGCTTATGTACACAAGTCTCAACAAACACTCGACCTCTGTTGGTGGAGGCAATCTCAAGGGAGAAGATGCAGAGGGTACAAGGGATACTCGATGGTATAGACAAAGAGAGAGAGAGAGAGAGAGAAAGGGGAAAGAGAGAGAGAGCGATGGTTCAATGGAAAGGAGCAGAGAGGAGAGACCATGAAAGACGGAGAATGATGGGCGCGCGGTGCACTTTATTCATCGAGTCGAAGAAGCAGGAAACAAGCTTTGCTCTTTCGCGAACGTCCTGAAGAGTGCCTCATGACCTCGTTAAGCCGTTCCATTTGAATGTCGCCTACAAGTTTATATAGATTATATACATAAATAAGTTTAAATGTACATATATGTGTATATGTATATATATATATATGGGGTATTCCATCCCGATTCGACTTGGGTTTGACTCTCGAGCTCCCAGATTTGGCTCCTTATTTTTTGAAGGTTTGATTAGACCCTCAGAGGCACCAGATTTTATTTTTTTAATTTTTTCTATGCAATTTTTTTAAATTTTGCTTCCTCATAGAGGAAGCTTTGTTTTCATGAAAATTTTTTCGTGATTTTCACGCCAGTATGCTTAGAATTGTCCAAAACGTCGAGAAAAGTGGTTTAGAAAAAATGTCCGTATGTGTGTGTGTGTGTTCTGGGCTCCGAAAATTCGATGAATTATTACTCAGTAACCGTTCGAGCGATATGGCTCAAATTTGGCAAGCAAGTGGAGTAGTTGCCCCGCTTTGAATATTGAGATTTTTGAAAAAACGAAATCAGCCATTTTGATTTTATGGTACTTTTAATTTTTTGAAAAAAGGGCGTGGTCGCTCTAACTTTCGTAAAAATTAGACGATTTTGCTAAATAGTTGTTTATAAATAAATATACGTTCAATGTTGTTTGGTATTGCATTTGGGCGAAATCGGTAAAGCGGTTCAGATTTTATAGATGTTTGAATTTTTCGAAAAAAATCATTTTTTTAATAAATCACGTCGAATTTCACCAATTTAACTGAAATGTTTTACAGATGAAAAGGAACATGCAGCTATGCCACGTACCAAATTTGACGATGATCGGTAAAGTGGTTCAGATTTTACGACATTTTGAAATTTACAAAAAAAAAACGATTTTCGCTCTAGCATCAGCAAAAGTTGATAATGCGAGACAAAAGTTTGTACTCAACAGAAATAAGAATGCAAAGTAGAACTTTACACATTGCTTCATATATAATTTTTATTTTTTAAAATTTATAATGACCGCTTGTAACGAAAAAAGGGCGTGGTCGCTCTAACTTTCGTAAAAATTAGACGATTTTGCTAAATAGTTGTTTATAAATAAATATACGTTCTATGTTGTTTGGTATTGCATTTCGGCGAAATCGGTAAAGCGGTTCAGATTTTATAGATGTTTGAATTTTTCGAAAAAAATCATTTTTTTTATAAATCACGTCGAATTTCACCAATTTAACTGAAGTGTTTTACAGACGAAAAGGAACATGCAGCTATGCCACGTACCAAATTTGACGATGATCGGTAAAGTGGTTCAGATTTTACGACATTTTGAAATTTACAAAAAAAAAACGATTTTCGCTCTAGCATCAGCAAAAGTTGATAATGCGAGACAAAAGTTTGTACTCAATGGAAATAAGAATGCAAAGTAGAACTTTACACATTGCTTCATATATAATTTTTATTTTTTAAAATTTATAATGACCGCTTGTCCCAAAATAGAATTGCTCATAACTCTCGAACGGCGTGACGAATCGAGATGAAAATTTACGCAAAAGAGGAGGATAAACTCCGTTTTCGTTATTTCGATTAAGGTAGTCCTT
Source organism: Ephialtes manifestator (assembly GCA_963970395.1). Classification (NCBI taxonomy): domain Eukaryota; kingdom Metazoa; phylum Arthropoda; class Insecta; order Hymenoptera; family Ichneumonidae; genus Ephialtes; species Ephialtes manifestator. The sequence goes on along the minus strand of OZ019969.1, from coordinate 1,605,478 downwards.
GCGCATTAAGCTGAGGTCAAATAAGTTTTCGAAAAATGGGAGGGAATTGCAAACACTTTTCGCCAATATAAACAAGGCTGCAAAGTAGAACTTTGCAAATTGCTTCCTCATTATTGTTGGATTTTTACAAAGCTTCCTCTATGAGGAAGCCAAAATAGGTTAACATGCTTCCTCCTAGCGGAAGCTTTGTAAAAATCCAACAATAATGAGGAAGCAATTTGCAAAGTTCTACTTTGCAGCCTTTTTTTCATTTTTTTAAAGTGACATTTCGAATGTCATAATTTAAAAATGAGAAATAATTCGGAAAATTTCATTGTTGAGTATCAGTATTTTCTAGCTTATAGCCAAAGTGGGCAAGATTTTTCTTCTTATAGATTTTAAGCTTTTTTGAGTTTATAAAATTATTTAAAAATAGAAAAAAAATTGGTCAAACGTTTAGTAATCTAAACTTGAATTTTTTTAGAATTTTTTCAAATTTTTCGGAATTTTTTAAATTTTTTTAAACTAAGACTATTCTAGCACCAATATGCCATAATTTAAAAAATCTAAAAAAATTCTGAAAAATACAGTTTTTATACAGAAATGTTTGACAAGTCGTACACAGTAGGTTGATTTTTTCAAATATTTTTTAATAATTATTTAAATACAAAAAGCTTAAAAACTATATGAAGAAAAATTTTTCCTACTTTGGCTCTGAGTTAGAAAACTTTGATATTCAACATAGTATTTTTCAGAATTTTTTCAGTTTTTTAAATTATGGCATTCGATATTGCACTTTAAAAAAAAAATATTAAAAAAAAATATTTCCATAGAAAAAATTAAAAATTAAAATCTGGTGCATTTAAGGGTCTAATCAGTCCTAGAAAAAATTACGAACCAAATAGGAGAGGTCGAGGGTCAGACCCAGGTCGAATCGGAATGGAATGCCCCATATATTTATATGAATATGTATTAGTATCTATAGTGTACATATGTAACAGATATATCGATATATTTTTATATGAATATGTATAAGTATGTATAATGTACATATGTAAAAGATATATTGATATATATATATATGTATATAGTTTACGTCGAGTGGAAAACTCGATAAAAATATCAATACGTGGTACTCGCTAACGACATCGAATGCAAGAGAGGTAACAGGGAAAAAATTAACGAGTTTGACCTCCTAGCCTCTGCGCACAAATCCACGATGGAATATTCGTCTCGGGTCGTAACATTTTTGTGCTATTCCACGCCGTTGCACTCGATATCACATCGTCATCGAACGAATATAGGCTATTTTGTATTATTTAAAATTAAGAGGTTAATAAAAATAATTGTAAATCAATATCAGAAAATTTTTTTATTCACTTTCTGATGATTGTGTCGTGAAATATATTTTTTAGCATTTTTTTCAGAAAGTAAAAATTGGGTTAATTTTTTTTTTTTTCTTATTTATTTGTACATTTTTTTAATATGAGAAATTACAAGTCTCTGTCGTTTTTTCTAATAGAGATTCAATTTTTGGAAACTATAGAATAAAGTAAATAAAATAGAGTACAAGTCAATTCGTGAAAATTAATTACAAAAACATATATGATTTTGTAACAGATTAATTATTGATTCATTTATTTGTATCCTTTCAAATTTCGTACTCAAATTTGCGGTTTCATATAACAATGTTCGTAGATGCATTTATTTGGACTCTATTTTCGACAGAAGGCAAATATTAATTTGTTTTATGACGATTGCGTCATAAAATATATTGTTGAGCAATTTTTTTAGCAATCAAATATTGGGTTATATTTTTTTTTTCTTCTATTTATTCATACATTTTTCAAATATAAGAAATTGCAAAACTCTGTCGTTCTCCAAATAGAGAGATTCGCTTTTTGGATACTATAAAATAGAGTAAACAAAATAGAGTACAAATCAATGCATGAAAAATAATTACAAAAACATATATAATCCTGTAATTGATTGATTCTTGATGCATTTATTTGTACTCTATTTTAATTACTTCATTTTAATGTATCCTCAAAAATAGAATCAGAGGTTTTAATTCATGAAATCTAGTTTACAGTACAGTTTGTTTTGTAATTTTGATTTCATAATAATAATAATATGTAGTGATTATAAAATAGAGTGTAAACATTTTAAATACTGCAAAAAATATGAATTTTCGCTTAAATATTAGAAGAAATAGGGGGAAAAATGGAAGAGATAATTAATGCATTACTTAATGCATTAATTATGTTTCTTCATATTTTTTTTTTAAATTACCATGAAATTGTATTACAAAGTAATAATTTTTGTAGCCATTCGAAAGTTTAGTCATTTTTTTATAATCGCCACATGTTATTATTATGAAATCATCATTATACAGCTGATTATATCATCATCTTTATTTCTATAATTATTAGACATTTACAACTCTGAACAGAATATCTCCATTTGAAGAATGACAGAGTTTTATGTGAATAAGTCTATGGAACCTAAAAAAAATATTTCAAATTTTTGCTTCCTCATAGAGGAAGCTTTGTTTTCATGAAAAAATTTTTTTTCGAGATTTTTATGTCAGGACACTTAGAATTGTCCAAAACGTCCAGAAAAGTGATCTAGAAAAAATGTCCGTATGTATGTATGTGTGTGTGTGTATACAACTCCGAAAATTGGAACGCCGATAACTCAAGAACGGTTTTGTATATCGCGCTCAAATTTGGCACACTAGTGTAGCAGCAGACCCTCTTCAACTGTAGCAATTTTCGACAAAATCTGTGCGAAAATTTCGATTGTATGCCGTTTTGAATTTTTTTAAAAAAGGACGTGGTCGCTCTAACTTTCGTAAAATTTAGTCTATTTTGCTAAATAGTTGGTTATAAGAGTAGGTGCACTCAATGCTGTTTGGTATTGAATTTGGCTCGAATCGATAAAGTGGTTCAGATTTTATGGAATTTTGAATTTTTCAAAAAATTGACATTATCGCTCTATTGTAACTTTTGCAAAACTTGAAATAGCGAGCTCAAATTTTGTATATAAATGAAACAATATTCAGCCGTTATATATGTATAATTTAGTGACAAACGGTATGAGATTTGTGATTTTATGGAATGTTGAATTATTTTTAATAATATACGTTATCACATTTACTTTCGAAAACGCTCTAATAATAACGAAATAACGGAATAACGAAATAGAAAAAGTGAATTCACAACATGTTTATTAATCTAATTTAAAAAAGGATGCAAAGTATAACCTTGCACATTGCTTCCTCATTATTTTTCGCGTTTTACAAAGCTTCCTCTATGAGGAAGCCAAAATTGAATAACATACTTTTTTGCTTCCTCAGAGAGGAAGCTTTGTAAACCGCAAAAAATAATGAGGAAGCAATGTGCAAAGTTCTACTTTGCATCCTTTTTTTTTTAAAAGTCATAATGGTCGAAAAATCTATTTTAACAATTGAAAGTAGTTTTTCCACAAAATATAGAAAATCAAGTAATAACATTTTTTGTTCCGTAAAGTCCATGAAACCAGCTATAAAAGAAATCGTATGCACTTTTGCGTTTCGAAATAATGAGGCTCAAAAAAAAAAGTCAAAATCTTTATTAGTCTGTAATTTCCGAACAATTGATGCAATTATGCAACATACACGTATAAAATTTTTTGTTTAATCGAGTACTAAAACATACACGAATTACAAAAGGATCCAAAACATTGAAATCTGGATGTGGCTGGAATGACGTGGAATTTCTCATATATATATATACATATATATATATATACGACTCCTACAGTATTAAAATGTTAGTTCAAAGAAAACTGCACCACATAATTATAAATCATGACTTAAACTTTCGAAATGCAGTCAAACTGATAGTTTAACCTTAATTAGGTTAATCTTGTCCCTTTCAACGAATATCTTCAATTTTGTGCAGCTGGTGGTTCCGTGAGTTTGAGTTTTTTCAATTTTCTTTTTTTTTTACTGTTCTTTGCATCGAATTTATCCCAAAGATCATCTAACGATGCATTGGCCGGTAGCTCAAAAATTCACATCTGATTAAATCTTCTACAAGGGATAGAACAGTTATCCCTAATTAAAAGATGTCTCAACTTTAGACATCAATTTCTAAGGCCATCAGATTGCATCTGAATTCATAGAAGTTTCTATGCCGTCGATAGCATCGGCAACACTAGGGTCTCCATATCTATATAGTAAAACATACTACGGGATATTATGGTGCACGTTGTGGGTTAGTGTTACGGTGTAACAGGAGCACTTATCGGTGCTTTAATGTGTGTGCCGCTCCACAAGTGGTGCTGAGCCGGCTGCGCCAGATATCTCGAGTGGTTGTAGGCGGTCTGTTGTTCATTAAACGTTGGCAACACTCGGTGTAACCGTTATCGGTGAAGACGGCGAATGAACTACCAAAGTCAGAAGATTAAAAGCATTGAAAATTACTCTTACATATGTACATACCTGCAAACCAAGAAAGTCAGCATATAAATAAATCACGAGAACTAAGATGCATTAATACGTAATACGTAAAACTAATGAATATAAATATTTTCAATAATTTTCGCCAATAAATTTTTAAGAAAATACAGAGCATGCAGTTTCTCACATTTTGTTGACAACCCGAGTAGAAATTCAGCTACACGGAAAAAAAGGCTTGGTTGGAACAATCAAGTGCCTTGGTTATACACGGAAAAAAGGCTTGATTGGCCTAACCAAGTCACTTGGTTAGCTTACCAAGTGACTTGGTTAGTCCAACCAAGAAATTAGTTAGCTTACCAAGTGACTTGGTTAGTCCAATAAAGAAATTGGTAGCCTAACAAATAACTTGGTTGGTCTAACCAAGTCACTTGGTTAGCTTACCAAGTGACTTGGTTAGTCCAACCAAGAAATTGGTAGCCTAACAAATAACTTGGTTGGTCTAACCAAGTCACTTGGTTAGCTTACCAAGTGACTTGGTTAGTCCAACCAAGAAATTGGTAGCCTAACAAATAACTTGGTTGGTCTAACCAATTAATTGTCTGGCGCATATATAACCAAGGCACTTGGTTCTTCCAACCAAGCCTTTTTTCCGTGTATATGCGCCAGAGAATTAATTGGTTAGACCAACCAAGTTATTTGTTAGGCTACCAATTTCTTGGTTAGACTAACTAAGTCACTTGGTAAGCTAACCAAGTGACTTGGTTAGACCAACCAAGAAATTGGTAGCCTAACAAATAACTTGGTTGGTCTAACCAAAGTGCCTTGGTTGGAAGAACCAAGGCACTTGGTTCTTCCAACCAAGCCTTTTTTCCGTGTATATGCGCCAGACAATTAATTGGTTAGACCAACCAAGTTATTTGTTAGGCGACCAATTTCTTGGTTAGACTAACTACGTCACTTGGTAAGCTAACCAAGTGACTTAGTTAGACCAACCAAGAAATTGGTAGCCTAACAAATAACTTGGTTGGTCTAACCAAAGTGCCTTGGTTGGAAGAACCAAGGCACTTGGTTCTTCCAACCAAGCCTTTTTTCCGTGTATATGCGCCAGACAATTAATTGGTTAGACCAACCAAGTTATTTGTTAGGCGACCAATTTCTTGGTTAGACTAACTACGTCACTTGGTAAGCTAACCAAGTGACTTAGTTAGACCAACCAAGAAATTGGTAGCCTAACAGATAACTTGGTTGGTCTAACCAATTAATTATCTGGCGCATATATAACCAAGGCACTTGGTTGTTCCAACTAAGCCTTTTTTTCCGTGTACGGGGAATATCAGGCCCCAGCGTGGTCGCCGGATTTAAATCTAAGGCCCCCCTGACTGGTAACCTTATACGGGCCTTGCAGGAAAGTAACGCAGCGCATGATCAGGGCCAGATTAAGTTTTCCAGATAAGGGCCGGATAGAGGCTGCCCTACTAAGCCCCTACTTATAAAAACGGAAAATAAATTACAAAATAATTATCTGCGCTTATCGAATTCGATTTATTTTGCACTTTCTATTGGATATTCGAACTTATTAAGTTTTCAGTACATATTAATTGCTGAAAAAAACACATGTAAATTTATTTGCCGTTGGTGGGAATCGAACCTTGATCCTCTGGGTGACAGTTCTGCGCCTTAGCCCACTCGGCCATTCACATCTTAGAAAGTTTATATATTTATTGTCTATTTGAAGTATACTTAAAATGAAAACACGTCAAGACTGTACATCCATTTATTGAGACTACAGCCGAAATATTCAAAATTCAAACATGATGGGGCGGTCACCCATCCAGGTACTGGCGTTTGACGGTCAGTACCTGCATAGATTTCAAAGTAATTCTAGCGGTACAGTCCCGTAAAACGTGAGTTTCAGCGAAAATTTCGAATACTTCTCGATTGGATAAAGATGTGAAAAAATCCAGCACACGCAAGGTGCTGAAAAGATTGATTTTGTATAACAATAATTTTTAATTGTTTTTAACGAATGCCGTATCTAGCCCTTACAAGAACCTGATAATGTAAATTTACGGCATATTTAAAAAAACTATGCTATACGAAGACCGTATGCGGATCTGACCAGGAAAAGTAAAGGTAAATTGGACAAAATCTTGGTCCAAATGCCACAGAAAGACCTTATGCGAAACGGATAAGGTCGATGAACGGCATATCTATATGAGGTGACCGTATGTAAAGCCTGACATGGGCCTGATCCGGTGGAAAGACGGCATTTTTAAGGTAGAATGCCATATCTCGGCCTTACATGGACCTGATCAGGTGAACTTACGACAACCCCTAAACAAGGTTACCATATCTAGCCTGACATCAGCCTGATCCGGTGGAAAGATGGCATTATTAAGTACGAATGCCATATCTCAGCCTTACATGGACATGAGCAGGTGAATTTACGGCGGCCCCAAATAAGGTTACCGTACCTAAAACTGATCTGGACCTCGTTTGACAGCAGGCATGCCTGATGAAATTTCTACTCGGAAATTATGAATAACTTGGAATAATTATTGGTTTACGATAAATATATAAATTACATAATACATTACATAATATTTCGTATATGAAATATTATGTTTTTTATATGTAAACGAAATATTATGCAATTTATTACGTAAAATCAACAATAATAATGCATATTAGTTCTCGTAATACGATTTTATTTATATGCTGACTTATAAATAATATATATATTATATTTTATGTCTATAGACATAATAATGTATTGTCAATAAATTCTTTTGCTACTACTATTCGTATTAAACAAACTGTTATACATAATAATGTAAACCAATAATTAATCCAAGTTATTCATAATTGTTAAAAAAAAAATGTGGAGATGTTGATGAATTATTTTTTTATATTTATATTGATTTGTTTCATCAATAAAATTATGCCCAAGTCTGCATACAAATGGGAGCAAAGTTGTATACGAATAAATATAAATACCGTTTATTTATACATTGGATTTATTTCAATATAAAAAATAATTAAGTACAATTTCAGAAATCGATCAGAGATTTTTTTTAAGTCCCAGAAATGTGTTTGTCAGAGTTATTTTTACAAGACTTACATTTTTACACTTTATAGTAAGTGCATGCATGTATACTAATTTATATATTAACCGTACGTCAATGTGAAAATATACACTGTTAAAAATATTTGCTAATTTACATTACCATCAATTTTATCCATCAGCTTTTAATTAATTCTTAATTAAATATAAAATGTATTTAGTTGATTGTTAATTAAAAAAGATTTAATTACAATTATAGAAAGTTATTATTACTAACAAGAACAATAATTAATACTCGCAATTACTTTCAGTAATTGTAATTGATTTTTAAAAGATTACAATTATTCTGATTAATTGTAATTAAAGCAGTAATTTCTGTCTTAAGTAATTTCTACTGTCCAACTTTGGTGCAAATGCGATACAGTAGTGCATTACGAGGCGTGGCTGCGAGTAATCCTCTAGAGGGATATTTATGAAGGAACGGGAAAATGGGAGAAGGGCTACGTAAAAGCCTGAATAAGGAGTACGAAGGAATAACCCGATAAATAAGGTTTTGTATGGATTTTTCGAAAATATTAAAACCAGTCAATTCCCATGCCAATAATTTATTGTATAGCTTCTTGAAAAATAAAAAAAAAACACGAATTGAAATAAGCTATTTTTATTCGTATTTATATGTCAATAGTTAATCACAGTTGCTCGACCGAGTCTGGTTTGTATTGACGAATTGCGATTGGCTCCGCTCTCAAAGCCCTTTTCCAATCACCGTATTGGCGTTTTATACAACACACATACGTATTTTCAGAATACATCTATTTCGATCCGGCCCTTTCGAATCGTGTTTGTACTAGACCTAGTAGCGCCATGGGTCTCGATGCAATATTGACCCAGTCGAGAAGTGCAAACAAAACCCTGCAACTTATTAAGAAATTCGGGGGCTGCCAGTTTGGCCACACCGTTACAATACCGAAGGGAGAGAAAATAAATCTGTGGTCAGCCGGGATAGACTATAACTGTATCACGGCAATGTGTTTATAGTGCTTCGAGAAATATATATTTCTTCTCGCACTTACACCACTGTTTTACTTTGCACCGAGACGAGGAATGGCAATGGCACGTGATAAAAAGGTACTATTTTATTCCAGTAAGAGATATTGTCACGACGTTTTTATTTAAATTATTTGTAAGACCACTTGTGGTATTTTTGTGGGAATTTTAGTTGAAAAATAATAAATAATTTTATTTGATGACTAATAGAAGATTGATTCTTTTTTGTAGATCGGTGTTTCTCATCTTATAGAAATTAAATACACAGGATGCAAAGTAGAACCTTGCACATTACTTCCTCATTATTTTTTGCTTTTTACAAAAATTCCTCTCTGAGGAAGCAAAATAGTATGTTATTCAATTTTGGCTTCCTCATTGAGGAAGCTTTGTAAAAAGCGAAAAATAATGAGGAAGCAATGTGCAAGGTTCTACTTTGCATCCTTTTTTAAATTAGATAAATAAACATGTTGTGAATTCGCTTTTTCTATTTTGTTATTCCGTTATTTCGTGATTATTAGAGCGTTTCCGAAAGTGAATGTGATAATGTATATTTTTAAAAATAATTCAACATTCCATAAAATCAAAAATTTCATACCGTTCGTCACTAAATTATACATATATAATGGCTGAATATTGTTTCATTTATATACAAAATTTGAGCTCGCTATTTCAAATTTTGCAAAAGTTACAATAGAGCGATAATGTCAATTTTTTGAAAAATTCAAAATTCCATAAAATCTGAACCACTTTACCGATTCGAGCCAAATTCAATACCAAACAGCATTGAGTGCACGTACTCTTATAACCAACTATTTAGCAAAATAGACTAAATTTTACGAAAGTTAGAGCGACCACGTCCTTTTTTCAAAAAATTCAAAACGGCATAAAATCGAAATTTTCGCACAGATTTTGTCGAAAATTGCTACAGTTGAAGAGGGTCTGCTGCTACACTAGTGTGCTAAATTTGAGCACGATATACAAAACCGTTCGTGAGTTATTGGCGGTCGAATTTTCGGAGTTGTATACATACACACACACACACACACACATACGCACGCACGCACGCACGCACGCACGCACGCACGCACGCACGCACGCACGCACGCACGCACGCACGCACGCACGCACGCACGCACGCACGCACGCACGCACGCACGCACGCACGCACGCACGCACGCACGCACGCACGCACGCACGCACGCACGCACGCACGCACGCACGCACGCACGCACGCACGCACACACACACACACACACACACACACACACACACACACACACACACACACACACACACATACATACATACATACATACGGACATTTTTTTCTAGATCACTTTTCTGGACGTTATGGACAATTCTAAGTGTCCTGACATAAAAATCTCGAAAAAAAATTTTTTCATGAAAACAAAGCTTCGTCTATGAGGAAGCAAAACTATTATAGTCGCCATTATACTATTGAGACTAAATGGTTACTAATAGTTTTTTATAGGTCTTATTATTAACAGTTAATAGCAACTATTTGGTCTCAATAATATTTTGGTGACTCCAATAGCTTTTTTCTTTAATTTTTTATAACTGCAATTTTTATAATTTGATAAATTGATACATAATTTGTAGTTTTTTCAATTGTTTATTCAGAACATGAAATTCTCCGGAGCTAGAGATTTGAACCATCGACAAATATTATTGATAATATTAAATATTTTATTAAAATTTTAAGAAATTGGTACGAAAAAAAAATATTCCTTCCCAAATTGACTCAAAAAGAATGATAACATTTCCATTTTGCTTTCTCGGAGAGGAAGTTTTCTTTTTGTAAAAAATTTTTTTTACGAATAAAGCAATGAAAAATGACGATCGGTATTGAATTTAATCGAAATACATAAAGCGGTTTAGATCTTATAGAATTTTGAATATATGAAAATTTTTCTTTTCGTACTTCTTTAACTTGTATTTAAAATAAGAATGCAAATTAGAACTTTGCAGATTGCTTCGTCATTAATTTTTTCTCATAGAGGAAGTTTTATAAAAAATTAAAATAAAATTAAATTAAAAGATGAAAATTCCCATCTTTTAATTTTCATTCTAATTTTTTATAAAGCTTCCCGAGGAAAAATGTATGAGGAAGCACTGTGCAAAGTTTTACTTTGCATCCTTTTTTTTCAATATATAACACAAATTCTAAATGAAAAATTATTGTTAATGCTCGCAAGTGTCTAAAAAAAAAAAAAGAAAAAACAATTTCGATTTCTCCTCAAACATTCGACCGACCGGCTGGAAAAAGGTCCTTTGACTATCAAAGGACCTCCCGCATATTCGATTTTTCCCCGAAAGTGATATGCCGCGACTATTATGCGTACAAGTACAATGCCTATAGTATAGTATATTTTTCTCCCGTCGATGAAATTCGTTACCCTTCAACGAGCCTCTATATACTCGAGGCACATTCTTACCGAGGCAGGTAGATGAGCTCAGTGCGAGAGGGCGCGCGTTTCCTTTGCCACGCGGCTCGACCTCGATGCGTCAAATTATTTCCATCTTTGCAGAGACGCTCGCGTGTAACAAATCGGAAAGAGCCGAGGTATCCAACGCGCGTTCGGGCCACGTTCGCTTCGACTCCTAAGCGACATTCTTTGAAGGGGCTTTCTTGAAGAGCTGTGTGCTTGCTTGGCTGTTGGCGTCACGCGGGTGCTGCGCGCGCGCGCGGCTCACATAAGAGAGAACCGACATTGCCTCCGAAGGCCCCATTGAGTCTCCAATTAGTTCAGGAAAGCTGCAATCTTTGACCGCGGGGACGCTTCAACCTCACTCTCCTCCACCTCGCTTCTCTTTCTCCACCCACAGTCGCTCTCCATCGTTTTTTTTCTTCTTTTTATTTTATATTCTCTTATTCTCGTCTGGCGTTTGTACTGCAAGAGAAGAGAGACCGCCGAGAGCCACGGAGAATTCCCAAATGGCGCAAAGCCACCCGCCACTCACGGATCATCGTTTCTTTTTCCTTCTTCACTTAGGGGAGAGCGGGGCATAATGGATACGGGGCACGATGGAACAGTGGCACAATGGCACTGCAGTACGAACGAGATGGTACATACTAGAACCGGGATAAAATGGGGATACGTGAAAACAAAAATTCGTACATTGACACGCGACATCCCGCAGTATTATTAATGTACACAAATATTTTTTTAATTTGGAAAAAAGTTGCAATGTAAAACTTTGCACATTGCTTCCTCATTACACTCAAAGAAATCGCAGTAGTACAGTCAACTATAAAGTGACAACTATTAATTTTTCCACCATGCAACTATTTTCATAGTTACGGTAATTATGAAAATAGTTATGGTAACTATTTGGTAGTTATAGTAACTATTTGATAGATGTGGCAACTATTTGGTAGTTACAGTAACTATTTGATAGTTGTGGCAACTATTTGGTAGTTATAGTAACTATGTGATAGTTGTGGCAACTATTTGGTAGTTATAGTAACAAACTTGATAGTTGTGACAACTATTTGGTAGTTATAGTAATTATTTGATAGTTGTGGCAACTATTTGGTAGTTATAGTAACTATTTGAAAGTTGTGGCAACTATTTGGTAGTTATAGTAACTATTTGATAGTTGTGGAAACTATTTGGTAGTTATAGTAACTATTTGATAGTTGTGGCAACTATTTGGTAGTATAGTAACTATGTGATAGTTGTGGCAACTATTTGGTAGTTATAGTAACTACTTAATAATTGTGGCCACTATTTGGTAGTTATAGTAACTACATGATAGTTGTGGCAATCATTTGGTAGTTATAGTAACTATTTGAAAGTTGTGGCAACTATTTGGTAGTTATAGTAACTATTTGATAGGTGTGGCAACTATTTGGTAGTTATAGTAACTATTTGATAGGTGTGGCAACTATTTGGTAGTTGTAGTAACTATTTGATAGTTGCGGCAACTATTTGATAGTTGTCGAAACTATTTGGTAGTTATAGTTACTATTTGATTGTTGTGACAACTATTTGGTAGTTATGGTAACTACTTGATAGTTGTGGCAACTATTTGGTAGTTATAGTAACTACTTGATAATTGTGGCAACTATTTGGTAGTTATAGTAACTACTTGATAATTGTGGCAACTATTTGGTAGTTATAGTAACTACATGATAGTTGTGGCAACCATTTGGTAGTTATAGTAACTATTTGAAAGTTGTGGCAACTATTTGGTAATTATAGTAACTATTTGATAGGTGTGGCAACTATTTGGTAGTTATAGTAACTATTTGATAACTGTGGCAACTATTTGGTAGTTATAGTAACTACTTGATAATTGTGGCAACTATTTGGTAGTTATAGTAACTACTTGATAATTGTGGCAACTATTTGGTAGTTATAGTAACTACATGATAGTTGTGGCAACCATTTGGTAGTTATAGTAACTATTTGAAAGTTGTGGCAACTATTTGGTAGTTATGGTAACTATTTAATAGTTATGAAAACCATTTGGTAGTTATAGAAACTATTTGATAATTGTGGCAACTAATTTGGTAGTTATAGTAACTACTTGATAATTGTGGCAACTATTTGGTAGTTATAGTAACTACTTGATAATTGTGGCAACTATTTGGTAGTTATAGTAAATACTTGATAGTTGTGGCAACTATTTGGTAGTTATCGTAACTATTTGATAATTGTGGCAACTATTTGGTAGTTATAGTAACTATTGATAGTTGTGGCAACTATTTAAAAATTTGTCGTACGAACTAAAAAAGAATAGTTGTCACTTTATAGTTACTGATACCATCATTATTTTTCTCTCAGTGTAAAGAGCTCACCAACACACGGAGAATTCCCAAATTTCAGCTGACTGCAACTGAGGGCCTAGCATACTTTGTATGCTAGGCCCTCAGGGGATTTTATCCCAGGGCCATTAAATAAATTAAAAAAAAAAATAAAAAAAAATTACAATAATTCACTATCCAATTTTCAAATAATTATTTATTTGACACAAAACAACAAAATATTATCATTGATCCATAATTTTATTCTCTTATTTTCGTCTGCCGTTTTGTACCGAGCGAGTATTAGAGAGCTCGCCGACCCACGAAGAATTCCCAAATGGCGCAAAGCCACCCGCCACTCACGGATCATCGTTTCTTTTTCCTCTTCTCCTCTTATCTTCCTCTCTATCCCTCTCACGTGTCATCCAACTTCTTCTGTGTGTCTCTCCTGGCCTCGCGATTCTCGAGAGCGCTTAAAAGAAGTTCATTACGCGAGGCAAAGTTGTACATCAAAGAATGTCACACTACGCGGTTTGCTCGTTGCCTCTGCGGCACTTCAGCTTCTCCTGTGCATGTGTGGAGAAAGAAATATCTGAAAGAATGCTGAGAGCTGCCTGCGAACGCATCACGGCCACAAAGGTAGTTTTTTTTACTATTATTTTTCAATTTTTTTTCTTTTTTGTAATGCAACTTTCATTGCCGTGGTATAAAATGCATGGTATAATGGTATTGCGAATGAACATCACGCGCATGTAGGATCTCGGAGTGACGTTCGCTTTGCCTGTGCAAGGGACATCGTTGAAGTTGAAGTTTAACTGAGCAACCGGAACACTTGTATGGAACGCGCATGACGTACGTTCGGATCGAGTGCTTCGATGCTTCTGCTTCTGTGCACTGGTGTACTACTCTTCTGCTGCTGAGGCGTATGACACGTCAAACGGCACGTTGACGTGGTAATCAATCAGTTTGCGGAATGCTGCTTGAAAAATCGTGCTCGTCGACGAGAACGCGCGTGCCATGTGCTCTTCATCGATGAAATAAAAGCACGGAGACAAAAGCAACGATAAAACGTGTGATACACACCGAATAATACTCGCGTTAACATTTTTTGGTTTACTTTTTTTTTTTTACTTTTTTGTTGCGTTGTTGAAGTGAATTGTTATCGGGGAAATAATGGACCACAATTTTACTTCACAATATTTTTTTGGTTCGAATGATTGTCGGGATAATTGTTGTTTCAGTGGAAATCACTGATGGTCTGTTTATGAGTGATTGTTGGGATTGCGAAAGGATGTTTTAAAGCGGTGGACTAAGTTTTATGGACGTGTTATTGATATTAACATTCAACAATAAATTCTTTTTTTGCTTCCTCGTAGAGGAAGCTTTGTTTTCATGAAAAATTTATTTTTCGAGATTTTCATGTCAATACACTCAGAATGGGCCAAAACGTCGAGAAAAGTGATTTAGAAAAAATGTCTGTATGTGTGTGTGTGTGTGTGTGCGTGTGCGTGTGCGTGTGCGTGTGCGGGTGCGTGTGCGTGTGCGTGTGCGTGTGCGTGTGCGTGTGCGTGTGCGTGTGCGTGTGCGTGTGCGTGTGCGTGTGCGTGTGCGTGTGCGTGTGCGTGTGCGTGTGCGTGTGCGTGTGCGTGTGCGTGTGCGTGTGCGTGTGCGTGTGCGTGTGCGTGTGCGTGTGCGTGTGCGTGTGCGTGTGCGTGTGCGTGTGCGTGTGCGTGTGCGTGTGCGTGTGCGTGTGCGTGTGCGTGTGCGTGTGCGTGTGCGTGTGCGTGTGCGTGTGCGTGTGCGTGTGCGTGTGCGTGTGCGTGTGCGTGTGCGTTCGCGTTCGCGTGTGCGTGTGCGTGTGCGTGTGCGTGTGCGTGTGCGTGTGTGTGTGTGTGTGTGTGTGTGTGTGTGTGTGTGTGTGTGTGTGTGTGTGTGTGTGTGTGTGTGTGTGTGTGTGTGTGTGTGTGTGTGTGTGTGTGTGTGTGTGTGTGTGTGTGTGTGTGTGTGTGTGTGTGTGTGTGTGTGTGTGTGTGTGTGTGTGTGTGTGTGTGTGTGTGTGTGTGTGTGTGTGTGTGTGTGTGTGTGTGTGTGTGTGTGTGTGTGTGTGTGTGTGTGTGTGTGTGTGTGTGTGTGTGTGTGTGTGTGTGTGTGTGTGTGTGTGTGTGTGTGTGTGTGTGTGTGTGTGTGTGTGTGTGTGTGTGTGTGTGTGTGTGTGTGTGTGTGTGTGTGTGTGTGTGTGTGTGTGTGTGTGTGTGTGTGTGTGTGTGTGTGTGTGTGTGTGTGTGTGTGTGTGTGTGTGTGTGTGTGTGTGTGTGTGTGTGTGTGTGTGTGTGTGTGTGTGTGTGTGTGTGTGTGTGTGTGTGTGTGTGTGTGTGTGTGTGTGTGTGTGTGTGTGTGTGTGTGTGTGTGTGTGTGTGTGTGTGTGTGTGTATGTTACACGATCGAAAAATGTAAACCTTTATAACTCGGGCATGCCTTGAGATATCAAGTTGAAATTTGGACAACAAATAGAGGGATCAAGCCTCATCGTTCATACAGATTTTTGTTAAAATCCACTTCATCGTTAAATTATTACGCGTTTTTTAATTTTTTGAAAAATGTCTATTTACGCGATAACTCTTTCAATTTTCGAGATATTGATCTTAAAATTGGTATGAATGTGAGCTTTCATACGCCGGTTATCGCTATTGAATTTGGTTAAGATCGGTTGAACCGTTAAAATTTTATGATGTTTTGAATTTTTTAAAAAATTGACATTATCGCTCTATTGTAACTTTTGCAAAACTTAAGATAGCGAGCTCAAATTTTGTATATAAATGAAACAATATTCAGCCATTATATATGTATAATTTAGTGACGAACGGTATGAAATTTTTGATTTTATGGAATGTTGATTAATTTTTAGAAATATACATTATCACATTCACTTTCGAAAACGCTCTAATAATCACGAAATAACGTAATAACGAAATAGAAAAAGCGAATCCACAACATGTATATTTATCTAATTAAAACAAGGATGCAAAGTAGAACCATGCACATTGCTTCCTCATTATTTTTCGCGTTTTACACAGCTTCCTCTATGAGGAAGCCAAAAATTGAATAACATACTTCCTCATAGATATAGCTTTGTAAAACGCGAAAAATAATGAGGAAGCAATGTGCAAGGTTCTACTTTGCATCCTTTTTAACTTTGTTAGACTGAAAATGATGGCCGTATATACGTGATTTAGGTGATTTTAGGAGATAAATTTATGGAAACGATGAAAAAAGGGACGCATATATAGTCAATTTTTTAAAATTCAATATCTATATATTTATTTTTTATTGCGCTGGAAAACACGAAATTTTTCTTTTTTTTCGTCGTTTTCATGTCAGGAGATTTGTCCAATAAGTTCAAAAAAGGGATCTAGAAAAATGGTCTATATATGTATGTGTATGTGTGCGTGTATATAATTTCGAAAATTAACCGCCGATATGTCAATCTAAAATCAAAAATAGTTTCAGCTATCGAGTTGAAATTTTGTACACAAGGGAATTTTCAAACAAATCCAACAAAAAAAATATCCACCATTTTTCAGGCCTCTATTTTTTTTTTCTAATCGTAGTAAAATATTTAAAAATTCGATATTCCATTTCCTTCGACATCAAGAAAAAGCTTGACGCATTTTTTTAAATTTAATTTCCTTAACCCAGTGAAACATTTTTTTAGGTCCAATAAGATGTCTAAAAAAAAAATTTAATTGTAACACATTAGCCATAAAACATAAAAAATATCCACGATTTTTTAGGCTTCAATTTTTTTTCTAATTGCAGTAAAATATTTTTATACTCGATATTCTATTTCCGTTAACATCAAGAAAAAACTTGATGCATTTTTTTCTATTAAATTTCCTTAACCCAGTGAAGCATTTTTTTAGTTCCAATAAAATGTCAAAAAAAAGTAATTCTAACACATTAGTAATAAAACATAAAAAAATATCCACGATTTTTCAGGCCTCTATTTTTTCTAATCGCAGTAAATTATTTAAAAACACGATATTCGATTTCCTTTAACATCAAGAAAAAGCTTGATGCATTTTCTACTAAATTTCCTTAACCTGGCGAAACGTTCTTTTGGAGCCAATGAAATGCAAAAAAAAAAAAAAAAAAAAATGTTAATTCTAACACATTAGCCGAAAGTGCCGTTCTACGCTCAAGTACATTTATAATTGATTTTATTATTCCGCTACGTGGCTAACGAAGAAGACCAACGGTGTTCGAATCGTGACAGCTTTCGTAGTAGCTCCACAGTTAGATTCAAGATTAAAATCTACGACATGCCTTCCACCGAGGTAATGATTTTTTGCGGATTATTTAATCGAGAATGATTCCTCGGTATCTGTTCGTATCGTTAGTTCGTCCAGTCACTCGATGTGTAGGCGCGCGAGACTCGAGCCTTAAGTCGCTTAATTATTAACGCAGGTAATCACGTGGGGGATCCCCTTGAGGTCGCCGCTCGTGATGACGCTTCAAATCGTGCCAACGTGTACATCTATAGCATCTATAGAGCTCGCGGCGTGCCGACACGAATAAAATCCCCTCTACGTATAAACGTATATACATATATGATGGTACGAGATGAGCCCTACGTGTAGAAATCCCAAGGCACTGCACTAATACTATTCAAAATAGTTTGTTCACTCTCGTTCGTGCTCGTTATTAGTACGCCCGATTAGTTCTACTCTGCCGCAGACAAATAGCATATCTAACTACGTACGTCGTTGCTTCCAAGGTAATTAGAAACACTTGGAGCGATGAAAACATCTACGAAAAGGCTTAGCATGGTATTCCAACGGGACATCGATTGCTCAAACTTTATAAAGTAATATTTCGTCGATGAAAATCGCGACTCAAAAGGATTTTTTAAATGAAATGCATTTAGAATAGTTTTCTGTTTCGAATTATGATTATTTATTCATATCCCACGTAGAAAATAAGAATCTGGCCGAGAATCACGGTTGCGCGCCGAACCGAGATTCTTTTTAAATCTGTCTGAGAATCTCGGCCAGCTTCTTACCGAGATTCTATAGGGGTTCGCTGGAAATAAAAAGAATTTCTATCGGAATCTCGCTGAGATTCTAGAGAATCTCGGCGAGATACTGATAGAGATTCTTTAATGGGTAGCTGAAAATAAAAATAATCTCTATCAGAATTGCGACTCGAAAGCATTTTTAAAATGAAATGCATTTAGAATAGTTTTCTGTTTCGAATTATGATTATTTATTCATATCCCACGTAGAAAATAAGAATCTGGTCGAGAATCACGGTGGCGCGCCGAACCGAGATTCTTTTTAAATCTATCTGAGAATCTCACTGAGATTCTAGAGAATCTCGGCCAGCTTCTTACCGAGATTCTTTAGTGGGTAGCTGGAAATAAAAAGAATCTCTATCGGAATCTCGCTGAGATTCTAGAGAATCTCGGCGAGATACTGATAGAGATTCTTTAATGGGTAGCTGAAAATAAAAATAATCTCTATCAGAATTGCGACTCGAAAGCATTTTTAAAATGAAATGCATTTAGAATAGTTTTCTGTTTCGAATTATGATTATTTATTCATATCCCACGTAGAAAATAAGAATCTGGCCGAGAATCACGGTTGCGCGCCGAACCGAGATTCTTTTTAAATCTGTCTGAGAATCTCGCTGAGATTCTAGAGAATCTCGGCCAGCTTCTTACCGAGATTCTTTAGTGGGTAGCTGGAAATAAAAAGAATCTCTATCGGAATCTCGCTGAGATTCTAGAGAATCTCGGCGATATACTGATAGAGATTCTTTACTGGGTAGCTGGAAATAAAAAGAATCTCTATCGGAATCTCGCTGAGATTCTAGAGAATCTCGGCGAGATACTGATAGAGATTCTTTAATGGGTAGCTGAAAATAAAAATAATCTCTATCAGAATTGCGATTCGAAAGCATTTTTAAAATGAAATGCATTTAGAATAGTTTTCTGTTTCGAATTATGATTATTTATTCATATCCCACGTAGAAAATAAGAATCTGGCCGAGAATCACGGTTGCGCGCCGAACCGAGATTCTTTTTAAATCTGTCTGAGAATCTCGCTGAGATTCTAGAGAATCTCGGCCAGCTTCTTACCGAGATTCTTTAGTGGGTAGCTGGAAATAAAAAGAATCTCTATCGGAATCTCGCTGAGATTCTAGAGAATCTCGGCGAGATACTGATAGAGATTCTTTAATGGGTAGCTGAAAATAAAAATAATCTCTATCAGAATTGCTACTCGAAAGCATTTTTAAAATGAAATGCATTTAGAATAGTTTTCTGTTTCGAATTATGATTATTTATTCATATCCCACGTAGAAAATAAGAATCTGGCCGAGAATCACGGTTGCGCGCCGAACCGAGATTCTTTTTAAATCTATCTGAGAATCTCGCTGAGATTCTAGAGAATCTCGGCCAGCTTCTTACAGAGATTCTTTAGTGGGTAGCTGGAAATAAAAAGAATCTCTATCGGAATCGCGCTGAGATTCTAGAGAATTTCGGCGAGATACTGATAGAGATTCTTTAATGGGTAGCTGAAAATAAAAATAATCTCTATCAGAATTGCGACTCGAAAGCATTTTTAAAATGAAATGCATTTAGAATAGTTTTCTGTTTCGAATTATGATTATTTATTCATATCCCACGTAGAAACAAAAGAATCTTGCCGAGAATCAGGGTTGCGCGCCGAACCGAGATTCTTTTTAAATCTATCTGAGAATCTCGCTGAGATTCTAGAGAATCTCGGCCAGCTTCTTACCGAGATTCTTTAGTGGGTAGCTGGAAATAAAAAGAATCTCTATCGGAATCTCGCTGAGATTCTAGAGAATCTCGGCGAGATACTGATAGAGATTCTTTAATGGGTAGCTGAAAATAAAAATAATCTCTATCAGAATCGCGACTCGAAAGCATTTTTAAAATGAAATGCATTTAGAATAGTTTTCTGTTTCGAATTACGATTATTTATTCATATCCCACGTAGAAACAAAAGAATCTGGCCGAGAATCACGGTTGCGCGCCGAACCGAGATTCTTTTTAAATCTATCTGAGAATCTCGCTGAGATTCTAGAGAATCTCGGCCAGCTTCTTACCGAGATTCTTTAGTGGGTAGCTGGAAATAAAAATAATCTCTATCGGAATCTCGCTGAGATTCTAGAGAATCTCGGCGAGATACTGATAGAGATTCTTTAATGGGTAGCTGAAAATAAAAATAATCCCTATCAGAATCGCGACTCGAAAGCATTTTTTAAATGAAATGCATTTAGAATAGTTTTCTGTTTCGAATTATGATTATTTATTCATATCCTACGTAGAAAAAAAGAATCTGGCCGAGAATCACGGTTGCGCGCCGAACCGAGATTCTTTTTAAATCTATCTGAGAATCTCGCCGAGATTCTAGAGAATCTCGGTCAGCTTCTTACCGAGATTCTTTAGGGGTTCGCCGAAAATAAAAAGAATCTCTATCAGAATCTCGCCGAGATTCTCTAGAATCTCAGCGAGATACTGATAGAGATTCTTTAGTGGGTAGCTGGAAATAAACAGAATCTCGATCGGAATCTCGCTGATTTCCGATCCCGAGAGATTCTCTAGAATCTCGGTGGGATTTTGATAGAGATTCTTTTTATTATCGGCGAGATTCTGATGGAGATTCTTTTTATTTTCAGTTACCCACTAACGAATCTTGCTAAGAGGTTGACCGAGATTCTCTAGAGTCTCGGCGAGATTCTCAGATAGATTTTGAAAGAATCTCGGCGAGAATCTTCTTAAGAATCTCGGCCAAATTCTTTTTTTCTACGCGGGATATTGGTTTTAAATAGTTTGGGATAAATAATTCGGAGCCATACATGGGATTAAACAAATGAAATTTCATTTGAATCATACAAATTTTATTAAAAAGTAATACGATTTATTTGTATGCAATAAATTCTATTTGATCGAAATAAAAATTTTTAATTTGAAATATATCCCGTATTTGATTAAAATAAACCCATCAAACCGATTGCTCTGTATTTTAAATCCACTTTTTATAACATAATGAGACATAAGCTGGTATATATCCAAAGTATACCTGATATCCATCGCCCAACTCCGTCCACCGTTCAATTAAATAAATACATAAATAAATGAATAAACCAAAAAAAAATATTGAGTATGTCAGATATATTTTTCGCTACATTTATTTTCCACGTAGTATCCATCGTAAAATTTGATTAGCCTAAAAAAATTGACATGGGCTATGCGAAAAAAAAAATTCAAAGCAAGATTATTCATCGTTCTGTTCTTTTCGCCAGTGTAAATGGGAAACTCTTAAAATATGTGTATTTAAAGATTCATAAGTTTAATTTATTAGTTTCGTGCCTGGTATATCGATCCCTTGTATTTATATCCATAAACCAACATCATGAATTCCACATGAGTCGTGTTACGATGAAATTAGTTTACCCCATAAGTACCCCATTAGTACCACGCCCGAGCTAATTCGAAGCACTTTTTCTTGTCTAACGTTTGCAGTGTTAAGGTCCCAATAAATTTTATTAAAAACTAATACGATTTATTTGTACGCGATACATTTTATTCGATCGAAGTAAATTCCTATTAGGTCAGCCATTAAATAAATTTATTCCTCAAGTGCTAGCAATAATAGGATTTTATTTTAATCAAATAGAATTCATTTCATTTAAATAAAACGTATTGATAAGTAATTTTTATTTGATCAAATAAACCCATCAAACCGATTTCTCTGAGTGTATTCTCAGTTCATCTTTTTATAATATTATATCAGAATAATATCAAAACTTTTTATAATATAGATTTCCATGGCTTAGTCCGTTAAATAAATAAATATGTAAACAAATTAATAAACCAAAAAAAAAAAAAAATAAAACTGAGTATTACAGATATATATTTCGCTATATTTATTGAATTTAAATTTATCCTCTTCTATAAATTTATAAATTTGATTAACGTAAAAAAATTGACATGGGCGATGAGAGAAAAAAAATTTCAAAGCAAGATTATTCATCCTTCTGTTTTCCAGTATAAATAGAAACTCTTAAAATATGTGTATTTAAAGATTCATAAGTTTAATTTATTAGTTTCGTGCCCGGTACATCCATCCCTTGTATTTATATCCATAAACCAACATCATAGATTCCACACGAGACGTGTTACGATGAAATTAGTTCATATTAACAAACGACCCCATTAGTACCACGCCCGGACTAATTCGAAGCACTCTTTCGTGTCTAACGTTTGTAGTATTAGGGTCGCAAATTTTTTTATAAAAAATTAATTTTATTAAAAATTAATACGATTTATTGGCATGCGATAAATTCTATTCGATCGACAAATGCTATCAATAATAGGATTTTATTTTCATCAAATAGAATGGATTTTATTGAAATAAAACGTGTTAATTTCAAGTAATTTTTACTTGATAGAAATAAAATTGCATTAATTAAAAATAAACCCGGTATTTTATTCAAATAAATCCATCAAACCGATTTCTCTGAGTGTATTCCAAGTCCAACTTTATATAATATTATATCAGAATAATATCAAAACTTATTATAATACAGATTTCCATGGCTTAGTCCATTCACCATTCAATAAATAAATAAATATGTAAACAAATGAATAAATCAACAACAAAAAATATTGAGTATTACAGATATATTTTTCGCTACATTTATTGAATTTAAATTTATAAATTTGATTAACCTAAAAAAATTGACATGGGCTATTCGAAAAAGAAAATTCAAAGCAAGGTTATTTATCCTTCTGTTTTCCAG
Source organism: Ephialtes manifestator (assembly GCA_963970395.1). Lineage (NCBI taxonomy): Eukaryota > Metazoa > Arthropoda > Insecta > Hymenoptera > Ichneumonidae > Ephialtes > Ephialtes manifestator. The sequence goes on along the minus strand of OZ019969.1, from coordinate 1,582,345 downwards.
TATAAATAGAAACTCTCAAAATATGTGTATTTAAAGATTCATAAGTTTAATTTATTAGTTTCGTGCCCGGTACATCCATCCCTTGTATTTATATCCATAAACCAACATCATAGATTCCACACGAGACGTGTTACGATGAAATTAGTTCATATTAACAAACGACCCCATTAGTACCACGCCCGGACTAATTCGAAGCACTCTTCCGTGTCTAACGTTTGTAGTATTAGGGTCGCAAATTTTTTTATAAAAAATTAATTTTATTAAAAATTAATACGATTTATTGGCATGCGATAAATTCTATTCGATCGACAAATGCTATCAATAATAGGATTTTATTTTTATCAAATAGAATGGATTTTATTGAAATAAAACGTGTTAATTTCAAGTAATTTTTACTTGATAGAAATAAAATTGCATTAATTAAAAATAAACCCCGTATTTTATTCAAATAAACCCATCAAACCGATTTTTCTGAGTGTATTCCAAGTCCAACTTTATATAATATTATATCAGAATAATATCAATTCTTTTTATAATACAGATTTCCATGGCTTAGTCCGTTCACCATTCAATAAATAAATAAATATGTAAACAAATGAATAAATCAAAAAAAATAAAAAATTGAGTATTACAGATATATGTTTCGCTACATTTATTGAATTTAAATTTATCCTCTTCTATAAATTTATAAATTTGATTAACCTAAAAAAATTGACATCGGCTATTTGAAAAAGAAAATTCAAAGCAAGGTTATTCATCCTTCTGTTTTCCAGTATAAATAGAAACTCTTAAAATATGTGTATTTAAAGATTCATAAGTTTAATTTATTAGTTTCGTGCCCGGTACATCCATCCCTTGTATTTATATCCATAAACCAACATCATAGATTCCACACGAGACGTGTTACGATGAAATTAGTTCATATTAACAAACGACCCCATTAGTACCACGCCCGGACTAATTCGAAGCACTCTTTCGTGTCTAACGTTTGTAGTATTAGGGTCGCAAATTTTTTTATAAAAAATTAATTTTATTAAAAATTAATACGATTTATTGGCATGCGATAAATTCTATTCGATCGACAAATGCTATCAATAATAGGATTTTATTTTCATCAAATAGAATGGATTTTATTGAAATAAAACGTGTTAATTTCAAGTAATTTTTACTTGATAGAAATAAAATTGCATTAATTAAAAATAAACCCCGTATTTTATTCAAATAAACCCATCAAACCGATCTTTCTGAGTGTATTCCAAGTCCAACTTTATATAATATTATATCAGAATAATATCAATTCTTTTTATAATACAGATTTCCATGGCTTAGTCCGTTCACCATTCAATAAATAAATAAATATGTAAACAAATGAATAAACCAAAAAAAATAAAAAATTGAGTATTACAGATATATGTTTCGCTACATTTATTGAATTTAAATTTATCCTCTTCTATAAATTTATAAATTTGATTAACCTAAAACAATTGACATGGGCTATTCGAAAAAGAAAATTCAAAGCAGGGTTATTCATCCTTCTGTTTTCCAGTATAAATAGAAACTCTCAAAATATGTGTATTTAAACATTCATAAGTTTAATTTATTAGTTTCGTGCCCGGTACATCCATCCCTTGTATTTATATCCATAAACCAACATCATAGATTCCACACGAGACGTGTTACGATGAAATTAGTTCATATTAACAAACGACCCCATTAGTACCACGCCCGAACTAATTCGAAGCACTCTTTCGTGTCTAACGCTTGTGGTGTTAGGGTCTCCACACGTGCCGAGCTCGATACGTTAGGCTAGACGATATTTTTCGGATCCATGTGTCGGAAACGTGGGACACGTGTTACGCCGTACGTCGTCGTCGTCGTCGTCGTCGTCGTCGTCGTACAGTCGAAAGACTCTCCACAACTTCTTATGACTCTTCATTCCTTCTCGTTTCGTTTCTTCCATACATCTTTTTTTTTTTCTCGTCGCCTGCTGCTTCGTCTTCTTCCTTCCCGACTTTTTCGTACGACTCCCCGCACCTCGAAGACACCTCGAGTATTTCATATGGTGAAGAAACTTGCCCCCCCCCCCCTTCCCCCTCATCGCCAACCAACATCTTCCACAGCTCCTTGACTTGGATGAAAAGCGATGTAATTACGTGCGAGTAAAACAGGGGCAGAAAAAAAACGAGCTAAAGTATTCAGTATCTAAAAACACCGTTGAGACGGTTGCCCCAGGTCGGGGTAGAGGGGGAGGGGGAAAAGACCCTTGCGACGTTTGTTTAATTAACCGTACTAATGTTTTGTAGCTTTCACCGTGATAAATGCGGGACATTGAGGAGCAACGCCCGGTACATCGCCAGTTTCCACCATTTTTTTTTATGATGCATTCACGGAAAGAAGTAATTAACTTTTTTACTGCGACAGAGTATTAAAATCGACTGAAGTAATCGGATTCACGACCTATTTTCGATATTTATACTCTTGTGGATTATATTGTTTTAATTAAAATTAAGAGTTTGATGGAAAATAAATAATTAACAGGTACACTACGTTTTATAGTGTTTCTTATAAAATACACGTGTGTCCTTGAGTTATTTGAAAATGCATTTAATATTCATCTCTGTTTTATTTATTTATAATATTTTTTTGCAGACGTTCTGTAGTAAATAGTGCTGCTTTTAAAAATATATAATTTTTAATGGAAAAATAGTATGTGACAAGAAATATATATATGATAACATTGATTTGTTTAACCCTCAAATTTCTATTCTCAACGTTTTTGGCCTTCGCTGTTGTTTTTAAGTCGTATATTTCATCACAGTAAATACCCGTTTCGAAACTTTGTACAGTAATAAAGAAAGAATGCAAAGGAGAACTTTCCACATAGCTTCCTCATTATTTTTCACTTTTTATAAAGCCACCTCTATAAGAAAATATTTTCATCGATTTTTGCTACCTTATAAAAGGAAGCTTTGTAATAGTGAAAAATAATGAGGTAGCAATGTGCAAACTTCTACTTTGCATTCTTGTTTTTAATAAATTAAGAAAATAGAAGCTTAACGAACGTTGAGTAGTCAAGAAATAATATAAAAAAAAACGATTTAAATTCCTATAAAATTCGAACACTTCTACCGATCTTCAACGAAGTATGTATCAAGCATCACTGGGTATTATTTCGTTTGTGTAGTATAATTGGACTCACCGTCACAATTTTTTTAAAGTTAACACAATAACGTAAATTTTTTGAAAAAAATAACTACATAAAATCTGAAGCATTTTGCCGATTTCAGCCAAATTCAATACCAAACAACATTGAGTGCACCTGCTCTTATAACCAACTATTTAGCAAAATAGACAAAATTTTACGAAAGTTAGAGCAACCACATCCTTTAGTCAAAACATTGAAAACGGCATAAAATCGAAATGTTCACCCAGATTTTGTCGAAAATTGCTACAGTTGAAGGGGGTCTGCTGCCAAATTTGAGCTCGATATACAAAACGGTTCTTGAGTTATCGGCGTTCGAATTTTCGGAGTTTCGCACACGCACACGCACACGCACACGCACACGCACACGCACACGCACACGCACACGCACATGCACACGCACACGCACACGCACACGCACACGCACACGCACACGCACACGCACACGCACACGCACACGCAAACGCACACGCACACGCACACGCACACGCACACGCACACGCACACGCACACGCACACGCACACGCACACGCACACGCACACGCACACGCACACGCACACGCACACGCACACGCACACGCACACGCACACGCACACGCACACGCACACGCACACGCACACGCACACGCACACGCACACGCACACGCACACGCACACGCACACGCACACGCACACGCACACGCACACGCACACGCACACGAACACGCACACGCACACGCACACGCACACGCACACGCACACGCACACGCACACGCACACGCACACGCACACGCACACGCACACGCACACGCACACGCACACGCACACGCACACGCACACGCACACGCACACGCACACGCACACGCACACGCACACGCACACGCACACGCACACGCACACGCACACGCACACGCACACGCACACGCACACGCACACGCACACGCACACGCACGCGCATACGCATACGCATACGCATACGCATACGCATACGCATACGCATACGCACACGCATACGCATACGCATACGCATACGCATACGCATACGCATACGCACACGCACACGCACACGCACACGCATACGCATACGCATACGCACACGCACACGCACACGCACACGCACACGCACACGCACACGCACACGCACACGCACACGCACACTCATACGCACACGCGCACGCGCAAGCGCACGCGCACGCGCACGCGCACGCGCACGCGCACGCACACGCACACGCACACGCACACGCACACGCACACGCACACGCACATTTTTTTTAGATCACTTTTCTGGATGTTTTGGATAATTCTAAGTGCCCTGACATGAAAATCTCGAAAAAAAAATGTTTTCATGAAAACAAAACTTCCTCTATGAGGAAGCAAAAGTAGAAAAGTTAGAGGTGTCACGCCCTTTTTCAATGAAACCGGATGCCTCGGCTGTACCGGTGCACTATAAAATTAAAAAAAAAATAGAGTCAATCAAATCTCCATCTCAAAAAAAATTGTAAGCGTTACGGTATGAAATCGAGAATTTAATAAAATTTTTAAAAAATGCCGAAATTTTCGAAAGAAATTATTTTACTTTTCAATTATTAATAACAATAGTCATTTGCAAGTTTATAATTACTTGAAAATTATTTTATGGACCCTCATTCTTTTGACTATAAATCGCGCTCTGGTTGATCTTCCTAGGGCTAATAGAACCGGAGATATTAATTTTTGAAATTCGTCATGCGCGCGTTTTTTCAAAAAAATAGAATACCCCATAATTTAAAAAAAAATTGTCTAAAAAACAAAATATGGGTCTTTTCTTTTTAGATAGAGTTTGCGTAAAAAAAAATTTCATTCGAATAAAAAAATGCAAGGTCAAACCTCGCCCGACTTCAGGTGGAATTGCTCATATGGAAGATGCTCAAATGATTCCTTTAGCATAATAACAATTGCAAAATCTTATTGACAAATTAATGACAACAAAATTGTTCAACAAATCACCCGTAAACCTAACTTTCACTTTTAATCAAAACGATTTGTTAATAATTCTGAACAAGTATGAATTTTTTATTTTTTTTTCATCCTAATACATAAAATCGGACATTCTTTCAAATTTTTGTAAATTCTGAGTATCCTGACATAAAAATCTGGAAAATCTGAAAATTTATTCGTAAAAATCGAGCTTCCTCTGTTATTAAGCAAAATCATTTGTTTTGATTGCCCGAATGATTTAAGCAAACTATTTACTAGGACACGATAAAGTGGATAGCAATAATTGGCTCAATCGTCCGATAGATTACTGAATACAGCTAAAGCTAGTTAATAGCATCTGTAGTGAATTTTGTTGGATTCTCTATTTCATGCGATTGCTCTGTTGGATTAGTATAGGATAATGCCAATTAACAGCGAAAGAATTTGATTTTTCCTCCTCACAAAAAGGCTTCGGCCAACGCGATCCGATTGAGGTAACGTAAATACGGTATTGTATTTAATGCCGAGGGCTCAACCGCTACGTATCATCGAGTTTTGAACCTATTCATAGATATTGCGCAGACGAGAGCGAGCTCTGCTTTAGCCCGCGATTATCCAACCGCAAATAGTACAGTACACGATCGTTAGAGAATCTATTTCTATGTACCGAACAGCCAACGTGTAGATGTATTTTTAGTATCCGATAACACATACATTTCAATACTAAACCAATGACGCGACTGTTAATTACAACTTGTGTGGCGAGACATGTTTTTGGTAATTATTTACTGGACTGGTTCAATGACACGATGTGTCAGTGACTGTTTTCAAACCGCAACAAATGATTCTCGGCATTTTGCTTCCTTATAAGCAATTTTGTTTTCCATTTAAAATTTTTTTGTGTCAGCTCACTCAAAATGGTCGAAAACATGGAGAGATGTGATTTAGAAAAAAAATTGGAAAGAAATAAATAAATGATATCTGATCTGCTGTAATCTTAAACAGATTTTAAGCCTTGCAGATTTTGTATGAAAATTCCATCAAATATTAACCAAAAGTTGAAAAAAAAAACTTATACTTATTTATAAAAAAAGTATCTATAAGTAACACATTGTTGGAAGATTTTTTAAACAGTATTTGATACGACTACAAATGGTAGATTTAAAAAAATTCTCCTAATCATTTTTTACGTGTGAATGTATTTTTCTTTCATATAATAAAAATGTGGAATGAATTTTTCATCAAATTCCATTGTTGGACAATTTTTTATTAAATTTTTTACTTTTGGGAGAAAATTAAAAAATGTCTTTAAAAATATATGTATATAATAAAAATGTCGAATGAATTTTTGATCAAATTCCATTGTTGGACAATTTTTTATTAAATTTTTTACTTTTGGGAGAAAATTGAAAAATGTCTTTAAAAATATATGTATATAATAAAAATGTCGAATGAATTTTTGATCAAATTCCATTGTTGGACAATTTTTTATTAAATTTTTTACTTTTGGGAGAAAATTAAAAAATGTCTTTAAAAATATATATATATAATAAAAATGTCGAATGAATTTTTGATCAAATTCCATAGTTGGACAATTTTTTATTAAATTTTTTACTTTTGGGAGAAAATTAAAAAATGTCTTTAAAAATATATGTCACTCCAATGTAGAAAATATACTATATTAGCAGTGGGGATTGATCTTCATGATCAACGACGACTAACAAACGAAATATAAAAAGGATGTACAACGAAGATTAATTAATTTTTGTAGTATTGACAAATGTTGTCAGGCGAAATGTACGAACGGCACGAATTGTCCGAACTTGCAGGATGAAGCTTTCAGAGAAGCGGACAGTACAGGAGGAGGTATAATCGGAGATTTCAATGACTATGTACTATCTGTAATGCATATAACATTCGAAAGCAGCTTAAAGCGGATACATAGATGAGTACGAGGAACGGGTGTCGATGCTGGAAATCGCAACTAACGGGATCGATACAGATACAGTAATCTACACCTTTGCAATCTCTATGTATACATACATGATGTCGCATGCCAATACGATGTATACATGACGAGGCTGCCATTTGAACAGCAAGACATTTTGGTATCCAACACGGAAAGAAATGTTTGGTTGTGGCCCCAAGTAAAAAAATTATGTATAGTCCGACATATGAAATTGGGCATATATACTCTGTATAATCTCTATATACAATCTATATGCAATTTATATATAAGATCGCCTGTAAAGTTGGGTTTATGTATAAATTGTATATAAATTGTATATAGATTTTATAAAAACTATATATGCCCAATTCTATGTTTAAAACTATATATATTTTTTATATACTCTATATATAATTTTTTTACTTGGGGCAACTACGTTTTCGATTTGCTGTACACAATGTCTAAAAAATTAGTTGCCTCAACCATATCGAATAGTAACCTCAACTATTCACGATAAGTTCTCGATTGGATTAGTTAGGTTAACTAATACAATCGTTGGGACTACCACTCGAATAGTTGGGACTACCATTCGAATCGTCGGTATTACCATTCGAATCGTCGGTATTACCATTCGAATCGTTGGTATTACCATTTGAGTTGTAAGGGAAATAGAATAATCGATTGGTTGTGTCAACTCATTTCTTGGTTATGGCAACTAATCTTTTTTTTCCGTGCACGGAAAGAAAGGCTTGGTTGAAACAACCAAGTGCTATGGTTATATATGCGCCAGACAATTAATTGGTTAGACCGACCAATTTCTTGATTAGACTTACCAAGTCACTTGGTAAGCTAACCAAGTAACTTGGTTAGACCAACCAAGTGACTTGGTAAGCTAACCAAGTGATTTGGTTAGACCAAACAAGAAATTGGTAACCTAACTAATTACTTGGTTGGTCTAACCAATTAATTGTCTGGTGCATATATAACCATAGCACTTGGTAGTTCCAACTAAGCCTTTTTTTCCGTGTGAAGGAAATGGCAGCCGAGAATCATCGACCACCCATGCAGAAATTTCTGCTGTGCCGATTGTACGACTCTTAAGGAGGTTGGAGCGCTCCACACTAGTCAAATCAGTGCTAAATTTTGTAAAAGCGTATCTACAATTTCAGATGGTTAATAATCTGTTCCAAGGTGTTAATCACATAGCAGCATTAGTTTTTGATATTCAAATACATTCACAGCTATCATATGAACAGTAAATCGATCAATATCTCCAAATTTCCGATGTCATGTTTTTTCATCTAGTTTTGTAAAAGGGTAAACCGTAATATCATTCCGATTATCACGAAACATAGCTCATTTTGATCAGTGGAAGATCCTTCATCGATTGACCGTCCGGATTTTCTATAGTATCAGGCGTTCAAAAGTTACAGCCATTTGTATACTTGATGTTAGGTTATGATAGGATAAACAAACGGTTGTATCTTTTGAACTACTAATACGATTTAAAAAAAGTAGACGGCCAATCGATAGAATATCTTTTAGTCAACAAAATGAGCTATTGGTCGTCATCGAGATCCCGGTATAAAAAAAAATAATTTCCCCGTTTTTCGAAACTTCCACACGAATAATTTTTTTAAATACCGTAAGCTCGATCCGTACCACTCTGATGATTTTTTTGCAATATCTACAGTCATGCAAGAATACTCTGTAATTTTATTAGCCAAAAAAAAGTAACCTTTTTTTTATCAAAAAAATAATAATGCTCCCGTTTTTCGGAACTTTCACACAAATGCATTTTTTAATACCAGAAGATCGATCGGTGCCACTCTGGCGATTTTTCTGTGATATCAACAGTCATGTAGCAATACTCTGTAATTTTTTCAGTAAAAAAAAAATCCTTTTTTTAATTAAAAAATAATTCCTCCATTTTTCGGAAAAAAATCATACTCACAGGAACGTGACAATTACTTGGAATATTCCGCTCGAAAGCTAACAATAAATGACAACTCTTATGTGCAGACATTTTTTTTCAGTAACTTCAAAATTCTGAGATATTTGCGCTTGAATTAAAAAGAGCCATTTTCTGAAAAATTATTTTTTAAAATCTGAAAAAATTCACATAGAGTGTCTTTTAGTGGTACATTCGTATAATCAATTACAGGGCAAATCGGAGAGGGTCGAAAAAAAAGTGGCTGAATTAACAGAGAATGCTTCATACACAGATGAGTATGGGAAATGGGTGTCGATGTTTGGAAATCGTAACTAACGAGATCGATACAGCAATCTACAGCTTTGCAATCGCTATCTGTAAATACACGATGTCGCATGCCGACACGATGTATACACGAAGAGGCTGCCGTTTGAACAGCAAGACGTTTTGGTGGCCAAGGAAGCGGCAACCGAGCACCACCGGCACCACCAGAAGCACCAGCAGCAGGTAGATATTCGGGTGGTCGTATATCAGAGAGTCGCCGAGAGGACAAGAATGTTAGCGAGAAGCTAAATTACACAATAAATGGGTCGGTCGGGACTGCTCGGTTGCCGAAAGAGCAACCAACAGCAGTCGCGTCTCGCACGCGTCGCGGCTTTCTTGCTCCTTTGTTCGCACGGCTCGCCGTCGCGGTTCTAAAGTCCCGCGACACTCCGACTGCACGTTTTACCTCGGGATAAATTCTTGCTTGTTTTTTCTTCATTATCCCACCAGCCCTTCAACATTCAGCCAGGTATTTTTACCTTATTCAACTCTCACGGTTTCCACGAATTAATTTGCAGCGAAATAATTAAATGCTGAACCTGTGTGGACCAAATTGATAAAAATCAACATTTGTTTATAGCCTTTAACAAACCATTTTTTTAAATTTTGAATATAATCATTTTTCAGAATAACCTGAGAAGAAATTTTGTCACGGGTGCCTGAGGACTAGTCAGGCCGCGATCGGGAAACCTTAAGGCTTGCCTTTCTGTGAAATGCCTTAAAGGCACCTGATTTGGTGCGGAAAGCGGTGCCTGATGATACCCAAGCGTCATCTGGTGTGCATATTTTGGTCAGGAAGCCGTACGCGGCCCTGATTAGATATACATTGTCATGCCATATTAATCCCAGCGCCACCTCGCGGGCTAGTTTTGATCGGGAAACCGTACGCTGCCCTTACTAGATGTATGTTTCGATTCTTTATTATTCATTTCGCGATTTTTTTTAAGGTAACATTAAAATCGAGAAGTCGGGGCAATTTAGGCACGCTTTAACTCTAAAATAAGATAAGTATCTACAGTTTTTATGTTTCCAGAGGTACAACAAGAATATATATTTGTTTAACATTAAAAGTTTTATGAAAGTTTGTTTAAGTTGAAAAACTTGAAGTAATAAAAAAAAAGAAAACTATAACACGCGTTTTAATTCGTTTATGAATTTCCTGCCTGGAAAATGTCCGGTATGAGTCTTACTCGAGCCTGATCACGGCTCGAACTGGTATCCTGATTACAGCCTGAGCAATTTCCCCGATTATGGCCAGAACAGTTCCCCGATTATGGCCAGAACAGTTCCCCGATTATGGCCAGAACAGTTCCCCGATTACGGCCAGAACAGTTCCCCGATTATGGCCAGAACAGTTCCCCGATTATGGCCAGAACAGTTCCCCGATCATGGCCTTCATCCCCGATTATGGCCAGATCAGTTCCCCGATCATGACCTTCATCCCCGATTATGGCCATATCAACCACAACGTTACGTCTTGGCAGTGGGCCCGGTCCGGTTGCCTTGACACTGCCTGATAAAGAACTACGGCCTACCTGACAATACCCTTGTTGCGTCAGTATCAAAATTCCTACTCGGAAGCCTGCAAAGTATTTTTGTTTCTCTAAATAAACATGTTTCTAAAAAGAAAAAAAATGTACGTTGTATTTTCCGATCTGAAGTCGAATCTGTGAATTGTGTGATCAGAAACGGAAAAAAGTCACTTTTTTAAAAATCATGGTAAAAAGGCTTATAACCGGTATTTTTTGGGGTAGAATACGCGAATTGACAACGATAGTGAAGGCCAAAATTCGATATATTGAAGAAAAAAAATTTTAGGTTCTTTAGGTTCGATTTTTCGGCCCATATGAAACACGTAAGAATCCCTTTCATTAATAAATTAAGGATGTTTGACTGTTTCACACTAGTCAAATCAGTGCTAAATTTTTGTAATTGTTTCATAAAAATTTATTACAATAAATAACAATAGTAGAGAGTAGTTTGAATTGAAGTATGTACACTTAACCCAGAGAAAGATTAATAGTGCCAAATTTGCATACAGATTAACTAATTAAGGTTACTTTCCAATGGGATACATTCTCGATCAGGTTTTTCTAAGAATAATCTATAATATTTTGCCAATTTTGATGAGTGATGGCTCATTCTCTTTCTTAAAAGATGTTCTACAAATTGACCAGCTGGTTATTTGATATTATTGATCGTTTAATAATTATAGCCTGATGTTTAACAAAAATCAAAATACTTTCATAAACAAATAGCTATAATTATTAAACGATCAACAATATCAAATATCCAGCCGGTCAATTTGTACAGCATCTTTTAAGAAAGAGAATGAGCCATCACTCATCAAAATTGGCAAAATATTATATATTATTCCTAGAAAAAACTGAACGAAAATCCCATTGGAAAGTAACGTTAATCAGTTAATCTTTATGCAAATTCGTTACGATTCATTTTTCTCTCACTTAAGTGTACATGCTACAATACAAATCAAAGCTCCACTACATTTATTTAATGCATTAAACTTTAATGAAACAGTTCCAAAAATTTAGCACTGTTTTGACTTACTTAATCAAACTTAACTTGATTAATCAAACGCATGAATAAAAAAACCAGTTTTTACTGAAGAATATTTTTGTGAAATATAAGATAATTATGAACCGAATAAAAATTGCTCGCAACGTGTGGTATTCGATGTCTGAAGTTGTAAAAATTGGTTTATTCGACTGCGTCATTTAAATTCGTAGTGTCAGGCGAAGCTCGTAAATATCGTCCAACTATAAATAATAATTTGAGGGTGCGTATATATATATACATATACAGCGATGTACAAGAGTAGGGCGCGGCAGACGACGACGTTGGTCGCCCTTCTTATTCGAGAGGCCCGAGTAACGGCGAGAGGAATATCCAGGAAGAGAAGAGAAGAGGCTAACTAGTGTACAGATAAATTACGCCCTAACGATCTCGAAGGAGTCTTTGTGACTCGCGGGGCGTATACCAGTTTGTTAGGGCGGATTATTTTTTACGAGACAGGTCCGAGACATTTTATATACGCTTACAAATAAACTGATAGAGCTATATACAACACTATGCGATGTTACAAACAGATTTCTCACCTATACACAGTACACCTGTATATTTATGGCCCTTCAACTTAATTTCACAGTACAATCGCTTTCCATCAATTTAAACTTTAATCTCGCTAATTGAATGATTCAGCTGGTTTTTCCATATAATTTTACAATTTATATAATAACTTTCGTCAAAATTACATTTTGATAGTGCTTTCTCGTGTTTGAAAAAAATAACAAAAATATATAAAAACACGCACACACATTATCGCGTAAATGGTGATAGTGCGTGACTTTGTCGTTGACTCAACGATTTCCCACGGGCTCATTGCTCGATTAAGATACCATTCGAAGATCGTTATTTTCGGTCGTACCTGTCGCGCGACATATCCAGCTGAGAATTCCGGTTGCTCTTTCATCCAGAAATAAAATGGCCCTTAATGATGAAGATGCGTAAAAAATGCTATGGAGAATGTTCTTTTTTACGTTTCTGGAGATGCTAATCCCAAGTCCATGATGTCTCTGTCGTTCTATCCATGGATTACTATTGAACTTGACGTTCTTCACGAAGGGGAACTTCTCTAGTCTCTTCGTAAGTACTCCATTAATCTTGCTTTACCGATTTATCCTTAAGGCGTGTGTGTTTTCGTCCGTGTGGATCCTCGGTAGGCGCGTCACAGCACGCGCATACCCTATGTGGTCCAACTTCTTTATAGCTTTTCATTATGTAGCTGGGAGCAGCTGTTGGAATAAAAAGACGTCACACCCCTCGGATATGCAAGCGGGGGTTCCCCTGTACTTGCTTTCTTGTGTCGTTTCCACTACCGGTGTATGCATACAGGAATTCACCGTACATCTACACGCCTACGAGCTCGGGAAAACTTTTAGACCCCGGACTGTGTCACCCTCTGGTGGTAGTGTTGCGAAACCGTGTGAGGCAGTCTCGAGAATCACAGCCTGTGTGAAACTACGATGCTCTCTTGGCCAAACTCTATTATGGCCGGGACAAACCTTCCCAGCATGAACATTTTAGTAGTCCTATATTTTCTACGAAGTGCGGAAGAAGTGGCGCAAATATATAGAACGTCTTTTGCCTGGTTTTGTACTTTTATTTGCTGTCCCAACAGAGTTGTGTTGGGAAGTCTTATTTATTAAAACTAGACTCTGCTATCTTGGATATTGAAACATAGTTTTTTGTTTTCTCATACAGGAGGCTTTGTTTTTCATGAAGAAAAGAACATTTTCGAGATTTTTATGTCAGGACATTTAGAATTGTCCAAAAAGTCCGGAAAAGTGGTTTAGAAAAAATGTCTGTATGTAGGAAGTACCGGTTGTGGCCACTTTAAGAATTTTCCCATTTTCAAGTACTTGTGATTGGGACCAAATATCATAAAACTGTTTTAGACCTATACTTTGCATATCTGAGAAGAATATAATTTCAGATTTCTAGCATTAAAATCTTCATATGTATCGAGAAAACACTGGAAAATAGAAAAAAGTAGGAGCATAGCCATTTCACCAGTTCTGGCCACCTATGCACCGGTTTTGGCCATGCTTAAAATTAGAATAACTCAATATTCGTTGCACTTCAAACATTTTTTAAGGTGTGTTTAATAAATCAAAATTGTATTCTTATGAAAGCATCCAATTCCTCTACACGAAAATGTCTTTAAAACACAGATGCCATTTGTGAACCTAACTAACCTTTTTTGACATTCGTCTCCTTCGTTTTGCACTTTTTCGTAGCAGCTTTCTTTGTCACAAATAGTCATACATTATATTAATGTTTTACTCTTTACACTTTTATTTTTACTTTTACCAGAGTTCTTTCCGAAAGTAGATATTCGCATTGCATAATGATGGGAATCTTCAACATGAAAGGTGTTCCACCGCTTTACCTTCTTTTTTACTATACATTTCTAAGGATATATTTTTCTTAGCGTTTTTTCGTTTTTTTGTTTCTTCTTTACGAATTTATGAATTGATTGTCTAATAATTAACGAAAAATTAATGATTTTATTATCATGGCCATATCCGGGGCAACATGCTTATTCCATGTACCAGTTGTGGCCATCGTATTTTTTATAAATGTATAGCTTTATTTCAAACTTTTAGTACATCAACATTTGCAGTGATGACTCTTAAGATTGATATGTGCAAAGCTGCATGCAATTCGCCAACTATATAATCCGAATATGTATCTAGAGCTTTCGTCAAAATCTTGTTGAATTCCGTAAGGAGTTGACAATTTGATGAATCAGCTGATGATACTTTAATTACTGACACAGTACTTTTTGTAATGGAGACGAACGGATGTCAAAATGACGATAAATGTTTCCAAAATACACAACGTTATGAGAAATTATGATTAAATACAGGTACAGAATTAAAATTGCCACGAAAAACGTATTTAAGTGTAGGGGTGGCCACAACCGGTACTTCTACTCTATTTATGTGTGTGTGTGCAGGGCTTTGAAATTTCAATCACCTGTAACTCAAGAATCGTTCAACCGATTGAGCTAAAATTTGACACAAAAGTGAAGCAACAGCTCTTCTTTGACTGTTGATTTTTTTACGAATTGTATGCAGAAATTTTTATTTTACAGCTTTTAGAATTTTTTCAAAAAAGGATGTGCGCGCTCTATATTCCGCAAAATTGGAGATATTTCGCTAAATAATTCTTCAAAAGGGCAGATACTTTTAATGTTATTTGGTATTGAATTTGATCGAAATCGGTAAAGCGGTTCGGATTTTACGTGATTTTGAATTTTTCAAAAAATTAACTTTTTCAACTTTTATAAAAGTTCGACGATTCAGCTGAGTAGTTCTTCATAACTTAATATACATTCAAAGTTGTTTGGTATTTCATTTTAACAAGATCGGTAAAGCGGTTTGGATTTTACGTGATTTTGATTTTTTTCTAAATTAGCGCTTCGTTTTCGCTTTCAACTTTTATAAAAGTTCGACGATTCAGCTGAGTAGTTCTCCATACCTTAATATACATTCAAAGGCATTTGGTATTTAATTTAAACGAGATCGGTAAAGCGGTTTGGATTTTACGTGATGTTGAATTTTTTTCTAAATTAGCGCTTTTACTTTAGCTTTCCAAAAATTTGACAAAGTAATCCAAAACTTTGTACATAATAAAAATATAATATTCTGCTTTGCAGCTTTTTTTTAGGTCTTCAAAGAAATTTCTTGAGAATTGCATACATGATCGATTTTTTTTATTTACATGAAATTAAACATGAGAGCAAATCTTTTACCTATTTCACTATTTGCTTTCATTGCTTCACTCCTTATTAGTCTCACTGTGTTGCGATGGTTTATTTTTGCTCTAAAGCTAATTGCTTAATCGTGAACATTAAGACATTATTGTGGGCAGTTCTTTTTTGTACTGTGAGTCAAATGCGACTTTTAGGTTTTCCAAAAGCTTCCACGACATATTTGCATAACTAAAAATTGTTCTAACAACAAAGGTTGATTTTTGATTGGTGTTGTGATGGTTTATTTTTGCTCTAAAGCTAGTTGCTTAATCGTGAACATTAAGACATTATTGTGGGCAGTTCTTTTTTGTACTGTGAGTCAAATGCGACTTTTAGGTTTTCCAAAAGCTTCCACGACATATTTGCATAACTCAAACATTGTTCTAACAACAAAGGTTGATTTTTGATCAAAATAAACTGGTAAATGTCATAGAAGTTTCAAACTGGTTGGAGAACCGGGTGAGACAGTTCCGAGAAACTGGAGGCTGTGAGAAACTACGATGTGCTTGGCCAAACTCCATTATGCCAGGACAAACCTTCGCAGCATGAACATTTCAGTAGTTCTATACTTGTACGTAGCATGAAAGCATTGACGCAAATATACAGAACATCTTTCGCCCACTTTTGTACTTTCTTCGACTGCTTCACTCTCCATTAGCGTTATTGTGTTGCGATGGCTTATTTTGGCTATAAAGCTAGTTGCTGAAATCCTGAAAATCAAAACATTCTGGTCGATCGTCCATTATTTGTGTCCCGTAAGTCAACTGCCACTTTTAGATCTTCCAAATGCTTCGCTGTCGGATTTGCACAACTATAGAAAGTAACAGAACGAAGCTTGATTTTGATAGAACGTTCTGCAAACATTTCCTACATTATAAATCAATGCTGTTCACCTTTTTTGAAAACTACGTCAGTTTATAAAATAAGCAAGCATTGAGACAGAACTCACAGTTGATTACTTAACTTTGTTCTAAGCACTGTCCTCGATCAAACATGACCGGTAGTTTAATTCGTCGGAACAATTACCCGAGTTTCAAGCCCTCCTTCAATACCTGTAGAATTAACAATCGAGCTTCCGGCAAGGACTCCCTGATCAGGAGGCCAACAGACCCGCAGCTGCATAGAGGGTCGGGTCACCAGCGGCGAATTGGGCGTTTGTCGCAGACGAATGCGTTTCCGATGGGAATAATCGGTCCGGGACCATTGGAGTGACAAGGTCCATGGGGATGAGAGGCCATGCTGCATGAAAGGCGTCTGCATTACTGCGGTAGATGTTGCTGGTTGATGATGCTCGTTGTCCTCCTACATTTCCCCTTGTCCATCTCATGTACATCTCCATGTTACCATCCTTCTCATGGTGAAACGACATCACAGAGGTGATCGCGATGCAGCATTCCTGCGGGACATATGACGAAGCGCGTCGCTTGTCTACCTGCATTTCGTACTATCGTACGAGAATATCTCGGTGCGATCGGTGCTGGATTGGTGGTTGAGGCCGTTGGTCGCGCGGCGGTAGGCCTCGAGCCACAGATGGAGAAAGGTGGTCTCTTCTACATGCTCTTGGTTAATGCGGAGATCGGGACGCGATAGGCACACAGATACCGAAACGATAAGCCCTTTTACTTAAACACCATCGGAAAATACATATAGCTCGCTGCTACTACGAATATGTATGGCATAGAATTTGAGAGACAGGGGCGTATGGGCCAACATTCATTTTTAATCCTCGCCTTCACTTCGGCGACCATCCCAGATGATGATCGTAGCCGCGTGCTGCTATCCAGGATAATCCCAACAATCTTTGCCAGACAAGTCGTGGCTAGGACTCGCTTTCTTTTCGAACGGCTGCAGTCTCTGCAACACGAGACTGCAACGAAAGTAAGAAAGGTGAGTTATCGGTGAAGGTATCTCGGAGTTTTGTGCGTCCAGGTCCCATTACCTTTGCCAGCGCGTGTATTAGGACTTCTGAAGTATATCTTCTTCTTCTTCTTCTTCATCTTTCTTCTTGTTTTTCCATCCACCTTCTCTTTCTTTCAGGCAGAAGGAGACGTTGCTCCCCAACGCGTGAGTAAGCTCGGATCTGACGCATTACTCCAGGGACTGCTACCATAAACTTCCCCGGTGTTCTCGTCGTGACGCATCGGCAACCCGGAGTTTTCTATTGTGATATGAAGATCGCGATTGTGGACACACGGATTAAACCTTCGAATATTCGGGACGGAATAAAAAATGTGCCGCCCCGCAGAGAATTCTCAACTCGAGTTAGGTCTATAATCATGTCTACATGATATGATGGCTGATATGATAATCTTCCTGCGGGGTGAATTCAGAAGAAATGAGGCTATATACGTGTCATTCTTATGTCTGCTTGTGGTGCGCTGGCCCATGACGTCTTGGGTTCAAATGATGTCACAGGAAGCTCCGGAAGCACTGTGCAATTAAGTGTCCTTGGTTCTTTGTTTCAACTCGTCACAAAGATTTTATCGAGAATGTTATTATCTAGTCAAACTCTCTTACATGGTGCCTTAAAAAAAGGAACGGTGAAAAAATATCCCCTGACCTTTCTCGACTACTTTATGGTTCTTCCCTGACAATAATATGAGACAAGTTTCCATTTAACTTCGTTTAATAATTTCAAAATGTTATATTTTACGCGAAATCTTCACCAGAATTCACAGTAATACGATCAATAATATGTTTAAATAAATGTTGGCAATTTATTGATATTTCATTTTAATATTACCGGCTAAGGTAGCCTTTCAAGGGGGTAACGGGGTAGACCCAAGAAAATGCAGTATTATTTTAGGAAATTCCAGGAATATATTTAACAACAAAAAATTGCAAGCTTATTTCTCAACTTCACACCTTGAACGGACTCGATCTTTGAATTTTCCTTCACTTCATCTAGTATTTCGAACGGACTTATTTTTCGATCTGCGGTTCTTTTGTCTATTGATGGACTTCGTGAGAGACGTGTATGTACTTCGCGAGGTCGAAGGGTCGAGTGAGTTCCTTAGCGTATATGTCGTCTTCGATCGACAACCTACAATTTCCGATGTTTTGATCTATTTCCTGATTGACTTATCGAACTTTTCTTCTTACACGGAAAGAAATTTTTGGTTATGGCAACTACGTTTTCGATTTGCTGTACACAATGTCTAAAAAATTTGTTGCCTCAGCTATTCACGACTAGTTCTCGCGAGATTAGTTAGGTTAACTAATCCAATCGTTGGGGCTACCATTCGAATCGTCGGTATTACCATTTGAGTTGTAAGATAAATAGAATAATCGATTGGTTGTGTCAACTCATTTCTTGGTTATGGCAACTAATCTTTTTTTTTCCCGTGTATAAATGAATTATAATAACGCTTGAAGGTTCAAGCGTTTCAAGTTGTAGCAATTACAATTATTCCTGCTACAATTTACACTTCTACAAAATTGATAAAAATGCCGATTGTGCAACTAAAACATAATTTATCTTCTAACAACTTTGAATAATTTGCATAAAACATAATCGATATTATACATTGACTCTTGTACCTTTGTGTCTCCAGATCTCCCGAGCAACACACAGGGTATCGCCGCAGGCGAAGTTGCTACCCTCCTTTCTGCGTTCAACAACGAATGCCATGCATACATGTATGTACTATATGTACACATTGTGGTATGTACTGCATCGGGGGACAAGAAGGTCCCTCCACGGAGACCACGTGCCCCGAAAAGAAAAAGAAAAGGAAAAAGAAAAAACCGTGGAGAGTATAAGAAGATGGATGTGGCAGATAGTGCGATTGAGGAAGTGAGAGAGAGTACGAGTTTCAGCAAAGCTAAGGGGAATAAAGAAGGACGGAAAAGAAGAAAAGAAAGAGACGCGATGGATATAGAGCGTGTCACCCGAAGAACGGCAGCGTGCCCCTCAGTGTGTAGTACGTTAGTCCTCGTCGGTCGTCGTCGGGCTTCTATACTGATGTACACAGCACGCCTCTTTGCTCCCTTAGTACACAGTACCACTCGCGAAGGAAGTATAGCTCTCTGGCAAGGCCGGCGAATGAGAGGTATAAGGGACAGAAGTAACGTGGAGCGGGAAGCGCAGATGCGGATGAGATAGTCTACGAACGAAGGCGAACCAAGATACAGGAGACATAATGCGGACAGGACGACGCGAGATGCGGTGACGATAGGGCGCCCTTTCTATATCGCTCGTTCCTGTCGCTTTACCAGTTGTGTTCGCCATCTTCCTTCCACAACGTCTTATAGTTTCTTCTTTTCGATGATGACAGAGACGCCGAATGAGACGTAAAGAGGAAGACGATAGAGGCTCACACTGTCCCGGAAGAGACCACTTGGCACAAGAATAGGAATTGATCGAGATTCCGCATTGTGGTGAAACGCGGTGCACTGTGCAATCGACGCCAAACCTCCCTTGAGCTCTCTTCCCTGGATCATCCATTTACCGTCGGGGGGTCTACCACCGATTTCTACCACAAAAGAGAATATGAAGCGTTTCGTAACATTCGGCCTAGATCATATTCTTACTGAGAGTTATAGGTATAAAGTACGCTGCGGTTGCCGCAACAGGTTGGATGTTTACCAGAAATAGAGACTCTGATGGATCGATGTAATATATATTAACAGGCGATACGATAAATAATTCGAAAAAAGAAAAGAAAAGAAACATTATCGAATTGGGTAGTAAATTATGAGCATGTCAACCGCGTGTCAATAAAGACGCGGAAGACCTGAAAATATCAGGGAATTAGCTATTTATCCAGGAAATTGGATACCTGTCGACAAATTTTCTAATTACCGGTATGAAGTAGTCAAAATAAATAAGACATGCTGTTCATATGCTAACAATTCTTTATTTTCATTTAAAGCTCTTGAATAAATTCCTAAATCTTAGAAGGTCAGTCATTTTTTCTGTTATACAACCCGTGCAGAAATTAGTTCGGGCAGCCGCGATGAAATAAGGGGCCTTTTTAGGTATAAACGTGGCATCCACAATAGGGAATCTACTCTAGAACCCTACTAGGCTCAACAGAGGCAGCCACGACAAACTTCGGGGCCTAATCAGGCTTAAATGTGAAGCTAAAGACCCCGCACTTCAAGCGTGACTAGCCTAGTAGGGCCCCTAATAGAACTGGGGCAAACTAGAAAGGGCCAAGTCAGAGCCCCAACTATTTTTCTACACGGGAACAATGAACCTAAGTTTTTTTATAAATTCAACACAGCAAATGAAACACAGGCCCCATACTTCAAGCGTAACTAGCCTAGTAGGGCCCCTAATAGAACTGGGGCAAACTAGAAAGGGCCAAGTCAGAGCCCCAACTATTTTTCTACACGGGAACAATGAACCTAAGTTTTTTTATAAATTCAACACAGCAAATGAAGGAAAGCGAATGAAACACAGACCCCGTACTTCAAGCGTGACTAGCCTAGTAGGGCCCCTAATAGAACTGGGGCAAACTAGAAAGGGCCAAGTCAGAGCCTCAACTATTTTTCTACACGGGAACAATGAACCTAAGTTTTTTGATAAATTGAACACAGCAAATGAAGGAAAGCAAATGAAACACTGGCCCCGTACTTCAAGCGTGACTAGCCTAGTAGGGCCCCTAATAGAACTGGGGCAAACTAGAAAGGGCCAAGTCAGAGCCCCAACTATTTTTCTACACGGGAACAATGAACCTAAGTTTTTTTATAAATTGAACACAGCAAATGAAGGAAAGGAAATGAAACACAGGCCCCATACTTCAAGCGTGATTAGCCTAGTAGGGCCCCTAATAGAACTGGGGCAAACTAGAAAGGGCCAAGTCAGAGCCCCAACTATTTTTCTACACGGGAACAATGAACCTAAGTTTTTTGATAAATTGAACACAGCAAATGAAGGAGAGCAAATGAAACACAGGCCCCATACTTCAAGCGTGACTAGCCTAGTAGGGCCCCTAATAGAACTGGGGCAAACTAGAAAGGGCCAAGTCAGAGCCCCAACTATTTTTCTACATGGGAACAATGAACCTAAGTTTTTTTAATAAATTGAACACAGCAAATTAAAACCGAAATTTTATAGCCCAGTCGGGAACCACATTTCTAGTCACTTTACTATTATATTTTCTTTGGCAGTGAACAATTCTCTCACTTCCTCCACGGGCTATCTTCTTAATCCATCTTCTTACACGTTATTTTACTCTATTCTTTCGGAGACACGTGGTCTTCCCAGAGGGAATCTTCTTGTCCCGTAGATGCATACATATGCATGGACATTTTACGTGGATAAGTGTTTCTCCGTGTAGGTACGTCTTCGTACGGAAGACATCAGAGGCAGTAGAAGCAGAAGCAGCAGGAGCAGGAGCATCAGGCCCTTCTTACCGTAGCAGCGAAAGGCCACGGTTGTGCTCCCCTTATTTTCAGGATCTAGCGAAGCAAGGAAGAAGAAGGACCGTCGTTTCTGGTCGTCTCGTCGTACTCGGGGACAATCGGAGCACTCGAGTCCCATAGAGAGAATGTCACCGTGTGCACATGCTGCCTCTCGCTCGCTTTTAACAGCGGCAGGTCTGTCGAACTTCCTGCTGCTCCCCTATAAGTCTTTTCGTCTCTTTCTACATCTCGTTCCTTCCTCTTTACTCCCTTAGGCCGATATCCTCGTTGCTTCGCTCTTCCTCCGCCGTGTCATTCGTTTCGCTCGTCGTCGTCGTCGTCTTTCCTTCCCCTTCGGCGATTCAGCTCTCGTTGTACACGTTATATAGGTATCGCTATAGGTAGGCACTAGCTCACGTTGAATGGAAGCCGAACCGGTATTCATAACTTTTTGCGGTTCGACTGCCGGCGAGAAGCAATCTAGCCGCTGTCAAATGGCGTGACTACGAAATCCGGTAGCGGCTTCGTCTTCTTCTTCTTCTTCTTCTTCTTCTGGGCCCTTGGGTTCACAATTTTGAGGGTACGTGTGCCACAACATCATGCGCGTTATGTATATGTAATATACATGTGTGATTGTGTACTTCACCCTTATAGAACCAAGTATGTATAAGAACCGAAACCTCTCGTCATTGGCACACGAACAGAGTATAAAGGAATGTGGATGATAGCGCGAAGGGGGCTCTACACGCTTGTCGCCAAGATCCGGACTTGACGAGAAATCGATTGTCGTACGTGGAAGCCCCTGGGCTATGTACAGTACGATGCTGAGAAGAGTGGTACACGTATGATGCAGGATAGAATAGAGGAAGGCGACACGTTGAGCTGAAAAGAACGAGATAAAGACGTGGTATCGACGTGTGTATATATACACACTTATAGATATATGTATATATAGCACCGTCAGCGGTACATTTTATGGACTATTACTTCAATTTTATGTGTTGTATCCAAATGCATAAACCTTATCCATACCACCAAAATAGATGCCGCGAGATTTCGGTCTAGTTTAAATTTAATTGATGCCAAGCGATAAAACGGTTCTTCAACATCGTTTCTGCTGTGGAGTGATTCAATTGAATTACAAGCGAAGCATTAATGTTGCACCCAAATAGAATTCACTGTTATCCGTTTCTCGCATTGACCTGAATTGCAACACGAGGCATTTCTTGCGCGTCGTGAATTAAGTCAGCGATATCATGTTTGAATGTCAATAACGTGCCAGTTCTTGACATTTAAGAACAGGTTATATTTACTTCATATTTTGAATACAGATTAAAGCACACGAACGTCCTGTGTTTATATTTACTTCATATTTAAGCAAATGAATGTCCTATGTTGCTTCTGCAGTTTTGGCTGTTTGGGTTATATTCGCTCTTCACTTGTCAATTTCAAAAGGATCCAATTTAAATAAGTGCCTCCAAAGCATTATCTCAATTGCCATGTTTAACGTTCCATCATTACACAGATTTGTGCATAAAACGAACCCTCCAATCTCTACATTTAACTTCTACTTGGCAATGCCGACTGTGAATAATCGATTCCATTTTTCTATGGGCCAAAAAAAAAAATTACACAAACATTTGTCCCACATGAATGTCCTGTTTGTAATTACTTCATATTTTCACAACAGATTTCAGCACACGAGTGTCCTGTGTTGCTTTTGCAACTTTGGCTATTTGGATTATATTCACTCTTCACTTGTCGACTTCAAAAGTTCCCAGTCTAAATATTTGCCCAATTATCAAGTTTTACGTTTTACTATCATCACGGAAAAAAAGGCTTGGTTAAATACGGGCCAGCCGATTTCTTGGTTAGACCAATCAGATTGTTGGTTATGCCAACCAAGTTATTGGCTGTATTACAATGCGCTTGGTGGCGCTGACCAATAACTTGGTTGGTCTAACCAATTAATCGGCTAGCATATATATATAACCAAGCGCTTAGTTGGGGCGGGGTTAACGTTCCGAATGGTAAACACACGAAGATCTAGAATTCCGAAATTTAATATCTCACCTACATTTGACGAAATGTTTCCTAGCGAATTTCGTAAAAAACGTAGGTGAGGTCTTAATTTTCGGAATTTTAGACCTTCAGGTATTTACCATTCGGAATTGTAACCCCGCCCCGCTTAGTTGTTTTAGCCAAGCATTTTTTTCCGTGATTACACAGATTTCTCCATAAAACGAAACGAACATTCTCTCCATTTTACTTCAACTTGGCAATGCCGACTGTGAATAATCGATCCCGTTCTCCTATGCGCCAAAAAAAAAAAACATACATAAACATTTATCCCCTGCGGTCGATTTGCCAAGCATACTCTATTTTTCCAGTGACACGATCCGCCAACTTGTCATTCACCCTCGGCGTGTTCCACTCGGTGACACGTGATTCCTCGGGAACTCGACTTCCAGTCCAGATACGAGATACAGTGGAACACGCGGGAATAACCGCTGCCAGGAGAGTTAGAGTCACCTACATGTAGATGTGCTACATATAGTGTATAGTTTGAATGTACCAGTGCACCGAACTCTACTACAACACCACTTGGAGGGATGAGCGTTTGTGCGGTTGCCAAAGTCCCATGACTCGCTCATTCGTCCTCACAGTCTCGCTTTCATTATCTCCAACGTTCCTCTCCGGCTCCACAACAGTAGTACTAGACACCTCGACACTTGGCTTGACGCTGCATCCTCGTGTCCTCCCCTCTCACATTTCTACGTGTCTAGAAGCGAGTAACGTCGAAGGCATTATACGAACGAAGGCTGTGTTAATTAACACGCATGTCCTCGACGCATTAGCCTCTGTGGAGGTACCGTCAAGCCGCCTCGGTGCTCATCCTGTAGCGCTGTTAGGCAGATTCGTGGTGCAGTCTCATCCCAAACAGCTCTCATGGTTTCGTTCGCGCATCACGTGGCATACAAACTCTCGCTATCTCCGGGTATAGGCAGATCTTCCATTGTTCGCCCTCTCGAGGAGAGAAACAATCGTTGGTATGCGCTGAATCTGTCCGTGTCACCGGGATTCTCGTATTCTTTTATTCCTCTTCTCTCTTTACTCTTGGAGAGGTGTCACGGTCGTCTCGGCGCACTTTGCGCGCCAGTGTCTCTATACTTTTCCTTTTCTTCCTCGTCCTCTTCGTCTTCTTCGTCTTCTATCCTTACGCTCTCCTCGAAATCCCGATGTGCGCCCAGCGAACAGCTTCGTGTACCATCGAATACGCTTCGGTCGTCTTACCAACGAACCCGCCAAACCGTCACACGGAATCTCGCTCTTCCCTTCAGTCTCTCCGCGATCGAACAACGCCAAAGGGCTTAAATTCGCACCGTCTTCTTTTTCCCTTTCATCCGTCTCGGGGTCTGGCTTCCTTCGTCACCTTCGACTACTATTGGTAGTCTCTTTTCTCGTTAGGTATTCCTTCTTACACTCGCTCGATCTACCACGAACAAATCTTCACCTCAGGGTATATCCACAATGGAAACAATATTTTTTGCTTTTTTTGCTAGAAGATTTTATCAAATGCAGGGATGATTCTTTTCGACTCGAATGTTCTTCACGTATTGTTGTTTCGGGATTGGATTGAAGTTATAAGCAATTCTGTAAACTAAATAACCTTATTTTTCATTAAACAAATACTTAAGGGCATTATATGTTTTTTGCATTATAATCTGCGACGTAAAAATTAAATTATTGACTGACATATTTGCTGGTAAAATAGATATCTTCCTGATCTAATTTGTAATTCCATTGAAAGACACATTGAATTTTACAATATTGATAAAACGATATTTTTTGCTTTTTTTACTATAAGATTTGATCAAATGCAGGGATGATTCTTTTCGACTCGAATGTTCTTCACGTATTGTTGTTTCGGGATTGGATTGAAGTTATAAGCAATTCTGTAAACTAAATAACCTTATTTTTCATTAAACAAATATTTAAGGGCATTATATGTTTTTTGCATTATAATCTGTGACGTAAAAATTAAATTATTGACTGACATATTTGCTGGTAAAATAGATATCTTCTTGATCCAATTTGTAATTCCATTGAAAGACACATTGAATTTTCATGGGTTGGAAGAACTTCTATAAAAATGATATTGATGTATGGGCTCGATCCTACATATCCCAACTACACGGAAAGAAAGGCTTGGTTGAAACAACCAAGTGCTATGGTTATATATGCGCCAGACAATTAATTGGTTAGACCGACTAATTTCTTGGTTGGGCTACCAATTTGTTGATTAGACTAACCAAGTGATTTGGTAAGCTAACCAAGTAACTTGGATAGACCAACCAAGTGACTTGGTAAGCTAACCAAGTGACTTGGTTAGACCAACCAAGAAATTGGTAGCCTAACAAATTACTTGGTTGGTCTAACCAATTTAATCGCCTGGCGCATATATAACCATAGCACTTGGTTGTTCCAACCAAGGTTACACGGTTAGGCTACCAATTTCTTGGTTAGACTAACCAAGTGACTTGGTAAGCTAACCAAATTACTTGGTTAGACCAACCAAGTGACTTGGTTAGACCAACCAAGTGACTTGGTTAGACCAACCAAGTGACTTGGTAAGCTAACCAAGTGACTTGGTAAGTTAACCAAGTGACTTGGTTAGACGAACCAAGTTATTGACTAACATAACCAAGTTATTAGTTAATATAACCAAGGATTTGGTAAGACAACCAAGTATTTAGTACACCTAATCAATAACTTGGTTGCGCCTATCAAATTTTTCTTGGTGAAATTTTTAACCAAAATCTTAGTAAGCCCAACCAAGCGTTTTTCTTCGTGCACTGCCGATGTATGGCATAATTGTTATATGTCCATTTGAATTTTTTGCAGCTGCTAGTAAAATATTCCGTTTTCACGATCTTCAAGGGTTTCTGTCCGTTTGTTGGCATAATTGATGCTGAATGAAACTTTGATGTAATTATGCGGTTCTGGTATGATTGAAAATTAATATTTTTCTGTGTGAATACAGTCTCTGCAGGTTCGCACCCTTATTGGAAAGATTTCTGTCCAGTTGCTCGGGACTTTGGCACAGAGCAAAAGCTTCCATTGCAATTCGACACTCACGCATATACGAGGCAGAGTGAGCGGAAGGGAAGTGGAGAACAGTGCAGGGGTTGAGGAGGCGAGCATTCGTGTGCCTCGGTGCTGACTCTCCGACCGCCAATTATGGATGTAAGCGCATTGCGCTGATTGCTCTCGAGACTCGAAAGTCTAAATGGGGAATCTGTTGGCTCTCTATCCCTTTCTCTCTCTCTTTCTCTCTCTCTCTCTCTCTCTCTCTCAGTCCCACTGTCCGCCCAACAGGTCAGAACGGAGCTGCTGTTCGACCGAATTAAATTTGAGGTCGAGTGGAGGATTGAGTTCCGGGCCCACGAGCGCTCCTCTTCGATAGTCGAGAATGCACTTCTCCGTTCTCTACCTCGTCCCGGAGTTATAACGTAGATACTAATAATACCGGTTTCCAATACCAACGTTTCCATGCCATTTCTCTGAGAAAGAGAGAAATTATTCAAGTACCAGTGCAACAGCATTTTCATGAAAATCACTCGAGGGAATATTATAGCTTTTGAATAATAGGAAAATCGGACTTTTTTACTTTTGTTATTCATATTTCACAATGTGAAAAA
The DNA here is from genome assembly GCA_963970395.1 of Ephialtes manifestator. NCBI lineage: Eukaryota > Metazoa > Arthropoda > Insecta > Hymenoptera > Ichneumonidae > Ephialtes > Ephialtes manifestator. The sequence goes on along the minus strand of OZ019969.1, from coordinate 1,554,613 downwards.
GATAACTATGAATTCAACCATCTGAAGAGGATATAACAGCTGAATGACGACAAGTACCACTTTACATTTTCTTTTCTTTATTATACAATCTTCGTGCAGCTATATTTTTTATTTATATTTTTAAATACAAGCTTTTCCACATGTACAATTATCGAGAATATTTAGTCACGACTTTTTGTAAATCATTTTATTCAAATTTCACTATTTTGATTTCTTTTGCTTCCTCATAGAGGAAGCTTTGTTTTCGTGAAAGATTTTTTCGAGTTTTTTTTATGTGAGTACACTCAAAATGGTCTAAAACGTCGAGAAAAGTGGTTTAGAAAAAATGTATGGATGGATGTGCGTGTGTGTTTGTCTCAACTTTCGTAAAAACGATTTGTCTCAGTTTTTTACGTTCCTCAGATAGGAAAAGTGCGGAAAATACGTCAAATTGGTGATGAAAAAAAATTGATAATCTTCATCAGATCAGAATTTTTTTAACCGTCCGTTCTGAAGTTTTTTTCGATACATTGTTGAGCAAAGAAAAAAATATAGTCGAATGAATTTTTCAAAAAATTTATAATCAAATTAATTCTTTGAAAAAAAAGTCGGTATATCATAAAGAAATCAATTGGAACGAATTCTCAGTTTATGATTTAGTGCCAATTTTGACCCCGATACTTATATTTAGCCGAGATGCCTGTTTTGCCTCCCTGCCTGTTTTATTGACATCACCAATTATTTTCCGAAATTTTCAAGTAAGAAATGTCAGGAAATCGAAAAAAGTCGTGTTCGAAAAAGTTGAAACGATGCCCGTTTTGCTCCCAATTGTCATTTTTAGTCGTGATGCCCGTTTTGTCCCCACCTCCCGTATCTTAAGAACTGCTTTAACAATCCGGTTGAAATTTAGCAAACATGTGAAGCAGGTTGACGCCTTTGTTTGTGATAATTTTCCAAAAAATTCAAACATATGTTCATATTTTATTTGAGTTTGCAATTTTCGAAAAATATCAGTACACTCTCTAGCATCCGTAAATTATTAACTATTGAGCTAAATATTTTTTTATAAATAAATCTACGCTAAAGGAGAATCTGTATTGAATTTGGAACAAATCTGTAAAAAAAGTTCGATTTTTATGCAATTTTGAATTTTCCAAAAAATAGTCGTTTTGCTCTAACTCACGTCAAATCTCACCAAATCAACTGAAATTTTCTACAGCTGAAAAATAACCTTCAGCACTGCTACCTACCAAATTTGGTCGTGATCGGTAAAGCTGTTTGGATTTTACGCCATTTTCAATTTTTCAAGAACTATATAAATAACAAAAAAAGTTGCAAAGTAGAATTTTGCACATTGTTTCCTCATTCATTTTCATTTTACACAAAACTTCCTCTACGAGGAAGGCAAAATTAATTTTAAAAAAGCTTACTCACAGAGATAGTTTTGTAAAAGTCCAAAAATAATGCGGAAGCAATTTGCAAAGTTCTACTTAGCAACTTTTTTTTTCATATTCATCTGCAATCCTAAAATTCCCATAATTTCATGAGTAAAAACTTTCAGCTACGATTCTACGTATGATGAATCGTTAACCGGCGACTGGAGTTCCCGCCCTGTTGGCAAGAACCTTAAATAAATTCTCACCGAAGGACCAAAAGGTGTCAGATACTTTTCGTGAAGACACATCAACGACTAACACATCATCGTTCGAGAAAGCTTTTAGTTTGGGCGTTTTGTTTGTTAGACAACGCAACCCTCTAGCCTCAGGTATTTTTCTTCCAGTTCCAGTGGTGTATGTACGCGTGCCAGTCTGCAGAGCATCGTAGAAACGAGCTGTGCTTTCCCATCGGCTTAGACTCCCCATTTCTTGCTGAAAGAAAAAGAGATCGTAAAGGCAGAGTAAAACGAATTAAATAAAAATGTCTCATAGGCCACTCGAATCCCATTCCTTATCTGCTTCTGATCCTTCTGCTCCAGCGATATACACATTAACGTTCCAGCGAATCGCATAGTAGAACCTTCATCTCATTGAAAACACATCGGATCCCAACATCTTTCCTATAATTCGTAACATACATATATATCTAGTCAATGTATAGCTATAAACGAGTGAGAATTGGACATGGGCTTTACTGTATTTGCTCAGCTTGGATGAGACGCTTCGTCACATTGTCACGATGGCGCTTAAGCGTTCAGTTGTCGAGGTGGAGCATCAGTGGAGGCTGGATAAAAATATACAGTGTTTCTCTATTTGTTCAGGATCTTAACCGAACAAACGGGGGGACAATTGACACTGGGGAGTGAGAAAGAGGCGTGCGATGCGCATAGCGATCTGTACAAAGTAATTTAGTGTTTATTCGGCGCTTCAGAGTACGTCAGGCGTCTAATCCTGCTGGGGGCGAGCGCAGGACGCATTGCAAAGCAGAGGAAAGTAAAGAAGCTTCCTACAGTTAGTTGTCTCGTTTTCTCTTCTCGTTCTCGATCGATTTACAAGCACACACCCAGCGTACCAAAAAGTTTTCTACCTCTGAGCTATAGAGAAGTTTGTATATTCGAGAAAACTCCATTTTTCATCCCGAGGGGATGTTGTATCTCTTGCTTTCGCCATAGACAAATATATTTACTCTATACCTATAGATTCCTTCTGTATTCTGTGCAGAGCCATGTAGCACAGCGAAGGGTGACGGTACCTCGACGAACGAGAACAGGACTTAAGAAAGACATCTTTATCCTGTCGTCCAGGCTTCACGAAGGTCTCACCGGAAATCAGAAACCAGAGAGTACGTCATCCAATCGTATATTTATTTCCCACGTCGAGATATCCTCGACTTTTTACTACAGACGGGAATATAATAGTGTGCATGGAATAATTCAAGGAAAACTCATGTTGCTGTATATTAAACAAATATACACATTTTTGCAATCTTATTCAATTATTATCTTGCAGAATATCAAAGAGAAATAAACTATATGATTTTCAATTCTTTTCCTAGAATTTCATTTGTTTATTTGTTTTCATTTGTTGACGTCTTGAATGTTTTTCGTGTATCAACATTGATAAATTTATTTGTTGTAATATTTGGCAATATTTGGCACATGTTTAGATTTAGCAACAATATATTTGAATCAAGGAAGCCGTTTTTTTTATTAAAGTTAAAAAAAAATAACATTAGAATTATACAATAAAAATTAATAGACATATTTTTATTTTATTTTGTGAAATGAATGAATTTTTTTTTCTTGCTGAATATCAAAGAGAAATAAACTATATGATTTTCAATTATTTTCCTAGAATTTCATTTGTTTATCGTAGTTTCATGTGATACGGAAAAAAAATTAACTTGGTTGACGTCTTGAATGTTTTTCGTGTAGAAACATTGATAAATTTATTTGTTGTAATATTTGGCAATATTTGGCACATGTTTAGATTTAGCAACAATATATTTGAATCAAGGAAGCCGTTTTTTTATTAAAGTTAAAAAAAAAATAACATTAGAATTATACAATAAATATTAATAGATATATTTTTATTCTATTTTGTGAAATGAGTGAATTTTTTTTCTTGCTGAATATCAAAGAGAAATAAACTATATGATTTTCAATTATTTTCCTAGAATTTCATTTGTTTATCGTAGTTTCATGTGATACGGAAAAAAAATTAACTTGGTTGACGTCTTGAATGTTTTTCGTGTATCAACATTGATAAATTTATTTGTTGTAATATTTGGCAATATTTGGCACATGTTTAGATTTAGCAACAATATATTTGAATCAAGGAAGCCGTTTTTTTATTAAAGTTAAAAAAAAATAAGATTAGAATTATACAATAAATATTAATAGATATATTTTTTTCTATTTTGTGAAATGAGTGAATTTTTTTTCTTGCTGAATATCAAAGAGCAATAAACTATATGATTTTCAATTCTTTTCCTAGAATTTCATTTGTTTGGTGTAGTTTCGTGTGATACAGAAAAAAATTAACTTGGTTGACGTCTTGAATGTTTTTCGTGTATAAACATTGATTGTTGTAATATTTGGCAATATTTGGCACATGTTTAGATTTAGCAACACTATATTTGAATCAAAGAAGCCGTTTTTTACTAAATGTAAAAAAATAACATTACAATTATACAATAAAAATGAATAGATATATTTTTATACTATTTTGTGAAATGATCGAATTTTTTTTTCCTGCTGAATGTCAAAGAGAAATAAACTACACGATTTTTTCATTTTGCTCCTAGAAATTTGTCTGTTATTTTATGAAAATTAATAAATTTATTTGTTGTAATAAGACAATTATTTGACACGTGTTTAGATTTAGCAATACTATATTGGCATCAAAATAGTCATTTTTTACTAAATGTAAAAAAAAAAACATTAGGATGATACAATAAAAATGAATATATATATATATTTTTATTCTCTTTCGTAAAAAGGATGCAAAGTAGAACCTTGCACATTGCTTCCTTATTATTTTTCGCTTCTTACAAAGCTACCTCTATGAGGAAGTATGTTATTCCATTTTTGGATTCCTCATAGAGGAAGCTTTGTAAAACGCGAAAAATAATGAGGAAGCAATGTGCAAGGTTCTACTTTGCATCCTTGTTTTAATTAGATAAATATACATGTTGTGGATTCGCTTTTTCTATTTCGTTATTACGTTATTTCGTGATTATTAGAGCGTTTCCGAAAGCGAATGTGATAATGTATATTTTTAAAAATAATTCAACATTCCATAAAATCAAAAATTTCATACCGTTCGTCACTAAATTATACATATATAATGGCTGAATATTGTTTCATTTATATACAAAATTTGAGCTCGCTATCTTAAGTTTTGCAAAAGTTACAATAGAGCGATAATGTCAATTTTTTGAAAAATTCAAAACATCATAAAATTCTAACGGTTCAACCGATCTTAACCAAATTCAATAGCGATCACCGGCGTATGAAAGCTCACATTCGTACCAATTTTAAGATCAATATCTCGAAAATTGAAAGAGTTATCGCGTAAACAGACATTTTTCAAAAAAATATAAAACGCGTAGTAATTTAACGATGAAGTGGATTTTAACAAAAATCTGTATGAACGATGAGGCTTGATCCCTCTATCTATGGTCCAAGTTTCAGCTTGATATCTCAAGGCATTCCCGAGTTATAAAGGTTTACATTTTTCGATCGTGTAACACACACATACACACACACACACGCACACACACACACACACACACACAGACATTTTTTCTAAATCACTTTTCTCGACGTTTTGGCCCATTCTGAGTGTACGAACATGAAAATCTCGAAAAAAAAATTCATGAAAACAAAGCTTCCTCTATGAGGAAGCAAAATTAATAAAATATTTTTTTTTACTCTTCTTATTGTCACTAGAAATTTTCATGGTGTACATATTTCCCAATTTTCCGTTTTTTTCCTGAAGACTAGACAAAAAACAATATATCAGATTGAAATTTTCGCGTGTTTTTAAGCGTATAATTTTTTTTTCTATGCGAGGTTCACGATCAACTTGACCTCGCAGTTCCAATATGCACATGGTGCACCAAGTGGATTTATTGCAGCAGAGAGAAACGACGCCTGTCTACCAATTTCATGCGCACTTAAAAAAATGTATCTCTGGTTGTTCTACAGTACGGTATAGTGCTTTCAAATACACAGCAAAAGCCCCTTTTTATTTATGACCAAGCCCTTCAAAACCCTTACCCCTTTGTGACATTATTGATTACCGCTGTAAATGGGATACGTAATAAAAAAAAGGGGGAAATAGCGGCTTTGTGTGTTTCCAACGAGGTGTGTCCTCTGTAGGGTAATATCGATTCCACCGAGAGAGACTCGTTCTCGTAATTTTCCGCGAAAAAACGTTGGTAACGAGGAGCATTATGCAGCGATAGGGGATACTTTTTTCGATTTTACCTAACAACCGTAAATTTCGCCATTTAATTAAGGTGGAAAATATAATTTAATTTTAATTGGCATAGGCTCGGGTAGATGATAAATATAGGCGGGTCAGCTGGCGCCATTGAATTAAAAATAAAAAAAGAAAAAAGAATAACGGAGAGTAGGAGGAGTAGAACGAAACGAAGAAAATCATATAAAAGGTAAAACCAATATTTTCGAAGCTGCCCCCGCGTACACGCTTCCACGAACATCCCTCGAAGCCGGAGGATTTTAACGACATTATTGGGATCGGCTAGGTAAACAGAAAAACCTTATTCTCAAAGGTTAGACGATAGGTATATACGACAGAGGAGAATTTTCTCAACTACGACGACGAAGACGACGACGACGACGGTCAGTAAAGGCAAGGGAAATGTTTTATACGAGAGAGAGAGAAAAGAGGGCGTAGAGAGGGTTTAGTTCACGAGTTCTCTCTTACCGAACGAATCCTTGGCAGGTTTTTCGTTCGTCCTTGCCCGGGATAACTCCCACGAACTGCCACTGTCGACTACCTGCCTCTCGCATTGAGCCCCCTTCAGAAAAATACCAGCTGCGGGACAGAACTGAAAATGCCCGAATTTTATTTTATTTTTCAAGCCGTTCTTCATGGTCCTTCCATTTCTACGACTATAATACAAATTCACTTTCCGATATATTTATTCAAATTCCGATTCGAGCCCCGAAAATAGCGGATTCATCGAATAATGTCATTTGAATCAACGCTTTTATTTATAGCATTATTCGAGGCTAACGCGACACGGTTTCTATTTTTAGACGCTATTTCGCTGTCGGGATGATACTTCGTGAGAAACTGGCGAAATATGTAACAGGGATTTACATTCGCGAAAGGAGGACTTAGAAATTAGTGGAGATATTGTGTATCCGTTATTAAAATAACGACTGTCGTTAATACATCAAAATATTCAACTATTTAGGGCTAATTTATATTGCTGAAATGTTTATTCAGCAAATATTATATATTATAATATATTGCTGAAAATGTTTATTCAGCATTTAATTGACAGTCGAAAGACTTTCAAAAAAATTCGCTAAAAACCATATCGATAATATTCAAGAATTATGTATCACCCCAACACCAAATGTTAATCGAAGACCGAAACACCCTGCTCTAACTCTTCAACGACGTCTTGCACTTATGGCTGCGGAACTCTAAACGAATAAAAAAAAGTTACGCTTTATTTAAAAGGATGCAAAGTAGAACCTTGCACATTGCTTCCTCATTATTTTTCGCTTCTTACAAAGCTACCTCTATGAGGAAGTATGTTATTCAATTTTTGGCTTCCTCATAGAGGAAGCTTTGTAAAACGCGAAAAATAATGATGAAGCAATGTGCAAGGTTCTACTTTGCATCGTTGTTTTAATTAGATAAATATACATGTTGTGAATTCGCTTTTTCTATTTCGTTATTGCGTTATTTCGTGATTATTAGAGCGTTTCCGAAGTGAATGTGATAATGTATATTTTTAAAAATAATTCAACATTCCATAAAATCGAAAATTTCATACCATTCGTCACTAAATTATACATATATAATGGCTGAATATTGTTTCATTTATATACAAAATTTGAGCTCGCTATCTTAAGTTTTGCAAAAGTTACAATAGAGCGATAATGTCAATTTTTTGAAAAATTCAAAACATCATAAAATTTTTACGGCTCAACCGATCTTAACCAAATTCAATAGCGATCACCGGCATATGAAAGCTCAAATTCATACCAATTTTTAGATCAATATCTCGAAAATTGAAAGAGTTATCGCGTAAACAGACATTTTTCAAAAAATTTAAAAACGCGTAATAATTTAACGATGAAGTGGATTTTAACAAAAATTTGTATGAACGATAAGGCTTGATCCCTCTATCTGTGGTCCAAATTTCAGCTTGATCTCTCAAGGCATTCTCGAGTTATAAAGGTTTACATTTTTCGATTGTGTAACACACACACACACACGCACACACACACACACATACACACATACATACATTTTTTCTAAATCACTTTTCTCGATGTTTTGGACCATTCTGAGTGTACTGACATAAAAATCTCGAAAAAAAAAATGTTCACGAAAACAAAGCTTCCTCTATGAGGAAGCAAAATGAAGTATTTAAACAACCACATGTTTAAAAAGACAAGGCTGAAGGACTCCGGTCAATGGCCTATTGGCAATGCATTTGCGGTTACCAACACAGGCATTAATTGGTTAAAAAAAATGTATCCCTGCGACGCTAATTGCCGTCGGAATGCTGATGGAAGCAAAAATCCAGTAGCGAGAAGTGCCACTGGGTCTTACAAAAACATAATAATATTGTTATTTCAAAAAGTTCTATTTTAAAAATATAAATTTATTTGTTAATTGATGTTTCGAACAATTTATTTATTATTAAAAATATTTTAAATAATCAAAAATATGCCCGGACGTAACATGTAACAATAAATAATGTAACCACTAAATTATGGCACGAGAAATGATTTTTATTATTGGACTATTATATGTAGAAATCTATCATATTCATTTTTCTCTGTGTGGAAATAATCTTTTTATTTACGCAAATGTCCCGACCCCATGTCACCCAAATGGCCCCAAAAATTCAAACACGTCTAAACTTAATCCCTGTGCAAAATAAAAAAGAAAAAAAAAATTTACTGCCTGGACGGTAGCCAATTCCAAGGAACCCGAGATAACTTTGAGGTAATTCCCTCAAAGTCTAACGTCCATTCCAAATTTTAGTCCACGAGGCTACTGGAAATTCCTTGTGTCTCGAAATTGCAGTCACAATAGCAGCAGTGACCCAAAGACTTTTAAAATTTTTTTCAAGTAGCAATCCATGACCTCGAGCGATCATAAATACTGAGCTCCGAACACACGAGCCCAAACTACGAAGGAGTATCCAGTCCGCCCGTGACGAGCAATAAATATTCTCACCTAATTTAATCCCCTCATAAATATCGAGGCTCCGAGGTCTATGGGCGGGTTTCACAGGGCCCCAGCGCTGTTTTTCTCTCGGATTTTCTTGTCTTCGAGTCTGGCTACCGGTATGACCTAATGGCCGAGCTCTGGTTTGCGCGTTACGAAGGCTAACTTCGACTACAACACTTCTACCGTGCAATAACCTACATATGGGGTATTCCTTGTCAACTCAGCAAGCGTTCAACCCCGACTCTAACCTGCTGCTTCATAATTTCTCATACTATATGCTCGAAAATAACACTTAATTTTATAAAGATTTTTTTTACTGAAACTTTTGTATTCATGAATTTTTTAAATAAATTTTTGCCCCCCGACTTTAAAATTTGAAATTATTCTCAAAAATACTGTATTAGATATCAACATTTTTGAGCTATGATCCAGAGTAAAAAAAAATAATGGGTAAATTTTATTAAGAAATAAATTTAAAAAACGGAATGGATTTTATCGACATGCGAATTGTATATTGTGATATGAGTGAATAAAATAAAATAAAACGTTACTAAATTTTGGGTAAACCATGGGTGCTAAAATTCTGAAATAATTTATGGATGTTGATGATGCTCTAAATAACTTTTGAAAAAATTATTACAACTTTTTGCATAGGGGAGAAGGGGGGAATCGCAGTCACTATGGAATATTTGCTTTTTTCTGTAAATAAAACGTCGTTTCTGCCAAAAAGTAATGGTTGTTGGATAGTTCATCAACTATTATTGAAAATGAACAGCATGAAAATCACGAAAGCAATCGTATTAATGGATTTTTCATTCTTTTTCAAAACATGTGCAGCGACTGCCATTATCCAACGATTTGGGTAATCACGGTCGCCTTTTGGGGAACTGCGTTCAATTACAGGGTATCTACAGTCACCTTTGGGGCAATACCATCCGGTCGTTAGCTTTTGTTGTTTAGCTGACAACTATTTTTTATAGAAGGCGATTTTATAGAAACCAATACCATATTACGGAAAATATAATTGTTTTTAATTTTTTTTTATTTCCTCGTGAAAATATAACGCTTATCAATATAGCTATTATAAATCACAGTCTTTTGGTACAGTTATCTATCCTCTCTTAAAATGTATTAATATAACTCATTTTATACTGTCTTACGTAAACATTTAATAATATAACAGTCTCTTTTAAAGTATAACAAAACCTGAGATTAATTTTCTCAGCGCAACTTTACTATACTATCAGTTTCTTTTAATAAAAAATCTAACCTCAAAAATTCTAGCCTCATGTCAACACCGAAATCGCCATCAAAATGAACACATTTCTACGTATATTTTTCAATTCGTCAATTCTTATTCGTTTCTAAGTTATTACTAAGTCATTAGTTGAACTGAATTTCTATTATTAATGCATACATACCGTGATGTTTACGGCGAAAAATTAATTTGACGTGCGCCGGCGAATTGTGCCGGTAACTCACTGGCTTCCCTCGACTACCATTGCCCCGCGCACGTGATCGTCGTAACCCCGACAACCGCGAAGACTTTTTATATCAAATTTCAATATAATTATTTACGGAATCAACATTTTAACATGGGGAAATTGAACCTACAAGTCCGAAAAATACATGAAAAACGGTTAGATGTGATTTTAACGTCAATAAGTTATGCAAAACCCTTATTTACACGGAGAAAAAAAAGTAGTTGGGTACACCCAAGAAGTAGTTGCACGGACTCACTTTTCGTAAGTCAATACAACCTCGAATTTTGTGAGTTGAGACAACTGCTTTTAGTTAGTTGTATAGGCTGGGTTGCAGTGAACATCTATTACGGTTGTATGCAACCCACCGGTTAGTTGGCACAACTAACTTGCCAAACAGAACACGATTTGACCCGGCTACCGGTAGAAATTGTGCGTATTTATTAAAAATGCAATGAATTGATATATAGTCGATAAAATTAATGCGGTTTGACGTTATGCTTGATGAAATTGATACAGTTTGAGGTTATAGTTGATATGGTTAATTCAGTTTGAGATTACAATTGATAAAATTAAGACGGTTTGAGGTTATAGTGTTCGATTTCTTATTTCATCTGTCGAAGAGTGCATTCTAAGATGAGTGTGGCATCCTGTCTATCGATAGCATTTCTTTGCAAAAAATGTCTATCGATAGCAATTCTTTGCAAAAAATGTCTATCGATACCTTTTTTTTTGCAAGAAATGTCTATCGATACCTTTTTTTTTTTGCAAAAAAGTCTATCGAAAGCATTTTTTTGGAAAAAAATTCTTTTCGCAGCATTTGCAAAAAAGTCTATCGATTGACAGCATTTTCTTGCAAAAAGTCTATCGATAGAATTTTTTTGCAAAAAATGTCTATGTCTAATAGAGATGCGAAACTTCACGAAAATAGGCGTTCGCCACACTTCGGTTATCACGCACGCTTCGATTAAAAGAAAAATATTTAGCTACGAGTGCTCGTTGCGTTGGTTTAAAGTGGTTGCGCGGTCTCTCTGATTAGTTGGGCGAACTCACTAGTGAGTTGGGCGAACTCACTAGTGAGTTGGGCGAACTCACTAGAGAGTTGGGCGAACTCACTTTTCGATGTCACGCCAACTATTCGAGATTGTTATAGGCACCGAGTAAATTCTTGTAGCAACTCATTTCTGCCCAACTCATTAAAGCTGTGTTGGCCCAACTACTCTTTTTTCTCCGTGTAAAATACTGCTTATCATATAAAAAGAAGAGTGCATAATCTAAAAATCATTTCATTTGTTTATTTTTTCGTAGCATAATTGGCACGGAGTATTTAATTAGTTAATTAGTATATACGTAAGCTGATTGAGCAAAAAAAAGTTTGATATATTCACTAGTTGATGCAAAAATAAGGTGAAAAATAAGTGATTCCCCCGAAGTGGCCCAGCCACTTGGTATGGAATGGCCCATATATATACATATACCAGGGCCATATCAGTGAAGTACAGCCTACTATACCATCCGCAAGGTCCCAAAGTCTCGTTCGTGCATTACCGAACTCGAGAGCTCTCCCTCCCCTCCCAAGTCGACTGGCTTCTTCCGCTCGTGCCGTAAAGTAAATCCCGTCGTAGAGGCCATAAATCCTCCGTGTGTTTCGTTCTCGTCGTCGTCGGCATCGTCGTCGCAGCCGCGCACTCCTCGGATGTAGTTGTAGTACCACGTTCAGCAGTAGTACCCTAACCCTGCGGTAAGTCGTGGCCGTCGACGTCGCGACGACCGCGAGCAGCACGCTTCTCCACCACTACGTTGGAAAAGTTGCTACTGCAAGCAGCGCAATTTAGGAGAAAGTGCAACCCCACCTCCAGGTCGCACCGAGAAACCCCGAGGTGACTTCCCTTGCTGAAAAAAAAAAAGAAAAATAAAAGTGTGGATAACTTATGTCTCTAAGGAAACGTGTCACGGACTTTATTTGGGTAGGAGAGAAGCTCGTCCGCTTGGTAAAATGTTGCTACTGCTGTTTTGATGGTTTTAGTAGCCTTGGCACGCTTCAGCAATCTGTCGATGCTTCGAGCTCCCAGTGCAATATATTATTAAGTTTTGTAAGTCAGTAGTACCATCAATAACAAATATTAACTATTTCTTTTAAGTGCCTCGGTCATTTCGAGATGGTCCACCACTTTTTAAGTTTGCTAATTAAAAACGTTAAGTTACTTGAACATTTAATATTCAAAGATTTTTTAATAATAATTAATATGGTTTTGATAATTGATTAAACGATCAATAATATCAAATATCCAGCTGGTCAACCCGAGTAGAAATTTCATCAGGCATGCCTGCTGTCACACGAGGTCCAGATTAGTTTTAAGTACGGTAACCTTATTTGGGGCCGCCGTAAATTCACCTGCTCATGTCCATGTAAGGCTGAGATATGGCATTCATACTTAATAATGCCGTCTTTCTACCGGATCAGGCTGATGTCAGGCTAGATATGGTAACCTTATTTAGGGGTCATCGTAAGTTCACCTGATCAGGTCCATGTAAGGCCGAGATATGGCATTCTACCTTAAAAATGCCGTCTTTCCACCGGATCAGGCCCATGTCAGGCTTTACATACGGTCACCTCATATAGATATGCCGTTCATCGACCTTATCCGTTTCGCATAAGGTCTTTCTGTGGCATTTGGACCAAGATTTTGTCCAGTTTACCTTTACTTTCCATGGCCAGATCCGCATACGGTCTTCGTATAGCATAGTTTTTTTAAATATGCCGTAAATTTACATTATCAGGTTCGTGTAAGGGCTAGATACGGCATTCGTTAAAAACAATTAAAAATTATTGTTATGCAAAATCAATCTTTTCAGCACCTTGCGTATGCTGGATTTTTTCACATCTTTATCCAATCGAGAAGTATTCGAAATTTTCGCTGAAACTCACGTTTTACGGAACTGTACCGCTAGAATTACTTTGAAATTTGTGCAGGTACTGACCGTCAAACGCCATTACCTGGATGGGTGACCGCCCCACCATGTTTGTATTTTGAATATTTCGACCGTAGTCTCAATAAATGGATGTACAGTCTTGACGTGTTTTCATTTTAATTATACTTCAAATAGACAATAAATATATAAACTTTCTAAGATATCAATGGCCGAGTGGGCTAAGGCGCAGAACTGTCACCCAGAGGATCAAGGTTCGATTCCCACCAACGGCAAATAAATTTACATGTGTTTTTTTCAGAAATTAATATGTACTGAAAACTAAATAAGTTCGAATATCCAATAGAAAGTGCAAAATAAATCGAATTCGATGAGCGTAGATAATTATTTTGTAATTTATTTGCCGTTTTTATAAGTAGGGGCTTAGTAGGGCAGCCTCTATCCGGCCCTTATCTGGAAAACTTAATCTGGCCCTGATCATGCGCTGCGTTACTTTCCTGCAAGGCCCGTATAAGGTTGCCAGGCAGGGGCCTTAGATTTAAATCCGGCTACCACGCTAGGCCCTGATATTCCCCGCAGCTGAATTTCTACTCGGGCAGTTTCAATGTATTTTATTTTTCGATTTAGATAAATTTCATTTTATAATAAATTTCCTGACAAACCATTATTTTGGACTTGATGAAACGGAAAAGCCTGCAAAGTAGAACCTTGTAATTTGCTTCCTCATTGTTTTTTACTTTTTACAAAAATACCTCTGTGATAAAGTATGTTGATCGATTTTCGCTTCCTCGTAGAGGAGAACAGAAATTCAAAAGACAAATTTTTCTATCTTATGCATCAAAGGAACGTGTCACGAACATTAAGGTAGTTCTGTCGTGAAAGCAATCCAAACTCATATGCATGAATTTTTGACATGTTGTAATTTAGCTATTCAATTTTACTTGTACAAAATCTTGAAGGCTATTACCGAGTATTTGAATGAACAATTAAAACTTGAAAATCGATCTTTTTACATGGCGCTCACGGGAGGGCTGGAAAAATTGATCTTTAAATCGAAAATTAACATACTTAGATCAAAGATAGAGAAAAAATAAAAAGTACTACGGATTCGTAAATAATTCAGGTACTGATGCATCATGAAAAAAGGTGAAGTCTCCGGAATAATGTTTAATGGAACCAAGGTCAAAGTGCGCGATACCGGGCCAAATGACGTTTCCTAACCGAATTATCGTGAAAATGAAGTCAAATCCGCACTAAACATATTAACTATTTACAAATAATAGTTTTAATTTGTTTACGACAATTTCGAAGGATTCTCGATTTTTTTTAATATTATTATTGAGGCAGTCAAAGTGATGCGTATGATTATTTTTTAATGTCATATATACTCTGAGATTTATGACTCCGGCGTACCGACAGAACTGCCTTAAGGATGTTCAACTGTTTCACACTAGTCAAATCCGTGCTATATTTTTGTAATTGTTTCTTTAAAGTTTAATGCATTAAATAACTGTAGTGGAGTGTTGATTTGTATTGAAGCATGTACACTTAACCGAGCGAAAAATAAATAGTGACGGATTTGCATAAAGATTAACTAATTAACGATACTTTCCAATGGAATGCATTTTCGTTCAGTTTTTTCCAAGAATAATCTATAATTTTTTGCCAATTTTGATGAGTGATGGCTCATTCTCTTTTTTAGAAAATACTCTACAAATTGACCAGCTAGATATTTGATATTATTGATCGTTTAATAATTATAGCCGGTTGTTTAACAAAAATCAAAATACTTTCATAAACAAATAGCTGTCATTATTAAACGATCAATTATATCAAATATCCAGCCTGTCAATTCGTAGAGCATCTTTTAAGAAAGAAAATGAGCCATCACTCATCAAAATTGGCAAACAATTATTCATTATTCGTGGAAAAAACTGAACGAAAATGCATCCCATTGGAAAGTAACGTTAATTAGTTAATCTGTATGCAAATCCGGCACTATTAATCTTTCTCTGGGTTAAATGTACATGATTCAATTCAAACTACGCTCTACTATTGTTATTCAATGCATTAAACTTTAATGAAACAATTATAAAAATTTAGGACTGATTTGACTAGTGTGAAACAGTTGAACATCCTTAATAGGGTGGAGGGTCAAAATAACGAATGTTCATACGTAGAACAGCCAATATTGCGTAATTCTAAAATGGCGAATTTTTAAACGTATAAGGATCGATTTCATGGCAGTTTTCAAAATAGAAAATAAAAATTTAGAATACCAAAAAGTCGAATTGAATTTATATCGAAAAGAAAAATGAGAATAGGCGAAATACCAAGTGTTGAAATATTGAATCGATGAAAATACGAAATTTCAGAATTCGAGTTCTCGAACTCTAGAATTACTAATATTTAGAATGCTTACAATTTCGAATTTATTAAAGCGAGAGACCAAAAAGTCGAACTATCAAAATAGCGAATGACCAAAATGAGGAACGGTCAAAATAACGAAAAGCTAAAAAATAGACTGGTCAATATGGCGAATCGTTAAGATACAAATTTTTTTGTTCCTACTCTAATGAATGGAGCTATTATTTTAGCACTCGTTATTTTCAGATTCGTTATTTTAGCATTCGCTATTTTGGGTTTCGCTATCATGGCCCATCGATATTTTACGTATCTAAATTTCACACATTCCAAATTCATATTTTCGTCACATGCAATTTCAATATTTTGGCTATTAGAAGTATAAGATGCTCATCATTTTTTATTTCGAAAATGTATATCGTCCAATTCATTCTTATCGACATTATGGCCATTCAAAGTACAGACTTTCCGAATGTGTAGTTTTAAATAAGTGAATACTCTGATGAATGACATTTCGATAAAATAGTTATTCAACTTGGTGAAATGTCGAAAATAAAAATTTTGGATATCGCGTCATTAGCTATTTTAACATTCGCGGTTTTCACATATCGAAATATGAGGCATTCTGATTTTCATAATTCTATATTTTGACCCCCACCCCTTAATAGTTCGGAAGAATCCGTGCTGGAAAAATGTTTGCCACTGCTTTTATTAACCATCGTACGCTTCAACGATCTGTCGATGGTTCGAGCTGAACGAGAAATATATTACAAGGTTGTATTAGGCGCGGAAGTGCGCGAGCGCTTCACGGGGGGCGCTCAGCGGCATGTCTGGGTCAGTCGTGTCCGAAATGAGTCTTCTCGTCACAGGAGTCTCGACCTGACAGGTCTGCAGTCGTTTAAAGCTCACGAAGTGACCCACTGCCACGCATCGACTGCCAACATTGGCATATTTGCAACCCCCGTTGTAAATCGTCGTTGGAGGGATATTCCGAACGACAGGGGGCTAATGGTTGGTGAGAATAGCGAGGAAGTGGGTCAGGAGGTATTCTAGAGTGGCAACACAGTGCTACCCTCGATTTCGTCACACTTTCTCTCTATTACTCGACGCGTAGCGCATTCAACTGGTAATGAAATAACTGGCACGCTTCTGCGACTGTAGGTGGCCACTTAAAGCGTGAAGAAGCAATTTAGGAGAATTTTGAGGGACGTAGACAAAGAACGTAAATGTAATACGTGACAAGAAACTGGCTGGGGATATTTGTCTTGGCGTGTTTGTAACAATAGGTTCAGAATTTCAAGCAGTCCGTACACGAGTAAAAAAAACTTGGTTAGAACTACCAAAAACTTGGTTAAAGCTTTAAACCATTACCAAGAAATGTTGGTAAGCACAAGCAAGTTATTGGTTAACATAACCAAGAATTTAGTACGCCTAACCAGAGTTAGGCAAAATTGTAATGGAAAATTAGTAATTACAAATTATAGAAGATTATTATAATTAAATAAGTTTTAGTTATAATAAGTTTGAAGTTTTAGTTAATTAATTTGAAGTCCAATACAATTACAAAATGAAATCGTAATTAATTTGAAGTCCAATACAATTACAAAATGAAATCGTAATTAATTTTAAATTCAATACAATTACAAAATGAAATTGTAATTAATTTGAAATCCAATATAATTACAAAAAGTAATTGTAATTAATTTGAAATCCATTATAATTACAAAAAGTAATTTTAATTAATTTAAAATCCATTACAATTGCAAAAAGTAATTTTAATTAATTTAAAATCCATTACAATTGCAAAAAGTAATTTTAATTAATTTGAAATCCATTACAATTGGAAAAAGTAATTTTTATTAATTTGAAATCCATTACAATTGCAAAAAGTAATTTTTAATTTTCACGCAATACAAATCCATTACAATTACTCGAAGTAATATTAATAAATTTGGAAATCATCACAATTACTCGAAGTAATAACGTGAAATAATTGTGGTTGATACTAAAATAATTTTATTTATTGGACTAATTTTAATTAATCAATTGCAGTCATTCGCAGTGCTAGGGATTGTAAGTTTTCGGATAATCAAAAATTCGGATAAACGATAACCAATATTCCGAGAGGGGAAAAATGTTCATAAGGTTATTGCAATAGATTAAATGTGGGTAAAAATGAATAGAAGTAATATATTTCCAAAATAGTATTTCTTCTATTTTTACAACGTTTTACATTGCGTAAGCGTTTTCTGGGAACTGCCTTTCATTTTTCATTTTTTATTTGCAGTAATTATGTTTGATTTGACAAAAATTACAATTACTGAAGTAACTTTATTTGATTTGAAAAAAATTGCAATTACTAAAAGTAATTTTATTTGATTTGAAATTAATTACAATTACTGAAAGTAATTTTATTTGATTTGAAAAAAATTACAATTATTGCAAGTAATTTTATTTGATTTGAAAAAAAATTACAATTATTGCAAGTAATTTTATTTGATTTGAAAAAAATTACAATTATTGCAAGTAATTTTATTTGATTTGAAAAAAATTACAATTATTGCAAGTAATTTTATTTGATTTGAAATTAATTACAATTACTGAAAGTAATTTTATTTGATTTGAAAAAAATTACAATTATTGAAAGTAATTTTATTCGATTTGAAAATAATTGCAATTATTGAAAGTAATTTTATTTTATTTGAAAAAAATTACAATCATTGCAAGTAATTTTAACTGATTTGAAAAAAAATTACAATTATTGCAAGTAATTTTATTTGATTTGAAAAAAAATTACAATTATTGCAAGTAATTTTATTTGATTTGAAAAAAATTACAATTATTGCAAGTAATTTTATTTGATTTGAAAAAAATTACAATTGTTGCAAGTAATTTTATTTGATTTGAAAAAAATTACAATTGTTGCAAGTAATTTTATTGGATTTGAAAAAAATTACAATTATTGAAAGTAGTTTTATTTGATTTGAAAAAAATTACAATTATTGAAAGTAATTTTATTTGATTTTAAAATAATTGCAATTATTGAAAGTAATTTTATTTTATTTGAAAAAAATTACAATTATTGCAAGTAATTTTATTTGATTTGAAAAAAAATTACAATTATTGCAAGTAATTTTATTTGATTTGAATATAATTACAATTATTGAATGTAATTTTATTTGATTTGAATATAATTACAATTATTGAAAGTAGTTTTATTTGATTTGAAAAAAATTACAATTATTGCAAGTAATTTTATTTGATTTGAAAAAAAATTACAATTATTGCAAGTAATTTTATTTGATTTGAATATAATTACAATTATTGAAAGTAACTTTATTTGATTTGAAAAAAAAATTACAATTACTGAAAGTAATTTTAATTAAAGCAGTAATTTCTAACTCAAGTATTTTTGCTGACCAACTCTGCACCTAACCAATAATTTGTTTGCAACTACCAAATTTTTCTTGGTAAAATTTTTAACCAAGATGTTAGTAAGCCCAAGCAAACCTTTTTCTCAGTATAGAACCTCGGGATTTTTACTTTATGTTGTACTTATTATTTTTGGGTAATAGTGTAGTATAATAATTATTATACGTCATGAAACTATGTAATAAATACATTGTATATCGTGTAGTACAAGAATGACTATTTTATTATAATGAACGTTGTAGAGATGTCCATCTCTGCTCTTAAGTGCTTATTGAGCTCTGTGCTCTCTGCAGCAGGATTGTGCGGCTTGATTCCATTTTCTCGAGAACTTATCTCAGATCCCTATTATACTATGGGCGAATCCTGTCTTCTGAATTCGAATTACTGGGTACTTCGTTGTCTGGATTGCAGAAGCTCTACTGTACCTACTTGAAAAGGGCTTATATTATTATACTTATCATAGTTTGATGAGAAAAGGCCTTAATTGAGTTATGGAATATTCGACAAATTGTCTCGGCTGAAATAAGACTGACGAAACGAGTTGTCGAAATAAAATAATTGCACTACACTCAGAAAAAAGATTTGGTAATATCAACTAAAATCATCTATTCAACATTTAATTATTTCAATCAACGAAAATTTACTTTCCCTCCAACAAATATGTGTTTCATTCAATTTTTCAGTTTTTTTTTATTTCCAACATATTTATTTATTTGAATCAACACTAAAAAAAATATTTTATTTATTGCTACTAAATACTTTCTTAATTCGGAAAAAAGATCTAGTTAAAACGAACAAATACATGTATTAGATATTTTTAAATAAAATCAATTAGAACTATCTTATAATCCAATATATATTTATTTCCTTTCATCATTGGAGTTTATTATTATCAACATGCAACATTTATCTATTTGATTTAATTCTTGTCGTATATATATGTAGCATTCTCTGTCAATTCAGCCACTTTTTTTCGACCCTCTCCGATTTGCCCTGTAATTGGTTATATGAATGTACCACTAAAAGACACTCTATGTGAATTTTTTCAGATTTTTAAAAATAATTTTTTAGAAAATCGCTTTTTTATTCAAGTGCAAATATCTCAGAATTTTGAAGCTACTGAAAAAAAATGTCTGCACATAAAAGTTGTCGTTTATTGTTAGCTTTCGAGCGGAATATTCCAAATAATTGTCATGTTCCTGTGAGTATGATTTTTTTCCGAAAAATGCAGGAATTTTTTTTTAATTAAGAAAAGGATATTTTTTTTACTGAAAAAATTACAGAGTATTGCTACATGACTGTTGATATGACAAAAAGATCGCCAGGGTGGCACCGATCGATCTTCTGGTATTAAAAAATGTATTTGTGTGAAAGTTCCGAAAAACGTGGGCATTATTATTTTTTTGATAAAAAAAAAGTTACTTTCTTTTGGCTAATAAAACTACAGAGTATTCTTGCATGACTGTAGATATTGCAAAAAAATCATCAGAGTGGTACGGATCGAGCTTCCGGTATAAAAAGAAATAATTTCCCCGTTTTTCGAAACTTCTACACGAATAATTTTTTAAACCCTTCCAACACCCTTCGTTGAATTAAATTGCATAAAATATGTCACTTTTGGAGGTTTATACAAGGGTCTAAGAATATCATCTCACTCTGTACAACCTAATTGGAGGTTCAAACATAAGAATTTCAGTCTACAGTAGACTTCATTTACTCCATTCGGGTAATATCTGCCATTTTCGGAGGTTTTGACGAGGGGCAAAGGAATGGAGGAACTCCGCCGGACTGTTACATTTAGGTTTTGAAGAGGGTCTAATTTCCAACTCGGGAAGTCATTCACAAATCGAATTCTACGAACCCCCTGAGAAGTTATAATTACATAGAAGCGTAGTTGTAAAGTCACAAGCAGTGTGAACGAAATCAGAGTTACAAGACGTTTTGTTTCTATGCGTCTTGTTAGGCTACACAAGTTGAGACTCTTAGTTTAGCTAGATATCTGAAAGTGCGTAGCGTAACGAGAAACATAGAAACAAAGTGTCATGCAAGTTTGATTTCTTTGGCACTACTTAAGAGTCCATCAACAAACTGAATAAATAGCACTATTTATTATCAATCATTTAAGCGACTGAATTTCAATGAAATGTTAATTAGATCAAACATTTAGTTTAATGCGAAGTAACCTTAAATCTCGATAATGGTTTAAGTCTGAATATTCTAGAGTTCTTGAAAAACAATAATCTTTTTTAAAAAATGTTACTCGTGATTTTAATGACATATATCGTGTTGTCCAATGTTTCCTTCATCTACATTTTATAAAATTTGGTTCAGACAGTACATTTTGTATGTGATTTCGTAAATTTCGAAAAGATCTTAAATTCAAACGAAGTGATGTGGCCTTTAGTACTGAATTTGGGCCGAATCGATAAAACAATTAGGGTTTTGTGGAATCTTGAAATTTTCGGAAAACTCACGTTATTGCATTAACTTTCGCCAAACTTGATCAAGTGAATTCAAAGTTTCTGTGTAAACGAAACAATATTCAGAGAGATTTACTTATCTAACTTCGTGAAGATCGGTAGAAGTACCTGGATTCTATAAGAATATTAATTTTTGTTTATTATTTTTATACGTTTGGAATTTCGCTAAAATACAGTTTTTTTAAATTTATTTATTGAAAATAAGGATGCAAATAAGACTCTAACACATTGCTTCCAGTTTTTGCAAAAAGCTAGGCTAATTTTGTAATTTCGCAACACAAGATTTCCCAAAAAAAAAAGTAGTCGTCAAAGCACTGAAAAAAGTTAGTATTAAAAAAAATTGTTATTGTATTGTATTGTTATGTCACGAATCATCATGGTCGATCACCATTTTATAAACTATACATCGGGCTTTGTTTAACGAGTGCAACGCCTGTGGTAAGGCACAAAACTATCGGATCACTTCGTTCTATAGAGAGAGTTTTCTACGTGATTCCGCATAGAGATGCGACACCTCTATAGTCTCCGTGACTGTTTGTTTACATCTATAACGCGGACGCGAGGCATTGTTTGCACAGTGCGATTGTTTATGTAATCGAGTGATACACAGTATAGTGGTAGACATGATCTGCTTCAGTGAGAATCAGTGTACCGAGTCTGGCGTTCCCGTGAACATGATAATTGGATCAGCCATACTTGTGTCAAGAGGCGAAGACACCGAAAGTAATAAGACGTTGGACAACACCTTCAGCACTCAACCGTCAAGTTTATCGTTTTGCTTGCTTTATTTTCGTGCGAAATTTTTTAGTTTTTTATGTCAGTACACTCAAAATGGTATAAAACGTCGAGAAAAGTAGTTTAGAAAAAACCGGATGGAGGTGCGCGTGTGCGTGTGCGTGTGCGTGTGCGTGTGCGTGCGCGTAAGCGTACGCGTGCGCGTGTGCGTGCGCGTGCGCGTGCGCGTGCGCGTGTGCGTGCGCGTGTGCGTGCGCGTGTGCGTGTGCGTGTGCGTGTGCGTGTGCGTGTGCGTGTGCGTGTGCGTGTGCGTGTGCGTGTGCGTGTGCGTGTGCGTGTGCGTGTGCGTGTGCGTGTGCGTGTGCGTGCGCGTGCGCGTGCGCGTGCGCGTGCGCGTGCGCGTGCGCGTGTGCGTGTGCGTGTGCGTGTGCGTGTGCGTGTGCGTGTGCGTGTGCGTGTGCGTGTGCGTGTGCGTGTGCGTGTGCGTGTGTTCGTGTGCGTGTGCGTGTGTTCGTGTGCGTGTGCGTGTGCGTGTGCGTGTGCGTGTGCGTGTGCGTGTGCGTGTGCGTGTGCGTGTGCGTGTGCGTGTGCGTGTGCGTGTGCGTGTGCGTGTGCGTGTGCGTGTGCGTGTGCGTGTGCGCGTGCGCGTGCGCGTGCGTGTGCGCGTGCGTGCGGGCGTGCGCGCGTGCGTGCGTGCGTGCGTGCGTGCGTGCGTGCGCGCGTGCGTGCGTGCGTGCGTGCGTGCGTGCGCGCGTGCGTGCGTGCGTGCGTGCGTGCGTGCGTGCGTGCGTGCGTGCGTGCGTGCGTGCGTGCGTGCGTGCGTGCGTGCGTGCGTGCGTGCGTGCGTGCGTGCGTGCGTGCGTGCGTGCGTGCGTGCGTGCGTGCGTGCGTGCGTGCGTGCGTGCGTGCGTGCGTGCGTGCGTGCGTGCGTGCGTGCGTGCGTGCGTGCGTGCGTGCGTGCGTGCGTGCGTGCGTGCGTGCGTGCGTGCGTGCGTGCGTGCGTGCGTGCGTGCGTGCGTGCGTGCGTGCGTGCGTGCGTGCGTGCGTGCGTGCGTGCGTGCGTGCGTGCGTGCGTGCGTGCGTACGTGCGTGCGTGCGTGCGTGCGTGCGTGCGTGCGTGCGTGCGTATATTCGTGCATAATATTCGTATTTATTCGAATAATATTCGAATAAATATTCCAAGTTAATGTTATGCGCTGACGTTTTTTTTTTGTCCGACTGTCGATCTCTTCATGTATCAAATCCAACGTAGCTAAACTGTACGTGCAGCGTTAGTAAATAGGTCAAGGATTTGGGATTATTCGGGTGTATCTGTCTCTCTTTCTCTGTTTGTCTCATTCACACAGGTTCAACGGTGCAAAAAGACTTGTCTGCGTGATTCTTCCCGCGGCTGACAACTTTTCCAAGCTGTCTTCGACCTCAATTCGCCGGGACCCGGCTCATCCCCAATTCCGAGGTCACCCGCAGCTACTACTACTTCACGAGAGAAACTCAGCACTCAGAACTTATCCCTTCTTATTTGCGAAGCGTGTCGAACAGTTGCATTACATTCGCCACGGATATCTCTCTTCGAGGATGTCTCAGTAGTATTAGGTACACGTCTTACTCTCCATCCCCGTCTTCGTCAAGCCCGCCGCCTTTCAGGATGAAGGGTATATCCCTCCTGTACATGAATTGGCGTATATCATACGTTGAACGAAAAATAACATTTTCAATTTTCGCTTTCTATGAAAATATATTCTTTATTTCGTATTTTAAGAAATCGCATTTTACACGATGGAAGTGTTATTGGTAAGAAGTATTTACTATAAATTAAATGTTCAATCAAAATCTCGTGTCGAATTTTACTGGATCTCATATAAGTTTGATAGAAAATTGTTTATATTTCATGATATTTCGATGCAGTTTCAATTCTTAAGGTGATGTTAAATATGTAATGGCTCCTACAGCGAAGTGAGAGCGAAAAACTGAGAGTGTATTATATCGTCTTAAATGATGGACGTGTTATTGGTGAGAAGTATTTACTATAAATTAAATGTGTAATCAAAAACTCGAGTCAGATTTTACTGGTTCTGATGCAAGTTTGATAGAAAATTATTTATATTTTAAGACATTTTGATGCAGTTTTAATTCTTAAGATGATGTTAAATATGTAATGGCTCCTACAGCGGAGTGAGAGCGAAACACTGAGAGTATATTTCCAGTGTTTTCTCGATACATATGAAGATTTTAATGCTAGAAATCTGAAATTATATTCTTCTCAGATATGAAAAGTATAGGTCTAAAACAGTTTTATGATATTTGGTCCCAATCACAAGTACTTGAAAATGGGAAAATTCTTAAAGTGGCCACAACCGGTACTTCTACCCTGTGTTTGAAAAAATTATGGAAATAATACAGCAATCTACTTGCTGGTTATCACATTTCTATAGTCGTTGAGATTGAATTGCGATCGCATTGGCTATTGGGGAAAGATGCATTAGTAAAATAAGCTTGCATTGTGTTTATTTAATTACGTGAAACATTGAATTGAATCACAGTGTGTGCATTCGATTGATTGAAGTACGTCAACGCACGTTTGTACGAGCGATTACATCAGGGTGCATATGCGCGTTGACGACTCGGTGCACGGTGCACAGTACACAAGAACAATTATTGACGCGTCGAAAACAGTCATGCGCCGGAGCGTCTTGTTTAACTTTGGAGACGTCGAGACGCTGCCCCGACGCCTGGCACACAATATCGTATTACATTCTGTACTTGAGTCCCGTACTTTGCATAGCTTCACCTCTTCTCCCACTCGCTGACTCGCGCACCGCGAAACCCTGCTTAACTTAAGCCCTTTAACAATTTATAACTATAATTACTTTAAAGACGCTGAAACAGTCAAAATATAACGAGGAGTGTTGAGGGACAAGTATTTATGTGTATGCATAGAAATTGCATATTCTGTAATTATTTGCTTCAACAGCCTCATTAGAAATCTCCTTATGCACAACTTTCACCTTATTAATAATTAATAAAAAATATATTTTTTGATAATTAAATTTAGGATCAAATTTGCAGTCGTTAAAACGTTTTAAGATAGTCTTAAGTATTATATAAATATATGTATATATATAATATATTTACATATATGATTTAAAGAAATATATGAATACATTTTTTTTTCTTTCTTGAATTTAGGATATTTTACTAAACATAGAAATTAAGAGTCATGGTAGCGACTCGGTGTCAAGTTAAATAAGAAAATTAATCGCAAATTCGGTAATTATTTGCCTCAATAGCCTCATTAGAAATCTCATTATGCACAACTTTCAACTTATTAATAAAAAATATATTTTTTGATAATTAAATTTAGGATCAAATTTGCAGTCATTAAAACGTTTTAAGATAGTCTTAAGATTGTCTGTATTGGAAACAGGTGTACTGCAATAATTAAAGCAAATTAATATGTTTACATATATGATTTAAAGAAATATATGAATACATTTTTTTTTGTTTTCTTGAATTTAGGATATTTTATCAAACATAGAAATTAAGAGTCATGGTAGCGATTCGGTGTCAAGTTAAATAAGAAAATGAATCGCAAATTCGGTAATTATTTGCCTGAATAGCCTCATTCGAAATCTCGTTATGCACAAATTTCACCTTATTAATAAAAAATATATTTTTTGATAATTAAATTTAGGATCAAATTTGCAGTCGTTAAAACGTTTTAATATAGTCTTAAGATTGTCTGTATTGGAAACAGGTGTACTGCAATAATTAAAGCAAATTAATATATTTACATATATGATTCAGAGATGATTTAAATAAATATATGAATACATTTTTTTTTTTGTTTTCTTGAATTTAGGATATTTTACTAAACATAGAAATTAAGAGTCATATGGTAGCGACTCGATGCCAAATTAAATAAGAAAATTAATCGCAAATTCTGTAATTATTTGCCTCAATGGCCTCATTAGAAATCTGATTATACACAACTTTCATCCTATTAATAAAAAATATATTTTTTTATAATGAAATATTTTTTTCTTTCATAAAAATTAGGATATTTTACTAAACAATTCTTCATAAGTACAGATGTCCCAATATAGTTTAATATTGAATTGAGTATAAATCGGTAAAGCTGCTCCGATTTTATGGAGTTTCGAATTTTTCGAAAAATTTACATTATCTATATATTATTTTGTATGTGAACGAAATAATGTTCATCAATAATTTATGAAAAAATCGGCGAAGATCGGTAGAGCATTTCGGATTGCATAAGAAATTTTTTTTTTCTTTTCGACTAGAATTTCACTAAATTTTATTATTTCAATTTACATAAAACAAGAATATAAAGCAGAATCTTGCTCATTATTATCTCATAATTTTTCATATTCTTATAAATCTTTCTCAAGAGAAAGCCAAAATCGATGAATATACTTTTTCTTAGAATGTAGATTTGCAAAAATTAAAAAATAATGAGTAAGCGATGTGCATATTTACATCCATTTCCATTCATAATTTTTCATTCCCATTCAGAAATATTCTTCTTCACAACCGATTACGTTTTACAAAAGAATAAATCAATAATAGCGGAGATATTTGTTCGAGGATGCAATACTGCTCTCGACGATTCTCCTATTCTCTAATTCTTCCCCCGTACTTATTTCACTAGACTGCCCTTCCCATTGAATAGTTCATTCTTTTCATTTCCTCTTGCTTATCGTTCTATCCTCGACTTGCATTCATCGTATTGACGACATATATGGACAGCACACATACACACTCATATATTTA
Source organism: Ephialtes manifestator (assembly GCA_963970395.1). Classification (NCBI taxonomy): domain Eukaryota; kingdom Metazoa; phylum Arthropoda; class Insecta; order Hymenoptera; family Ichneumonidae; genus Ephialtes; species Ephialtes manifestator. The sequence goes on along the minus strand of OZ019969.1, from coordinate 1,527,529 downwards.
GAGGAGATGGGGGGCAAAACGGGCACCTCCATTAAAAATCGGGATTGGGGGCAAAACGGTCACCATCTCAACTTTCGTAAAAACGATTTGTCTCAGTTTTTTACGTTCCTTTGATAGGGAAAGTGCGAAAAATACGTCAAATTGGTGATGAAAAAAAATTGATAATCTTCATCAGATCAGAATTTTTTTAACCATCCGTTCAGAACTTTTTTTCGATACTTTGTTGAGCAAAGAAAAAAAATATAGTCAAATGAATTTTTCAAAAATTTTATAATAAATTAATTCTTGACTGGGCCCTTAAGTGATTACCCTATCAAGCCCTTATTAAACTTCGACATGGAAACCTAGAATTGCCTAAGGAGACCCTTATCTGGCAAAATTATCATTGATTTGTTTATCTGGTGCCATGATTAAGCCTGACTGGGCCCTTAATTAATTGCCCTAATATAGCTCCATTAACTATCAGCATGAAACCCTACAGGTTCCTTAGTAGGTCCCGAATGGGGAGTGATATGGAACTCCCTTTTATGGTGTCCACATTAAAGCCCGATAGGGCCCTAAGTTACTTATCAAGGCCTTGTTAAACTTCAACATGGCCTTATCAGCTCCTTATTTGGCAAATTTATGATTAATTAGTTTACTTGGTATCATGATGAAGCCTGACTGGGCCCTTAAGTAATTACCCTATCAAGCCCTTATTGAACTTCGCCATGGAAACCTAGAAGTGCCTTATGAGACACTTAGGTGGCAAAATTAATATTGATTTGTTTACTTGGTGCCAAGATTACGCCTGACTGGGCCCTTAAGTGATTACCCTATCAAGCCCTTATTAAACTTCGACATGGAAACCTCGAATTGCCTAAGGAGACCCTTATCTGGCAAAATTATCATTGATTTGTTTATTTGGTGCCATGATTAAGCCTGACTGGGCCCTTAATTAATTGCCCTAATATAGCTCCATTAACTATCAGCATGAAACCCTACAGATTCCTTAGTAGGTCCCGAATTGGGAGTGATATGGAACTCCCTTTTATGGTGTCCACATTAAAGCCCGATAGGGCCCTAAGTTACTTATCAAGGCCTTGTTAAACTTCCACATGGCCTTATAAGATCCTTATTTGGCAAATTTATGATTAATTAGTTTACTTGGTGCCATGATTAAGCCTGACTGGGCCCTTAATTAATTGCCCTAATATAGCTCCATTAACTATCAGCATGAAACCCTACAGGTTCCTTAGTAGGTTCCGAATTGGGAGTGATATGGAACTCCCTTTTATGTTGTCCACATTAAAGCCCGATAGGGCCCTAAGTTATCTTAGGGCAACCCTAATATTTTTCTTCACGGGTAGCCGAGATACCTGTTTTGCCTTCCTGCCTGTTTTATTGACATCACCAATTATTTTCCCAAATTTTCAAGTAAAAAATATCAGGAAATTGATAAAAGTCGTGTTTGAAAAAATTGAAACGATGCCCGTTTTGCCCCCAATTGTCATTTTCAGTCGTGATGCCCGTTTTGCCCCCATCTCCCCTATGAATATACCTAAAAGATTCATCTTAGGCTGGGTCGTCTATGCAGGGTCACGATTTTTGTGGTTGCTGTTCACCAAAGTCGAACTTCTCCAACGCATGAGAGAAAGATCAATCCCCTCTCCAAGAATATTCTTAGCCCTCAGCATGTTTCACGTTAAGAGTGAGCGAGCGATATCAGCTTAAACCATCGCCGTCACTCGACGTACGGGAATTCGATTTGCTTGTTTGCATTAACGATACGATGAGGAGGACCGCACATATTGATTTTACGCTCCCAACATCCAAGACCGTATGCGTGATCAGGTATATATAAAACATATACTCCACTTTTATTTTAGGAAGGGATTTCGTTAACGGGATTTCATACTATATATACTTTTATTCTGTAATGTCTGATCGGCCTTTTGATTTTTATAGATTGCGCCAGCAGAATTCGCGAATCAGTTGTATGCATCCGTTCAATATTCAATCAGCCGTGTAATTTATTGAAAGTTTTATATACATATATTTATTTTATTTATTTATTTATTTATTCTTCAGTGAACGGGACAAGTCCCTTGAAAGCAGCCAAACAGATGGCGCATTACACCTTATTATATAAATTATACATACTATGATACAATAAGAAACAAACAATTCACAAATTTGATAACTACGATAAACTATGAGGGGTCTGTAAGAACAATATAATTATTTAACGAATTAATAAAGACCGAGGGTGGAAAGATGATATATATATATATGGGTCATTCCACGGGATTTCGCACAAAAAAAAAACCCGACCGACTCCAATTTTCGCCTAATTTTTTTATATTGTTGACTATGTCAAACGGTGCATCTGTGAATTTTTTGAGAATTTTATTCTTATATTTCGACGAGCCATAAAATAAAAGGTGAAAAAAATGAAAAAAAAATCTGACGTCAAGTGGAATAATGATATCGACAAAAATAACTAGGTTAAAATTTTCTTAATTCAACACAGTTTACGGTAAAAATAATCAAAATAAAAAATAAACATAACTTCTATTTTATTTATGTCTTCTACCAAGAAAAGGTACCATTTCGCTAATTTGGCCCCCTCCGATTTCAATACAAAAAATCACGAATATACTACATGGAGTCCCAAACATTTTAAGCACAAGCCCAAGATGGAGAACGCATTTTACCCATTTTTAAAAAAATATTTCGGGTAATTGATTTTTTTAATTTTCTTCCAATCTTCTGCGTATTTTTTATGTAATTGGTAATATTAAAAGGAGCTTACGTGATTTTTTTCATAATTTTATATGTAGATGTATTCGATTCATTCATATATATATATATATATCGTACCAGAAACTTCATGGAAGCTGTTTAATTCTTTATGGATTTATTACACGTACATTCGCAACCGGAAGTCTTGTTGAATCTCAGAATTCAAACTTTGTGATGAGAAAAGATCTGAAAAAAAAATTGGTCAGAATTAAAAATATTTTAAATGTGGATTTTTAATAATAATGCGAATAAACAAACAATAAACGAATAAACAATTACAAAAATTAATATTTATTCTTATAAAATAAATACTGCAAAGTAAAAAAAATTTATTTGAAAATTCATAACATGTATATGAAATTTTATCCATATGTAATATTGCAAATTTCATTGAACAACGTGCAAAAATATTATCTTACTGTTATATTGAAAATAATTTGAAAAATATGAATATTCACATGGACAATTATTTTTTAAATTCCTATTAAATCTGCAAAGAATTGCATATACATTGTTATTTAATCTGAATTCTAATACACTTTGTTTGTATATTTCATATAATTTTGTATGTTATACGTGTTAAAAATTTACAGACTATTTTTAACGGTGCATAATTATATATTTCTTCGTTTTTGTACAATTTTGATTTTCATTAATTTTCCAATTTTGGTAACAAATGTTGAAATATCGTGAATTTTCTCATGTTTTCTCATGTATAACTCATAAGAAGTGCAGAATAATTAATCGAGTGGTTTAAAAAAGCAGCCGCTAAAAATGTACCATAAAACAGAAATGAATTGCATAAATACAATATTAAAAATTCATAGACGTTTTTCGCCAGCTGAAAAAAAATCCACCCATTAGCCATTACAAGTATCAATCTGAATTTTTCCCGACCTAAAAATCAGAATGCAAATGTAATCAACACAATACCGTTATTTACAACAACAGTACAACTAAACATTGCATTTACGTTCGCAAAATTGAAAAGTTTCCGCTCTTATTCCATACCACCGCAAGTAATTAAAGTGCAAATGCCGGTATCTTTTTTTTCGTTGTTGTTTTTTTTTTTTCACGACTAATTATAATAGTATGAAACAAGAGTAGCGCGTCGCATCCACGAAACAAGTAGTACTCGTGCTAACTTTAATCACGAAACAGATAATAGGAAATCCGTGTAAGTTCGAGTTCTAGTTTTCGCTAAGCGTGAGTTTCCCGAGGACAGAAGGAAAATGGCGGGGGGGGGGGGGGTACAGTGTGTCGAGAAATGAGGGGGGAGGAGGGAATCGGAGCGGGAACCGGAGGTACTGGCGTGAAGAGATGTACATATATAGTAGAAATGTGCTGCAGGGTTCACAGACGGAAACTCGAGCTGTGCCGTCGAGGTTCCTCTGTTCCCCGCATTGCGAACGCTGATGAGAACGACCCCAAGCACAAAATCGAACACGGGTGGCGACACAGGTTTCTGCTGTATGAAGCAGGGAATAGAGAGAGAAAGAGAAAGAGAGAGAGAGAGAGAGAAGATATATAGGATATAGAGTGCAGAGCAGGCGACCATCAACAGTAGCAGCAGTGACACAAAAGCAAACTAACGTCTCCACTAATTACTTGCTGGTAATTAGCCGCCAATTTCGCCTCCGCCTAGCGTGAAATAAGGGTTCGGGGACACCAGCCGGCCGGGACATATTGATTCCTCTATTCTCGTGTCGGAACTTGGAGTCTCAACTGTTTTACACAGTTCGCTATAAGTATATTACAGTATAAAGTAGATGGACTACTTTCGAGGATATATACCTAGCGCTGGATCCTCTTATAATATCATTATTGTATATGGGTGAAAATGGTGCTTGCCACGTTTCATTACAACCCTAGGACGTCCCTATTATTTATTCATCAGTTTGTGAGAGTATTGGGAAGCGAATTGAGGTAATGTATTAAATGTAATAATAGTCAGTACGGGCAACTCATTTATTTATATGTCAAGCTTATCTCGCGGCCGGGTTCAGTTGCATTTGAATAATCGGCTATGTTTCGGTCTAGACAAAACAGGGAAAAAATACAACAGGATTTTAGGACTTTACCCGATGATAAATTCTTTGACCCCATCGAACTTTCCCCTCTTTCGTTTATAGATTCATATCCTCTTGCAACTATTTGCAAGTGCCTGCATCGGCAATAATACCAATTGCCAAATAACTTTAATGTTCGCGTGAAATTCACACAGTCACTCGAACGGAAATTTAATCCGACTGGAGTGTCGCTCTGATCGGGTGTTCCTTAAATTAACATCTGGTCCATCTCAGGCCAACTGATTTGGCCCATATTCGGAGTATAACGCACATGTGGTTCTGATCCGGCTGTAATTAAGGACCTGATCCGGCCCTGATTAAGAGCCTAATACGACGTTGGCAGGGGCCTGATCCGATCCTGATTGGGGCATCATCAGATTATAATTGGGGCCTGATCAGATTCTGATTGGAGCCTGATTCGATCCTGATTGGGGACTGATCCGATCCTGATTGGGGTCTGATCCGATCCTGATTGGGGACTGATCCGACCCTGATTGGGGCATCATCAGATTATAATTGGGGCATCATCAGATTATAATTGGGGCATCATCAGATTATAATTCGGGCATGATCAGATTCTGATTGGAGCCTGATTCGATCCTGATTGGAGCCTGATCCGATCCTGATTGGGGATTGATCCGATCCTGATTGGGGTCTGATCCGATCCTGATTGGGGACTGATCCGATCCTGATTGGGGACTGATCCGATCCTGATTATGGCCTGATTCGAACATGATTGGGGCCTTATTCGATCCTCGTAGAGGCCTGCTGCGGTTCAGACCGTACCATGGTTATTATCAGGCTTATTCCATTTCCAAACGATCGAAAGAAATAGAGAAAAACAATATTTTTTTCGCTTCTATGTAACCATTTTTTGTCCGTGATATAACTGGTATTCAACGAGCCGGAGCCAGCAGGACCCATCGGAAATAGATCTGGCTAATATCGACCGAACCTGATCGGGCATACCTTAATGATATATGATCCTACCCTGATCTGACTGTAACGCAGTGAATCGGATCCGACAAGACGGATTGAAATCAGGTCTGGCCCACATCTGGTGAAGATCAGGAGAATCGCATCGGTATCTGATCCGGATATGATCAGGTCGACATCAGACACGCCTGATACTCATTTCTGATGCATCTCAGATGAAACATGTATCCGCAAATTATTTATGTTTATTTGAATTAAATAATTATAATTACTTCATATTCTATCTCTGTAATAAACTGCAATGTCTGTTTTGACAGTTCATTAAGCAAAGTACCTGAAATTAATATCATTATCAACGCCTCTGCTTAACTGAGCCGTAAAAATGGGGGACATTATCGTCAAAGAAAGTCGTAATTCGAAATATACAGAAATCACTAGAAATGTGTATACTCATCACAAACATATGCTACCACTGTTCAAGTACTTTAATGCTGATCTTTTATCTTCCAATTTGCTTGGATTATAAGAGGCTGAAAACCCTCATTGCATTTCATCATCATTTTTCAACCTTACTCATTCAACGAGTCACAAAAAACGAAGCCAACGACTGCATTAAAAAAAAAAAAATCATTTTATAAGTACGTTCAATTATACTTTGAAGATGGGACTTCAGGGGTCGCATGATCTCCGCAGAAAATGAGAATGAACCGTTATTCAAAGTTGAACGTTTAGAGACAGCAGACGAACGCAGTCACGGTCGTAGTGCACGCAGATTATTCACTGTGCCATAGTTGCCATCGTCGTCGTCGTCGTCGTGGCTTACGACGAGAAGGACACATGGGTTTCCTCTGCTTGACGACCACACGACGTCGTCGAATCTTACTTGCAGATGATGCGAACCTTATGTTCCGGCATTTACCTCGGTTACGCATCCTGAAAATTTGTATATCGTTTCTCTGGGGATATCATGACGACGACATTGGTGGTGAAGTGCTGCGATGAAGGCGGTGGTGCAGAATGAGGTGGAAAAAAAAATAGAGTGCACACCATTAGGAGGATAACGAGGTGAGTCGGTAACGAACCATAGAGACGAGATCCCATTAAAACTAGTATGATCAGAATAATACGTTCGCGCATTCGATTATATGAACGCAAGAAACTTTTTAAATCATCCTTACGACTACTCCGCCTTTAATGAAGTTCCAAGCCCAGCCGGAGTTGCACTGAAACTCTTTCGGTTTTCAACGTCGTAAGAAATTATCGTTACACAAAGATAAACCCAGTTAGCGATGCACCAAGCATAACGAAATTGACAATCTCCATATTGTTAGTCTCTTAGCAAACATTCAACGGACTTGATTATACAGTTGGCTTAGATTCCACGTTATAGTTACTGAATATCCATATCCAAAGATCGAGAATTCGAAGGTCGATTATTCTACCGAAGTATAGGAATAGGATTTATGTGTAGTACGTATAAAGGAGATTCTAGGTCAAGTCGAATCGAGCATCTCTATGATTTTTTATTTTCTAAATAAATATCTTTTTTTTTTAACACGAAAGATCTTCATTTAATGATCTTCTTTTTTGGCGTTTATTTTTATTTCTTAAATATTTTAAGCAATTGTTGAAATCTGGTAGTTTTAGGATTGTTTATCGAATTGTTGCTTGAAAATCGATTTTAAACTCTTTATAAAAATCATGTCTTCGAAAGTTCAGTGAATTCGCTTTACAGAAAAAAATGAATCCTTCTTAAAGTTAGTTTATATACTTATTGTTATAAGTACAATTATTTAGAACATGATAGGCAGTTTTTATATGGCATTTTTGCGGGTCGAAAGTAGCTAATTTCACGACAGTATTGAAAAGATTCGCGATTGCTTTACTTTCGTCCCTTGGGAGTTTCACTTTCGTTCCTAAGGACGAAAATTGGTAACCTTAGTTTTCAATGTACGTCCCGCAAAATTACCATTCAAAGCACTACTTTTCATGCACTCGTTACAAAAAATATAGTGCGCAGCATGGGCCAAAAATGGGCGTTTGCGGTTCGTGTGATTACAGCCCTTGCTTCGCTCGGGAAATGTACCTTACACTCGTTACAATTGCGAACTTTCGGCCCTTGTTGCACAGTGTACTATTTTTTCAGTCTACGCTAAGAAGACCACACCATGTCTGTGAAGCGGGTCGAAAGTTGACGATTCTTGACCAGCGGGCAGGAATGTAAATTCCTATAAATCTATTTTATTTCTACGTATATTTACGTAGAAAAAAAACCAAACAATTTGCGGATGCTAGAGAGCGAACAGACATTTTTCGAAAATTGCAAAGTGAAATAAAATTTGAACATATTCTTGAATTTTTTTAAAAATTACCACAAATAAAGGCGTCGACCTGCTTCTGAACTTCGCTAAATTTCAACCCGATTGTTAAAGCAGTTCCTCAGATATGTAAGATTGAATTTTGAGTGACGGCCACACACACACACACGAAAAAAAATGCTTGGATGGAACTACCAAGTGCTATGGTTATATATGCGCCAGACAATTCATTGGTTAGACCAACCAAGTAATTTGTTAGGCTACCAATTTCTTGGTTGGTCTAACCAAGTCACTTGGTTAGCTTACCAAGTCACTTGGTTAGTCTAACCAAGTCACTTGGTTGGTCTACCCAAGTCACTTGGTTGGTCTAACCAAGTCACTTGGTTAGCTTACCAAGTCACTTGGTTAGCTTACCAAGTCACTTGGTTAGCTTACCAAGTCACTTGGTTAGCTTACCAAGTCACTTGGTTAGCTTACCAAGTCACTTGGTTAGGTTACCAAGTCTCTTGGTTAGCTTACCAAGTCACTTGGTTAGGTTACCAAGTCACTTGGTTAGGTTACCAAGTCACTTGGTTAGCTTACCAAGTCATTTGGTTGGTCTAACCAAGTCACTTGGTTAGCTTACCAAGTCACTTGGTTAGTGTAACCAAGAAATTAGTAGCCTAACCAAGAAATTGGTCGGTCTAACCAATTAATTGTCTAGCGCTTATATAACCATAGCACTTGGTTGTTTCAACCAAGCCTTTCTTTCCGTGCACCCATCCATCCATATATTTTTTCTAAACCACTTTTCTCGATGTTTTAGACCATTTTAAGTGTACTGACATAAAAAAAACTCGAAAAAAAACTTTCGCCCAAAAACAAAGCTCTATGAAGAAGCAAAACCATCATCGCCCAAATTGATCTGACTCAAACGTCTCCATACGTGGTCTACATCCCCAAAATCTTAGTTACCAATGTCCCTTACATGGATATAGTTGTGAAACGTCATTCGACTCTCGTGCTATGATCCTTGGCCATATAAGCCGTACAGCATAGTGAGTAACAGCAGTTGCCCTTCCCAGCTCCCTGTTAGAAACACGTAAAACAAACGCTTTTAGTCGGAATTAAACTGACGGTTAAATCTATGTATGCTTTCTCTCTCCGCAAACGGTTTATCTCTCCCTCTCTTTCTCTTTCTCTTTCTTCCCTTCTCTCTCTCTCTCCCTCTTTCCCTTTTCCTCTAGCTCACTAATAGCGTTGGCCTCGTCGTTCTCCTCTCGCCCAAGTTTCAAATCCGTGCGACTTGCATTAATATTCATGGAGTCTGTCGCATTCAGAGTAGTGCACTGGGCGTGCGAGGCCACTGCTCGATGTACGTAGTATACGTACGTATATATATCCACCTACTTCGTAGTACAGTGAAGCAGCCGGGCGTTCACGGAGAGATACCAACGTTAATGCGAAGTCAGGAGCTCTGCGCGAGCTTGGGCGAAGTGCGCCGCGTTGCAGCCTCCGGGATAAGCTGCCTATGCGAACACTATACGCGACGAGGGACGTCGAGTTGTCCTTGAGACGCTTACGGGGAAGCCCGCCCGTTCTGGACGCGTTAACGATCTACCTTCTTTCTTTTTTCCCAGTCTCGTTTCGTTCTTTGCTTTCTCAGCTACTACCACTAGTGCTTCTGGTGCTGCTAGTGCTGGTTCTGCTCGAGTATCATGCAACACCCTGAGGCACAGAGTGTGAATATTGGAGTAGCGAGACTCTCCCAGGTTCCGAATGTATTCTGCCATCAGATTTGAAATCCAGAGCCCCTACATGTCCTCAGCTGACTCGAAATGTTAGGCAGACCATCAGGATGATCCTTAGGGCCTTAGATTTTATTTACGCTCCGCTAGCGAGTGTAGAAAATAATGCAACCTTGAATAACTTATCTTTAGTATATACGGAAAGAAAAAAGTTGTTGTAAAATGTGATTTGTTGATGGCGACAACCAACCGCAATGGTTAGAATAGCGTCAACTATTCAGTCGGTTGAGGAAACTATCCCACATGGAAATAGAAATATATGCACGATATATTCGACGTATAGAATTTTTTGGCGCTAAACTTATATAAATATATTTTACATATATTCCATACATATATCCCATATATTTTGAATATATTTTTGCACACATATATGCAGAATATATGCAGCATATAGAACTTTTTGGCGCCATATATTTAGCGTATATGTTACATATATTTTTTTCTATGTGGGATAACCTCGTTGGTAGAGTATCGATAGTAACAACAGCTGAGATCATAAACACAACTCACCGGTTGGCTGGTGCAGCGAATTATCCCCTGCAGAAATCTGTCAAGGGGTCCCGATTTACGATCGGGTTCTGATCTGAATTTGTTAGGGATTCCTCAAAAGTAATGTCCTTGTAAGAATCCAGATGAGAGTAAAATCAGTTTTTAGCGCAACGAGGGAAATTACAAGAGATGCCGATTTAAGGTGTTCTTATAAGAATCCAGGCGGATCTCAATTTGGAAAGTAAAACGAATTAATGGCGCAACTGGGGAAATTACAAGGCATCCCGAAGTAAGGTGTTGTTCTTATGTCCAGCTGGATCCCGATTTGGACTTTCCAATTACCCATTAGTGAAGTTAGGGATATCGTAGGGGCATCGTAAACTTCGTGTATCCTGATTAGAATCCAGCCAGAATCCGATTTAAATTTAAAAATCATTTATTGATGAAGTAAGAGACATTGCAGAGACTTTTTACTTGTGGTCAGAATTTATTCAAATTTTCTCAAAAAGGGGTCCTCATAAGATTCTACACGCAGAGAAAAGGTTGTCGTTGTAGGAACCACGGAATTGATAGTGCCAACCAACAGGCATGGTAGAATATGGCATTAGCAAGATATTGAGAGTCAGAACCACCCGATTGGGCCCCAACCAACCGATTGGTAACGCCAACCAATCGATTGGTCCCCAACCAACCTACACGGAGAAAAGGTTGTCGTTGTAGGAGCCACGGAATTGATAGTGCCAACCAACAGGCATGGTAGAATATGGGATTAGCAAGATATTGAGTGTCAGAACCACCCGATTGGGCCCCAATCAACGGATTGGTAACGCCAACCAATCGATTGGTCCCCAACCAACCGATTGGTAACACTAACCAACCGATTGGTAACGCCAAACAACCGATTGGTAATGTCAACCAACCGATTGGTAACGCTTGGAGCGTTTAAAGGTTGGTTTTCTCAACGAATCTGTTTTCTCCATGTAGGTAATTACTGGCGATGATATTTGAATGATACCATTTACTACTGGATATTTTCAATAAAATACCCAGAGTTGACGTTTCAAGCTAGTTTTCAAGTTCACGGATTCAAAAACTCGATGACATTGAGTTAGGCAACAATTTTAACGTACATTTCTTTTTGATTAAGATTTCTTCACTAATTGCTGATTATTTATTGTTAATTAATTTTTGGGTAACATAAATCTTGGATTCTGACTGGATCCGGTCTGGAGTCCAGATTGGAATAAGTTCGGGTATCCCGATCAGAATCCAATTTGCGACCATTATATTCATCTTCGAATTCTGGCTGGATTCTAACTAGATCCCTAACTGCACGTAGGAAATCCAGTTAGTATCTAGCTAGAACCCTGCCACAATTTCTGTACGGGAAGTTTTCAAGGTAGTATCTTGCAAATTAAGTTTTCATTATTTTACTCTACTTTGTCATAGATGGAGCTTTGTGAGCAGAGTAAAATGAAAAGGAAGCAATTTGCAAGGTCCCACTGTACAGACTTCCTTGCAATCGGTGAACTAATTGCAGTTTTTACACCGGAAGATCGCATATCACTGGAAATACAGTGGACAGTGAATTGATACGCCGCTGGCATCACGTCGTGATGCACTGAGGGAATTATATCCCTGTTGTATAGTATCGCTTAATATAGTATAATTTTTTTAATGTTTCAACTTGCCCCATTTCTGGTATCCTATCGTACCCCATCGGATAATATTCGATTCTATGCGCTGCCCTTCGATGCGGAAGGTGCCAAACGATATTTTACCTAAGCTTGAACTATTGGTAACCCAACAAGCTTTACATTGGAAATGGTTTTACTGAACTCCATTTAATAGTAGCTACGTAAAACCGCTTTAAATACAAAGATAAACGTCTACTTTACCAACACATGAGTTATTTTTAAGTTTCACTATTTGGGATTTAATCTAAATATTCTGTGAATTCATATGTCAAATTAGGGCTTAAAATGCCAAAAGTTTGAATGAAATCTCCGATTTTAAACCACGACGTTTTAACACCGGCGTACCAACTAGCCCCGGTCACAGTTACAACGTCGAGAAATGAGGTATATTCGGACCGGTATAAACTTAAGTGAGTAATCAGGATTTAACCTACTTCTCCTGGCTTCAGTCTGGGTTTAAACATCTCCCAGTTCTTAATAAGCGCACAATTAAATACATTAATTTTTCATATTCAACTTTACTTCAGCATGATTAATTCTTAATTACGAAATGAAATTATATCAAAAGCGATGAAGAATTGACAGCGATTTTGTCGTAGGATTGGAACTTTAAACGGCGGACCATTAATATGTTCGTCTGGATCAATTTTGGTGTCAGAATTTGTTGCATTATTTAATTATATTTAATTTTCGGGTACCCAAATTAATTTCGCGAATTCAATATTTTTTGTTGGAGGGGTGGGGGTTAAAATAGCGAATTGCCAAAACAGTGAATGACTGAAATAGCGAATTTCAAAATAAGGAACGTCTGAATCTAGAATGGCCATCATTATGGAATTCGCTATTTTAGCCATTTGCTATTTTGATTGCATTTTGATAAGATGGGAGTCAAAATAGCGAATGGCTGAAATAGCGAATTCCATAATGATGGCCATTCTAGATTCAGACGTTCCTTATTTTGAAATTCGCTATTTTAACCATTCGTTATTTTGGTCATTCGCCATTTTGACGCCCACCCTGTTGGAGAAAGGGAATATGACAACTCTGGTAGCTTTATATATTTAGCTCAATCGGTCTGTAGCGAAGATGGAAATTCCGTGGTATTCAAAATGCTGAGTGGATAGGTACATCTGCTATAGAAGGATTGGCTGAGCATCCCCACGGTTATAGCCGATTACACTCGATTCACAAAGTTTCCTCTGGCTGGTCGTCCCCTAATTCGCTGAACTGCTTGCTGCGACTACTGCTCAGAGATAATCGCTCGTCCCGCACTTCATCCCGCACGGCTATACCTAAAACGCTTTTTCTCTCCATAATTAAGTTCGTCTGCGAATTTGTGGATAATCTCTCTCCACGCTTTTCGTTAAAATAAACGGCGACATTATGCACAATAAAGTATGGTATGAAAGACCAACGTAGCGTCCAGCAGCAAGTCTACCTTATTATACAATTTTCCTTTTTTTATAATATGCAAAATAATATATTATGAATTATCCACCAGACTAATTTGTTGGTTGCTGGACAGCTGGAGTTTTATCCTAATGTATTTTTGATACTATTCGTCTGGCTAATCGCCTATTCATCAATATACTTTATTTATTTGCTTAATTCATTTTAGACAACGGAATCTAATAATTATTGATGAAGAAACTAAACATTTGATCGCCCCAACGAAAAGTTCGTTTGAAATTATTACAATGACAGCTGACCAAAATTGGACCAAATTTGAAACTACAAATTTATTCAATGTTAAATATAATTATTCTCATGTTGGATATTTTTGCCTTGTCTTAGTGTTTTATATATTTTCTTTTTAATTTGTTGGTATATCGACTGCCATTTGAATTCCATGCAGCCACAAAAATTACTTAAAATTGAACAACCCGGATGACAAATCAATCAAATTTCACGTAGATATCAATTCAATTTCCAACTTAACCCCGTTAAGTTACAAAAAAAAAATTCCACTACACATTCAAGCGTAATATGGCTTATAATGGGGGAAAAATCTATATTTTATTGTAGCGCCTTGAGCTGCTGGGACAACAAAAGGACATAGAGTAGATAGCAGCCAAAGGTAGTAGGACTGAATGTTATTTTTCATCTGTAGAAAATTTCAGTTGATTTGATAAGATTCGACGTGAGTTACAGCAAAACGAATATTTAAAAAAAAAATCGAAATGCCATAAAAACCGAACTTTTTTACAGATTCATTCCAAATTCAATAGCGATCCTCCTTTAACATAGCTTTATTCATAAAAAAATATTTAGCTTAATAGCTAAAAATTTGCGTATGCTAAAGAGCGTACAGACATTTTTCAAAAATTGCAAAATCAAATAAAATTCGAACATGTTTTGGAATTTTTTTGAAAATTACCACAAACAGGGGGGTTATCCTACTTCACATGTTTGCTAAATTTCAGCCCGATCGTTAAAGCAGTTATTGAGATACAGACAAACACACGCACATCCATCCACACATTTTTCCTAAACCACTTTTCTCGATGCTTTAGACCATTTTGAGTGTACAGACATAAAAAAAAACTCGAAATTTCAGACGAAAACAAAGCTTCCCCTGACAGGAAGTAAAAAAATTCTGAAATACTTTACGACATCTGTTAAGGCCTGATAAAATTTGGTGTTCCGTCTTCCTATTCAATTGCAGGCATCTGTATCTCGATCCTGATACCAGCGTGCATTTGCGTCACGCGCAGCTTCAAGACAGGCGTGCCACATACTTTAACGTTATTTTTCATCTGTAGAAAATTTCAGTTGATTTGATAAGATTCGACGTGAGTTACAGCAAAACGAATATTTAAAAAAAAATCGAAATGCCATAAAAACCGAACTTTTTTATAGATTCATTCCAAATTCAATAGCGATTCTCCTTTAACATAGCTTTATTCATAAAAAATTATTTAGCTCAATAGCTAAAAATTTGCGTATGCTAAAGAGCGTACAGACATTTTTCAAAAGTTGCAAAATCAAATAAAATTTGAACATGTTTTGGAATTTTTTTGAAAATTACCACAAACAAGGGGGTCATCCTACTTCACATGTTTGCTAAATTTCAGCCCGATCGTTAAAGCAGTTATTGAGATACAGACAAACACACGCACATCCATCCACACATTTTTCCTAAACCACTTTTCTCGATGCTTTAGACCATTTTGAGTGTACGGACATAAAAAAACTCAGGAAGTAAAAAAATTCTAAAATACTTTATGACATCCGTTAAGGCCTATTAAAATTTGGTGTTCCGTCTTCCTATTCAGTTGCAGGCATCTGTATCTCGATCCTGATACCAGCGTGCATTTGCGTCACGCGCAGCTTCAAGACAGGCGTGCCACATACTTTAACCATCAAGAAGCACGCAGGGACTCTAGACAAGTGCGCACCTGCGTCAGAATGCTCAGAGACTGGATTCGCGTCTGCACTTGGCACGGTCGTAGCAACAACAGCAGCAGCAGCAGCAGCAGCAGCAGCAGACCCATCGTAGCAGAGAAGAGACACGCATAGTGCATGGAGCATTCGTGTGTCCCGGAGAGTTGCTGGATATCTTGTGCCCGGTGCAGAGTCTGGTGGTTGAACCAGGCGTTTGGTCTCCAGCTCTCTGACGAAGTAGAGAGTAGAGTATTATATAGGTAGTACGAAAGCCAGTGTGGAGGAACGCCATGCGAGATGTTAGATGGGATTGCGAGGAGCATGGTAGGTCGTCGCCGTCGTCGTCGTCTTCGTCCTCGTCCTCTGCTACGTCCTCTTGGTCGTCGTCCAGCGTTGGAAGAAGAGGAGAGGATCAAGGGAGTTGCCCTCTTTCACTCTTGCCTTCTCTTCCCCTCCAACTTCTCTCTTTCTCTCTCTCTTTGGAAGACAGTGAGCTTGCGGAGCGCGAGGCAGTCGAGATAAGTGTACAATGGCGAGGAAGCCTGGGCTCCGGACTTGATAAGATCGGGCCGGTCATTACGAGTGTCTCGCAGCGGGGGACATTGCCTGGACATGTCGGGTTTCGACTCTCATCCCGGGAGCACCCTTTCTTCTTCTTCTTCGTCTTCTTCTTCTTCTTCTTCTTCTTCGTCGTAGCCGTCTTATTTTTCCTTTTTTTTCTTTGCTTGCTTTCTTTTCTTTCTTAGCATCACGCTCGCCCTCTTTCTTCATCTCACTCCCTTGAAGCGTCTTATAGCGACCCCCGAACGACCTCACTCGTACATCCAGCCAGACCTGCAGACCATTCGGCCAACAGCATTCAGAGTCCTTCCTACATACTATAGTATATTCTGGCACAATACACCAATCGTATAACCCGCGAACATGGACACACACACACACACGAGCGGCATAACCGCGCCTGGTTTTGGGATATGTTCTACTACCTATAGGAGAGACAGGGGTTTGATGGGTCAGTGACAAGTTGGATGCAATCAGCTTGGACGTCAATGGTTCAAGCCTTTCAAGCATATCAATGGTATTGACGATCGGAGATAGAAATCAGAGATGGAAATTGGTTATTTCTTTTGTAATTTTTATAGAGTAGAAGTACCGGTTGTGGCCACTTTAAATATTTTCCCATTTCCAAGCGCTTGCCATTGGGACCAAATATTGCAAAACGATTTTGAACCTGTACTTTTCGTATCTGAGAAGAATATAATTTTAGATTTCTAGCTTTAAAATCTTTATGTGTCGAGAAAATAGTGGAAAATAGAAAAAAGTGGGAGCACTGCCATTTCACCAGTTCTGCCCATCTATGTACCGGTTTTGGACACAGCAATGTACCGGTTTTGGCCATGCTTAAAAATTGAATGTCTCCCACATGAGCGTCATAAACGCGCCTGGTTTTGGGATATCTTCTACTATCTATAGGGGAGGCAGGGGTTTGATGGGTCAGGGACAAGTTGGATGTAATCGGCTTGGACGTCAATGGTTTAAGCCGTTCAAGCATATCAATGGTATTGACGATCGGAGATAGAAATCAGAGATGGAAATTGGTTATTTCTTTTGTAATTTTTATAGAGTAGAAGCACCGGTTGTGGCCACTTTAAATATTTTCCCATTTCCAAGCTCTTGCCATTGGGACCAAATATTGCAAATCAGTTTTGAACCTGTACTTTTCGTATCTGAGAAGAATATAATTTTTGATTTCAAGCTTTAAAATCTTAATGTGTCAAGAAAACAGTGGAAAATAGAAAAAAGTGGGAGCATTACCATTTCACCAGTTCTGACCATCTATGCACCGGTTTTGGACACAGTAATGTACCGGTTTTGGCCATGCTTAAAAATTGAATGTCTCCCACATGAGCGTCATAAACGCGCCTGGTTTTGGGATATCTTCTACTATCTATAGGGGAGGCAGGGGTTTGATGGGTCATGGACAAGTTGGATGTAATCGGCTTGGACGTCAATGGTTCAAGCCTTTTAAGGAGATTGGAGCGCTACAGCATTTTAAATATTCCAGTGTGAAAAAGAAATATTATGTTGAACAACACTTGTGTTCGGTGTATCCAAAAATGAAAATAGATTCACCGTTTAGTTGCAGAGATATTGACAATCGTAGTTGGGCTATTTTTAACATTGCTGTTGTGGAACTATCACTGATTGACAGCACATAAATTGATACTGCAAAATTGTGCGATAAGATTTTCATGTGCAAAATGTGCTAACGGTAAGAGAATTCCGTCTAAAAATATACCGTCAAATTTAAAAACAATTAAACGTTTAGTTTTTGAGATAGTACAAGTGAAACCGACTTTTTCAGCTTCTGTCTCGGTACGCTTGGGCTTTCACACCGCTGACCTCTCATTCACTCGCTACCTTCTTAAGGAGGTTGGAGCGCTCCACACTAGTCAAATCAGTGCTAAGTTTTTAAAAGCGTTTCTACAATTTCAGATGGTTTAATAATCTGTTCCAAGGTGTTAATCACATACCAGCATTAGTTCTTGATATTCAAATACATTCACAGCGTCATATGAACAGTAAAACGATCAATATTTCCAAATTTCCGATGTCATGTTTTTTCATCCAGTTTTGTAAAAGGGTAAACCGTAATATCAGTCCGATTATGACGAAACATAGCTCATTTTGATCAGTGGAAGATCCTTAATCGATTGACCGTTCGGATTTTCTATAGTATCAGGCGTTCAAAAGTTACAGCCATTTGTATACTTGATGTTAGGTTATGATAGGATAAACAAACGGTTGTATCTTTTGAACTACTAATACGATTTTTAAAAATAGACGGCCAATCGATAGAATATCTTTTAGTAAACAAAATGAGCTATTGGTCGTCATAATCGGACTGATATTACGGTTTACCCTTTTAAAAAACTGGATGAAAAAACATAACATCGAAAATTTGCAGATATTGATCGATTTACTGTTGATATCACAGCTGTGAATGTATTTGAATATTAAGAACTAATGCTGCTATGTGATTAACACCTTGGAACAGATTATTAAACCATCTGAAATTGTAGAAACGCTTTTAAAAATTTATAATTGATTTGACTAGTGTGGAGCGCTCCAACCTCCTTAAGCGTAGCGCTCCAACCTCCTTAAGCATATCAATGGTATTGATGATCGGAGATAGAAATCAGAGATGGAAATTCGTAATTTCTTTTGTAATTTTTATTGGTTGATCTTGTTAACGGGACTAAAGTCTATGCATCGGAAATAAAATTTCTTATTTGGATGCCGACCTACTAGACTTCCATTCACCTCAAATAATTTTTTTTATTTGTAAATAATATACTTATTGAATAGTTAAAATATTCAAATCTCAGAAATATTTATTTGGCTCGGCAGTTATATAAATGTTGATTTAAAAAAAAAATTATTGGGATATCCCCTTAGAAGCTCAGAAACTGCCTCCCGCTCAGGAGTTCGCGTTAAGCGGTCACCCATCCAAGTTATGACCGCAAATAATGCTGCTTAACTGTGGGGACCGTCGAAGCCACACACAAACCGCGCGTCTACTGCTGTCGATTTAAAGAATATATTATTTTTATATAAATATACGACAAGGATTAAATCAAATCGATAAATGTTGCATGTTGATAGTAATAAACTCCAATGATGAAAGGAAATAAATATATATCGCATTATAAGATAGTTCTAATTGATTTTATTTAAAAATATCTAATACATGTATTTGTTCGTTTCAACTAGATCTTTTTTCCGGATTAAGAAAGTATTTAGTAGCAATAAATAAAATATTTTTTCAGTATCCGCTACACAGTGAAAGTTGATCCAAATAAATAAATATGTTGGAAATTTAAAAAAAAGCCTGCAAAGTAGAACCTTGCAAATTGCTTCCTCAGTATTTTACACTTTTGACAAAGCTACCTCTATGAGTAAGTATGTTGATCAATTTTGGCTTCCTCATAGAGGAAGCTTTGTAAAAAGCGAGAAATAATGAGGAAGAAATTTGCAAGGTTCTACTTTTCAGGCTTGTTTATGCTCTACACTTTTTTCTAAAAATTCAAAGTGTCGAAGAATTTTAACCGTGCAACCGATTTTTTTCAAATTTGCACTAAAACCTTGTACCATAGTAGTCCATATGTGAGCCAAATTAGAACCCGGTATCTTGGAATTTGCACGAGCCAGTGCGAGAATGAGATTTTTCGAAAAATTCAAAATGCCATAAAATTTGAATGGCTGGACAGATCTGCGTCAAATTTGTACTTAAATATTTTTTCGATAATAGTCCATATATGAACAAAATTTAAGATAAATCTGTGCAAAATTTCAAATTTTTTTTTTTTCGTGCCGGCATTTTTTTTTTCATATTCACCAAAATCGAAGTTTACCGACATATCGATAGTTCCTTTGACTAAATTCATTATTAACAATCAATAATCGTGAAATCATGTCGAAAATTGCAGCCGAATATCTCAGATTTTACAGAGATGAAGTCTTTGAAGACATTTTTTTTTTAATTGAAATTGCAATAATTGAAATTGCAATATTTACGTACAAAATTTCAGCCCGATATCTCTCAATTTATGGAAGTTATAGGGTGAAAACGATTTTTTCAAAATTTTAAAAATGCTGTAAAATCGAAATTTTCGAACCGATTTGCGTCAACTACAATCCCAAACAGTATTCTATGATAGCTCACTCGCGTGTCAAATTTGAAGAACATCCAATGAAAATTACGACAGTTATCGCGCGACCAATGAAATCTGCAAATACGCACACACACACACACACACACATACAGACATTTCGTAAAAACCACTTTTCTCGACGTTTTATGACTTTCTGAGTGCACTGACATGAAAATCTCAAAACAAAAAAAAATTTTCACGAATACAAAGCTTCCTCTATGAGGAAGCAAAACTGAAAAATTGAATGAAATACATATTTGTTGGAGGGAAAGTAAATTTTCGTTGATTGAAATAATTAAATGTTGAATTGATAATTTTCATTAATATTACCGAATCTTTTTTCTGGGTGCGTGGAAAGACCATTGATCCTCGTTACCCCGGGCTCGTATTCCTAAATATCGCGTGTTCTTTTGCTATATACAATACCAAGCTCCGCGTAGTCCCTCTTCTGAGTGGTTTCTATATATTGCGTGTAAACGATGGGTCACAACTAACGTCGTAATTGCTTTGACTGCAATAATAACGATAATTGTCGTAACGTAATTGGTCGCAAGAGAGCAGGGCCGACTGTGCTGCGAATAAGTCCGGAACTGGTAGTGGAGGATATTAGGGTGAAGTAGCACTGAATTCCGCAATTTTGTGGGGTCATAGGGCCATACATCCCCTATTGCACCCGGGTCGATGGACCATTTTCTGATTTAGGGTATAGCATGATTAACATTCCTCTTCATTTATTCATCATCGACAATTCGGTCCCGGGAAAATATATATTAATTCTTTACCCTAAAATATAATGATTATCTCAGTTCCGAAAAAAAAAAAAAATTCCCGTGTGTTTATAGATAAACAAGAATAAATTATATTTACCATCTAACTTTTACAGTTGTTTTTCAAAAGCGTTAATATTTTCAGCAAGATATTTTTATTTTGTAAAATATCTTTTTGTTCGAGATATTTTCATAATAAGACATAGTGTATTTTAATAACAGGGAGAAAACCACAAATAACTATAACCGATAGCGATAATCATATTACTGCATAAAATATAACGTTTGTGCGAATGAAAAAAACGCTGATGGGCTATTAATATGTCGCCTCCATTTCCAGGATTAATCTTCAGGACTATTGATTGGAAAACCAGGAATGTCCTGGGATCTTGTTTTATAATACACTTAAAGCTGTTGCTCCAACTTGGCCCTTTCTAGTTTGCCCCCGTTCTATTAGGGGCCCTACTAGGCTAGTCACGCTTGAAGTACGGAGCCTTTAGAGGCTCAATATGGGCGACCCTAGTGAGGGTTCCACATTTAAGCCTGATTAGGCCCCGAAGTTTGTCGTGGCCGCCTCTGTTGAGCCTAGTAGGGTTCTAGAGTAGATTCCCTATTGTGGATGCAACGTTTATACCTAAAAAGGCCCCTTATTTAATCGCGGCTGCCCGAACTAATTTCTGCACGGGTAGTAACGATTTTTGTACGGCGTGCAGCACACAGTAAAAGACCCCGTGCAGAAATTAGTTCGGGCAGCCACGATTAAATAAGGGGCCTTTTTAGGTATAAACGTGGCATCCACAATAGGGCATTTACTCTAGAACCCTACTAGGCTCAACAGAGGAGGCCACGACAAAATTCGGGGCCTAATCAGGCCGCGAAATGTAAATGTGGAACCCTCACTAGGGTCGCCCATATTGAGCCTCTAAAGGAATCGTACTTCAAGCGTGACTAGCCTAGTAGGGCCCCTAATAGAACTGGGGCAAACTAGAGGGTGGGGGTCAAAATAGCAAATGACCAAAATAGCGAATGGTTAAAATAGCGAATTTCAAAATAAGGAACGTCCGAATCTAGAATGGCCATAATTATGAAATTTGCTATTTCCGACATTCGCTATACTGGTCATTCGCTATTTTGACCCCCATCTTATTAAAAAGCAATAAAAATAGAGAATTACCAAAATAGCGACTGGCGAAAATAGCGAATTTCACAATGATGGCCATTCTATATTTAGACGTTTCTTATTTTGAAATTCGCTATTTTAGCCAGTCACAATTTTGGTCATTCGCTATTTTGACCCCCACCCAAACTAGAAAGGGCCAAGTTGGAGCCCCAACTATATTTCTGCACGGGACGATACAGTACTTTAAAGGAAAATATAGAAATAGAAGCCAGAAGCGCTGAATAAACCGAGTTTACTATACAAATCGGGTAATCATTACCAGATTCTCTCCGTGCATTTTTGACACGGCAGCAGCGGCGAGATCTTGTTATAAAATAGAGGAATACACAATTCCATGCGGATAGTATTTTTATAATATAGACAGATATATCTAATGTTAGATTTTCCTTTCTTTGTCGTATCGTACTATCGAGGTCAATTTTAAAAAAATGGCTTCGCGTCGCTATCGCGTCTCTCGATACTATTATTTCGCTAACCCAAAGATAACATAGACAAACATAGAATTTTATTTCTCCCCAAATATAAATGCCGTCGTTGACTGATTCATTAAAATCCATTCCTATAATACTTTTAGCGAATGAAACCTTTCTGGATAAAGTAAGTCTTTACTTAGTTGCGATCGGCTGCAATTAAATTATATTGTCGTTATTAGAGAAGCTTTATAGAGTGGAATTGATTCAGTTTTAACGCTGAAACGAATTGATTAAAAATGGCGCAGAAATAGATTACGATGCTATACACTTCAACAAACGTGATTGGAATTTCACCCTCATCTATGTCAAGATTAACTGCACGTGAACTTTTAAAAATAATGCCAACCTATTTTTTCCGTTCCATTATTTGTATAGCTTTTCGTGGATGCCCGAGTTAAAATAAAACAAATACATTGTGGATCCATATGAGATAATAGGATTTTGGATAAGTGGATTTTTTTTTCATTTTGGCTTAAACAATACTTAAGGATCATAAAAATAATGTGCCTATAGTGAACAATTTTTTTTAAAAGGTACAATTATCGAGTGGCAGCCATTGAACCGTCAAGAAATGGAGAAGTCAAGCGTCGAGAAGTTTAGCATATCGGCTAGAAAATTACTAAAAATAAAAAAGTCTACAAATATAATTTTGAACTAGAAGAAGACTTTGGTTAAAAAATTTTGGTTAAAAAATGCAAATCTGAGAAAACTTTAAACGTATTTTTCTCGAAATTCCTTTTTTCAAACTGGGAGGACGTATTACTTGAACACCGATGCATGGATAGATTTGAAATTTTGATAATAGCTTCACAATTACATTCTCTATCGAAGTACGTAGCCGTTGTTTTTATGTAATGTAAACTTATTTTTTTATAAACAATTTACTGCTTATTTTTGCCAAAAAAATCGATTCATTTTTTTGAAAGCACATCATTTCTACAAAATTTTATTTAAAAAAAAAAACCCTACGTAGTTCTGTTGACAATAGTATATAGATTATAACATTTTTTAGTTTTTTATTCCAGGTCTTATACTTTACGAGAAAACCTCCCGTGAAGGTGTTTTAAAAAAAAGACGATTTTCAAAATGGGCTTTGTGGCCGCCATTTTGTATCAAAATGATGATAAATTTTTTATTTCGTACTTCAATATCTGTTAAATAAACCGTCTGAAAAGAAATCCTATTCCTTTTTTTCATACTCCGAAAATAAATTGTCAAAGTTAGGCCCTTTTTTCTACCGCTAGAGTGGATTTGCCCCTTAAATATGCAGAAAGTCCATGAGAAGTGCATATTTAAGCTGGTTACATTTAAGGTTCACGTCAGCGAGGAAGTATACAAGAAAGAACGTGAAAAGTCAATTTTCGCGCGTAAAGTTCCTGTCAAGAAGTACAGGAGATGTTCTTAAGAAGTACATGTGAAATTTACATTTCAGATGGTTATATTCAAATCTCGCGTCACCGCGAAATGCACGAAAAGTGTGTCAAAAGTATATATATTTACAATTTCTGCGTAAATATTCGGAAACTCGGAAATCTGGCCAAGTGCTAGATTCAATCTAGTATACCCCAAAAAAATTTCTACATTAGCGGGACTTTTTCACATACTTTTCGTGATGCACTTGTTTTTTATTTACTCGTGTATGATAAAATGCCGTAGATATTGGGATACATATAGAAGTATATAAGGCTATGTGTATGAATATATATATTTATTATTCCTTGGGAATTTAAGCGAAATGGTGAAATACCGTGGATATTCGAGATCCAAAATTTAGATTCGGTACTAGCCGGCGGCGTATATGTAAACATCGATACCGTAAACGTAGCTCCGATGATGCAGATAGCTTTATCGAGATTTCTATTTTCATAACAAAGCGCAGAGAAACTGATATTGGGTAATCGAGACTTTGCTGTTCTCGCTGTGTCCTGCTGCTTCGTCTTCCATTAGTTTGGACGCGATGTGCAACGCCAAGGTCGAATTTCGCCCGAGTATAACGAGGGTCAATAAAAATACACTAAAATACTGTAATTTTCAAATTGCACAATGCTATTACAAGCAGACTGTTTTTATTGGCTATTAAAACAACAATACTTATTATCCTTCCGGAAGTTTTGAAGTTTTACATCTGACCAAGTCAAAACAATAATTTTAAACAATCACCAGTTAAGGTCTACCAAAGTTTGCGAACATTATCCCGATTTGTATTTTCCAAATTTTTATTCGCGACTTTTAATTTGCTTGAGAAAAGTATCAAATATTTGAGAATATTTTTAACGCAAAAAGGCCTTCCCAAGTAGAAATCAGTCTGGGCGTCCCAGTTTAAGACTCGATCCTGGTCGGGATTAGCTTGGGTTTCCTTAAATGGGTTGTCCAACTTGGAATCCAAATGAATCCCGAATAGATTTCCGCTTCCACACTGGATGACAGTTTATCATGAATCAGGATTTGCCAGGGATACCCTAAAAGCGACATCTCACTGAAATCGGAATGCACTGAGAAAAATATATAGTAGAATGGTAGAGCCGACTATACTAATATAGTTCCCAGAAGACCTGATCATAGCGAGTTTTACAGGATACTATGTATTTGTTTTGTTAAGCTATAATTATGTTTGTTGCTATTATTTTTGTCATTGTCATTACTATAAAATATAATCCGCGCTCCTGGGAATTATATTGTATGGTAATAGTAAACTATTATATGGTAAAAGTATAGTATTGTTGCTTTAACCATGTATTTTTCTCTCAGTGTGGATTCGGCAATACGTCGTTTCTACAGAACCCGATTCTACACATCACCGACTCTACACAACGGCAATTCGACACATGCCTCGATTCAACACAACAGCAACTGTACATATTACCAACTCGACACAACCTCAATTCCACACAGCCCCGATTCTACACAGTCACAACTGTCACGAGCCAAATGCACAACGGCAATACTCTACACAGTCCCGATTCTACACAGGCACAAATGTCACGAGCTAAATTCACAACGGCAATACTCTAAACAGCCCCAATTCTACACAGTCACAACTGTCACGAGCCAAATGCACAACGGCAATACTCTACACAGTCCCGATTCTACACAGGCACAAATGTCACGAGCTAAATTCACAACGGCAATACTCTACACAGCCCCGATTCTACACAGGCACAACTGTCACCAGCTCAATTCACCAAAGTCCCGATTCAACACATCACCGATTCTACACCGTCACCAACTCACATCCAATCAGCGTATGTCGTTCAATCATTCCAACTCATCGGCGCACTATGATTGGATGTGAGTTGGTGACGGTGTAGAATCGGGACTTTGGTGAATTTAGCTCGTGACAGTTGTGCCTGTGTAGAATCGGGGCTGTGTAGAGTATTGCCGTTGTGAATTTAGCTCGTGACATTTGTGCCTGTGTAGAGTATTGCCGTTGTGCATTTGGCTCGTGACAGTTGTGACTGTGTAGAATCGGGGCTGTGTAGAATTGAGGTTGTGTCGAATTGAGGCATGTGTCGAGTTCGTGATGTGTCGAGTTGATGATGTGTACAGTTGCTGTTGTGTTGAATCGAGGCATGTGTCGAATTGCCGTTGTGTAGAGTCGGTGGTGTTGAGTCGGTGATGTGTAGAATCGGGTTCTGTAGAAACGACGTATTGCCTGTGGATTCCAGACCGTGTCCCAGTTCTTTTAACCAACCCGATGCAGAAATTTTGGCAGGGTTCTAGCTGGAATTAGCTTGATATTCCCATCTTTCGACAAGGATCCAACTGGATCCAGCCTAATATGCCCATCTTACGGCTGGTATCTAGTCAGCCATCGGATCGGATCCTAGTTCGAGATTCCGATCGGAATCCAGTTTCCGCGCGTTACATCCCATGTCTGGAATCCGATCCGATGACCGAGTGGAATCCGGCCGTACGATGGGAATACCACGCGGGTTCCAGCTGAAACCCTGCCGAAATTTCTACATGAGTTCGCCCTAAAAGGCTTAAGATTAAAAATATCGTAAGTGCAAAATTTCGGATATAGTTAGAGGAGATTTTTTAAAACACCTGAAAATGCAGTTATTCCATCTATCAGCACTTGAGAAATTGTCCAGATCCATTAATACCTAAAACTGGAAGTACTGACAGAAGTGTCCCTTTTGGATGACGTTTTTGAGATTAAAAAAGTCGAAGAATGCAAGTCAAGAGTCAGTTGCATCGCACGCTGTCGTATAATAATTCGTTCTGGCAGGCAAACCGGCACCGAGCTCATCCACCTGACTCATTTATCTTCTTTCCGACATTTCCCACCGAACTTCACACACGTTTTATCCGCACCCAGAATGAAATATAACTCTTAGCGAAGGAAAGTCTTGGTAGACGTGTGTGTGCATGTGGTACTGCAGCGACGAAAGAGGAAGGAAGAAAAAAAAGAAGGAAAAAACGAGAGATAAAAGAAAAAGAAAGAAGAAGATCTAAGCCACTGCAGGATATAAAGAAAAGGTCCCTTCCGGCTGTCTTTTCGAGAGTTCAGGTACGAAGGTGCGAAGTCTGCGAGTTCCGGCACAATCGGACGGGGGAATCGGACAGTGGCAGAATAAAAGAGATAAAGAAGTATAAAAAGAAGAGCGTAATAGATGTCGAGACTTACTATAGACGTAATAATCGGAATTAGAGCGGTGACACTGAGTCCGTTTGGATTATTCCAAGCACATCCTCTTTCTCGTGAATCCTGTGTATATTTCATAGGATATTACGAAACCTCGTAGGACTTCCCACGGGCTATAGGTATATATGTAGTATAATCGCCCACCAGGGTGGGATTTATGAGTAAGGGTAGCGAGAGATGGAAAGGAGGAAAAAAAACTTTCGCCCACGTCCGCGCTGCGAATAGACGGATCTATATTTTATAGAAGGGTAAAAAAAACCGATGCATCCGACTACGGATATTGTGTTGGGAATATACGGGAATAGTACGTGACCTTTGACTATTTTGGAGAATTGCTTAGAACGCTACTGACGTCGAGTCGCTACCATCGGTGCCAAAATTAAACAGCAGGTGGCTCTACAAAATTGATGCTTTATTCACACACACACACACACGAGATTGGAGAATATCCAATTTTCCCAGCTTATTGACAAATCATCTCAATCACTTTAGTCTGGAAAAATTACAGGGATTTACAAAAAAAAAGCAGACGATCATTTATTTCCCCTCTTCAAAAATGGATAAACAATTTTTTTTTGTAATACTTAATTTTTAAATTTACTTCTATTTTGTTGTTTCAAAAATCGTGAAACTAATTAATAATCTATAATATCGCGATTTAAAAAAAACCGGAAGCTGATTTCTAACTTTCGAGCTGAAAATTATCCGACATTTTTAGATTATTAATTTTATTCTATCTTTATCTTTGATAGTCAATATTTTTACCTGCAAATTAATATGCGGCGCACTATGATTAATATCATAGTGCGCCGATGAGTTGGAATATTTGAACGACATACGTTGATTGGATGTGAGTTGGTGACTGTGTAGAATCGGGGCTGTGTAGAATTGGGGTTGTGTCGAATTGAGGCATGTGTCGAGTTGGTGATGTGTACAGTTGCTGTTGTGTTGAATCGAGGCATGTATCGAATTGCCGTTGTGTAGAGTTGGTGGTGTTGAATCGGTGATGTGTAGAGTCGGTGGTGTAGAGTCGGTAGTGTAGAGTCGGTGGTGTAGAGTCGGTAGTGTAGAGTCGGTGGTGTAGAGTCGGTGGTGTAGAGTCGGTGGTGTAGAGTCGGTGGCGTAGAGTCGGTGGTATAGAGTCGGTGGTGTAGAGTCGGTGGTGTAGAGTCGGTGGTGTAGAGTCGGTGGTGTAGAATCGGTGATGTAGAGTCGGTGGTGTAGAGTCGGTGGTGTAGAGTCGGTGGTGTAGAGTCGGTGGTGTAGAGTCGATGGTGTAGAGTCGGTGGTGTAGAGTCGGTGGTGTACAATCGGTGGTGTAGAGTCGGTGGTGTAGAGTCGGTGGTGTAGAGTCGATGATGTGTAGAATCGGGTTCTGTAGAAACGACGTATTGCCCTAACTGAGACCTAAAGAACGAAACCTAACGCGAAACCCCTAAACAACCTAAAGAAAAATGTTGATTTGTGATATTTTTGTATGTCAATTACGGAGTGTTGAATATGTTATTGTTAAAAGTACAGTGTGTTGAAAATTCGGATGTTGAAAAAATTAGGGTTGAAATTTATTATGTTAACATTGTGTGTTGAACTGCGAACTGTTGAATTTGCGAATGTTGACATTTACTTGTGTTATTGAGACGTGCAACCGAAAAAAAATATGTTTGCAAGAACTAAATTAGCGTGCACTCTCGTTCAAATGAGTTTTTCGTTAGGATCAAATGTTTAGTTTCTTCAATAATCATTAGATTTAGTTGTCTGAAATATATTTGCAGTAACCAAAATATTTGTTATACCAACTAAAAATTCGGTGGAACGAGGGTCATTAGTAGTCTAAATTAGTTCACTAAAAAAAAAATTTCTCAGCGTAGTAATAATTATTGTTCTATATCGTAAAACAAAGCCAAGATTCCAATAAGCTATTTTGACATAGCGATGAGTCACCTGACAAGTCGACAGTGCATAAGAGAGCAAAAAGAAATGTAGTAGGTATAAGCGAACGGGTCGGAGATGCTTGTGGCTTGCGCGGGAATCCGATCACGAGAAGATCAGGCTGTCTACACCCACCTGCTAATTTCTTCGGCTATTAGCCACGAGTCTGAATATAAATCGACCTATTACGCCCGGAGAAGAGCTTGCGCCTAGAGGCCTTCTGCAGTTCTTTCTCATTTGCTAATCAAAATGAGAAAGTGTCGGTTTGGTAATCTTCAAGAGTGGAGAAGACGATAAGAGGTAAAAAAAGAAAGTATTAAAGAAAAAATAAAAAGAACAAAGTATTTTAGTATCGGTTTCGCGCTCAGCTACATTTCGCTTAAGTTCCTAACGAATAATAAATATATGTATTCATACACATAGACTTATATACTTCTGTATATATTCTCCAATTGTGCAAAGAGGTTTTCTACTTCTTGATATCCTGGAAATTCAAGCCCGGTTAGAAATATAAATATAATATCCCGTCAGAATCTTTCGCATTTATGAATTTCCTTCTCTAACGTTTTACCTTGTTTAAAATAGACAACAACAACAGAAGCAACGGCCGAAACTATGCGTATCTTTATCAGTTTGACAAGAAGCAGACGGTAGATGAAATAATTTAATGTGGACGATTTTG
The DNA here is from genome assembly GCA_963970395.1 of Ephialtes manifestator. Classification (NCBI taxonomy): domain Eukaryota; kingdom Metazoa; phylum Arthropoda; class Insecta; order Hymenoptera; family Ichneumonidae; genus Ephialtes; species Ephialtes manifestator. The sequence continues at coordinate 1,497,668 of OZ019969.1, read as the reverse complement.
TCCGTCGTTGTTATTACGTTATAACGTTTTGGTGATGCTATTTCATGTGTATATGAGGCATTCTCTGTCAGATCAGCCATTTCTACTTTCAAAATAAATTCTGTCACGATAAAAAATTTATTGAAAAAACGTAATTTCGGATTTGGCTAGTATAATTTGTCTTTTTTACAATTTTTTTTTAAACAATAAATGTATTTTTATTAATTGCGTTGTAAGTAAATCGAAAAACTTAAAATTCACCTGGAGAATTTTTAAGGAATTGTTAAATCTGACTGATTATTAGAAATTTAATAATACAATAGCTTATCTGACATAGAATTCCTCATATGTATATCGATAGTACTGTTACTGCTTTTGGAATCACTCGAGGCACTCAGCTACTCGAAGAGCACGAGAAATTAAAATCAATTTGTGTGCCGTGTACCGGTAATACTGCGGATCTGTCATGTCGTACGTCAGATTAGACGAGTGCTATGTTAGGTAGTGTGTTGGGCTCAACCGAGCTATCCCAGCCTAAGACGTCGGGATTTAGGATCCTAGGAGATTTAGACAACGCTCAAACTCGATGAGCTCGACTAACAGACGCGAGCATTAACCAGCGACCTGAGCCCCAGGATCGAGAAGGAATATATGTACCGTAAGCGGACTTTCCGAACATCGCCGAATAACTTCCTCTTTATCATCCCATTCTCAGGCTACACGCAACCAAATATTTCACTAATAAATCATCGTCGAGCTTGAATAATATTCGCCCGTACATGTTGCTGCCAATATGTGATGATGAATAGCTTTATTTTCGTAGGGTGTTAACGTTCAACTGTAACACAGTCAAATATTCGATCTCTGGTCAGAACTTTTTAAAATAAGAGCAGAAAAGGTAATTTTTCATTTCGCAATCCATAAATCCGCTTTTTGGTTTAAAAAAACGCTTCATAAGAAATTCTTCGACATTTTTATCATAAAGATGTAGATTTTTGGCCTTCACACCGAGAGAAAAGGTTTCATTGATTCACGGAAATCTTTGCCAGTGAAATAAAATACTGGAATTTCAATAATATATTTTCTTTGAATGATCTCAAACTCAATGAAATGTAGTGACATTAATTCGAAGAAACATTTCTTTTAACCAATGAGCCTTTTTCATTGATTTCAAAGATATCGTCTCTGATTCAATGAAACCTTCTTCTTACCAGCTCAAAATTTCGAAATCTATTTTTTCCTGAAGTACGCGGCAGATAAAGCTCAAATTTTGTGAGTATGTAAGGAAGTACGGCAGAAATAGGCTAAGCTTCTGGCTCCTCGAAAATCGAAGCCGTTCGTTCGGGAGAACCGGAAAACAAAAAAGTGAGGTTAGGTGAGAGAGAGAGATCAATGAAAACGTTTCTTTATTATATGCTCACTAAGTAAATCTTTATTTACAGGCAATGAAATGTTCTCTTTGAAATTCAAATGCACTATTTCATTGAAATCAATGAAAAAAAAAATCAATCCACCCATTTCTTTGACGTCAATGAAATCTTTTCTCTCGGTGCACTATCGTCCTCAAGACGTATATATTTCACTACAAACAAAACCCGGTTTTAAATCTTTTTATGGTAATTTCCAAGAAAAATGTTATCTCTGGCGTTTTTTTTTTGCTGTTTGCCAAACCCGAATTCGGCAATTCCAATCACAGCACAAATAGTGCCTCATCGATAGGGTAGATATAAATCACATTTCATGATCCGACCATGTAAACTTTTTAGAAGAGGCCTAATCAAGTAATTAAAGAGAAATTTTGGTCTGCGAGAAAAATAGCACAAAACAAATGGCTAAAATAAATTTGAAAAAAGAAAAAATTTTATTTAACTTGCACTGAAAAAACGGCTTCGTTGGGCCAACTAATTATTTGTTAGTTGAGTATCATAACCATCAGGTTGATCAGTGTAACGACCTAGTATTAGTTGCATTTACCATTCAGAGTTAGTTGACTTGAATAGATCACACGACGAATTTTATTCATAGTCCAACGAAGTCAGATTCGTGGCGGTTTTGTATTTGCGTGTTAGCCGCCATTGTTCTATCGTAGAAAATTGTGAAACCGCGGGAAGACCGGCATAAAAGAATTTATTCGAGACTGCAAAAAAAAAACTTCAAAGATTCCCGCGTAAAAATGATGTGTCCAGGATGGAGTCTGGGCAGTCCGGGATGGCGTCCCATTGTCCATTTTGGACTCCATCCTGGACTCCGCATCTTTTTTACGCGGGTTGTGCGGTGCAAAAACATTAGTGAGGTATAATAAACAATGTCGGTATCATCCAACGAAGTGAAGAAAACGGTTAGTGCTGTTGGCCAACTTTTGACAAAGTGGGGTTAAGCCCACTTGACTTCGACGTTCGAACATAAGTGTTTCTATTTCCTCTTAATTATTATATTAGAAGGGGATATTGTACTTATTGTACTTATGTCACATCAAAATCGGTGTAATATACTACTATATCTGCTGTATCAAATAGTTGCATGAAGCAAGAAAATGGTTGCCGCAAGTACGCAAAGTGGCTTATTGAACAATTTCACTATTACTTGGCCCAACTAACAACTTAGTTCGAGCAACCATCCAGCCAACCAAGTGAAAATAATTGATCCAACCAAGTAATCGTCTGCCCCTCAGAGCAATAAAACACTTTTTTGTGTCCAACTATTCTTTTCGTTACCTTAACCAAGTCGTTTTTTCCATGATAGCAAAAGATACGCTTTTATTTTCCTAATACCTACTGCTTTCATTACCATATTTGATCATACGGCATAACCTGTTTCAGCCTTAATAACCTTACCAAAATGATGAACACTATAAAAATAAACAGTTAAGATCTTCTCCGATTTAAACAATTTCCCTAATATATAAAAGCCCAAGTGACATGCTTTGAAAAACCGTGGAGAAGTGAGCGGCCGGTTGGAAGGGCGAAAAATACGTAGAGAGCACCGCCAACATCCACATACCTATGTCCGCTAGGAAGTGGAGATAGTGCACACGAGAATTGCAAGTGGATGTCGAAAAAGATGGACACTAAAAATATAATAGTTAAGATCCTCCCCAATTTATATAATTTCCCTAATATATAAAAGCACAAGTGACATGCCGAAATCCCAAAGTAGGCTCGTACCCTCCTCTCCGCCGAGTTGCAACCTTCTTTTAGGTCATTACACAAGGTGCAAGCTTTGAAAAACCGCGGAGAAGTGAGCGGCCGGTTGAAAAGGCGAAAAATACGTAGAGAGCACCGCCAACATCCACATACCTATGTCCGCTAGGAAGTGGAGATAGTGCACACGTGAATTGCAAGTGGATGTCGAAAAAGATGAACACTAAAAATAAAATAGTTAAGATCCTCCCCAATTTATATAATTTCCCTAATATATAAAAGCACAAGTGACATGCCGAAATCCCAAAGTAGGCTCTTACCCTCCTCTCCGCCGGGTTGCAACCTTCTTTTAGGTCATTACACAAGGTGCAAGCTTTGAAAAACCGTGGAGAAGTGAGCGGCCGGTTGGAAGGGCGAAAAATACGTAGAGAGCACCGCCAACATCCACATACCTATGTCCGCTAGGAAGTGGAGATAGTGCACACGAGAATTGCAAGTGGATGTCGAAAAAGATGAACACTAAAAATAAAATAGTTAAAATCCTCCCCAATTTATATAATTTCCCTAATATATAAAAGCACAAGTGACATGCCGAAATCCCAAAGTAGGCTCTTACCCTCCTCTCCGCCGAGTTGCAACCTTCTTTTAGGTCATTACACAAGGTGCAAGCTTTGAAAAACCGTGGAGAAGTGAGCGGCCGGTTGGAAGGGCGAAAAATACGTAGAGAGCACCGCCAACATCCACATACCTATGTCCGCTAGGAAGTGGAGATAGTGCACACGAGAATTGCAAGTGTATGTCGAAAAAGATGAACACTAAAAATAAAATAGTTAAGATCCTCTCCAATTTATATAATTTCCCTAATATATAAAAGCACAAGTGACATGCCGAAATCCCAAAGTAGGCTCTTACCCTCCTCTCCGCCGAGTTGCAACCTTCTTTTAGGTCATTACACAAGGTGCAAGCTTTGAAAAACCGTGGAGAAGTGAGCGGCCGGTTGGAAGGGCGAAAAATACGTAGAGAGCACCGCCAACATCCACATACCTATGTCCGCTAGGAAGTGGAGATAGTGCACACGAGAATTGCAAGTGGATGTCGAGGACAGTAAGAGAGAAACAAAGAGGGAAAGAGAGGAAGGAGGTGGAGGCGAGCGGTAGCGCTAAACTATGTTGTGCTCGTCAACAAGGCTTGCCTGCATGCCAACCACCAACGGAATCTTTATTAGTGTCAAGGGGCCCCTTGAAAAATGTTCCGCTCGCTCGCTGCCAGTTCACCGAAGGTTTCTGGTTCGGCTCTCTCTACGGTAGAGAGGTTTACTCGCGTCGAGAAGCGAGATAGGACTCCCCACTGTTTCGTGTGCAGTCAAATGACATCTGCGGCCCCACGCCGCCACCCGGTGGCCAGCTAGATAGGACAACTTGACCACCATCGTGCTGGTATAGGTCTCATCTAGAAGCTGGGCCCGTGCCTCGTCCTCATGACACGCACACACTCCAGCGCTCCAAACATTGGCCGTAGAGAAGGCTTCGCGCTGCAGGTTAATAATTGCCTGGCATTGTGCCGGCGAGATATCGCAATAATCTGTGGCGAGGGTAGGACACCAAAGCGAGAGCGCCATCAGTGACAGAGACAGGGGCAACAGGGGCAAAGCCACAACCAATGTAGAAGACGTAGAAAATATACTCTTTCGGTATCTCCACCATGAACTCCTTCTCTTTCTCTCCTGGTTCTTGCTTGGGTATCTTATTTTCTCTTTCATTTGCCCTCTCTCCCAACTCTACTCAGCTTTCTTCGGCTTATTTCTGATTGTCCGGATCTTGGCCCCCTTGGCTCTCATTCCTTGCTGCTCTTCCAAGCCGGATCTCGTATACCAGGAGGTACATGCCATTTCCAGTCTTTTTATTCCCTTCTCTCGTTCGTTTCTTCTTGGTTCGTTCGTAGCGGTGCGAGTTCTATGTGCTTCTTAGTTGTCTTATCCTATAACTTTGCTCTGTCGCGTCTTTCTTCTACTTTGCCATCAGAAACTCGGTCTATGTGCTCATCTTCGTCTTCTTCTTCTTCTTCTTCTTCTTCTTCCTTTCCCTCTTTCTCCTCCGCCTCCTATTCTTCTTCTTCTTCCTCGCCCTTTTCTTACTCTGTTTCACTTCGTCGTGCCTCAACCACCATCTGTTTGTTTCTACTGTCTGTGTCCGTCTGTCTTTATGTGCGTGCCCTTTTGGCACGTGTGCGAACATTCTGTGCGGCACACCCACCGTGAAGAAGGATGGCAACTTGGGCTTTCCTGGCTGGGCCTCCACGAAATCGCGTTACAACATCCCTCCGATGAGATAAGAAAGTTTGAAATTCCGAGAAATCTTGGCTAATCGAATCGCCCAGCGCTCAGTGTGAACCAACCCCTTGTTCGGATAAACTATACCATCCGTGGTGTTTCCATCGTCTATAATTCATGTTTTTCCAAGAGTCTCACGACGGGGGGGTATCGCGGACAAGAGGGCCTCCATTAAGGCTCACCGCTGGCGCATATCGAGTTAAACTCTATTATATAGTAACCGTGAGTTATTTTTGTCACGTAGCCAACGAAGAACCGAGAACGAAATTCTCGTGAAACTATGTTTCCGATAAAAATGTAGATAGTACGTTGACATTTATAGACGCAGTGGATAGTCATCACCGCGACAACGGTCTATGTGGATGATGATATATATTTTCAGAGGCAAACCTAGATAGTTGAGTGAAATTAAAGTTTAAAAATCTCCAAACACATCCAGCTATTTTAGAAAATGTAAATGAACGTTGCTATTAATTTTTTTAACTCTGTTATATTTTATGTATTCCTGAATATTCTTCAGACTTTCACGTTTTATTTCAGATTATAAGAATACTGCTTTGAGTAATCTATATTATTGATTTTTTTAATACATTTGATTTTGCTTATGCAAAAAAAAAATATGATTCTTTTTTTTTCCTCATAAAGGAAGCTTTATTTTCGTGCAAAATTTTTTTTTCGTTTTTTTAATGTTTAAACACTCAAAGTGGTTTAAAACGTCGAGAAAACGTCCACAAAATTCAAACTTACGTATCTCAAGACCTGCTTTAACAATCGGGCTGAAATTTAGCAAACATGTGTAGCAGGTCGACGTCTTTGTATGTGGTAATTTTCAAAATAATTCAAACATATGTCAAAATTTTATTTGACTTTGCAATTTTCGAAAAAAAAATGTCTATACATTTTCTATCATCCGGAAATTTGCAGCGATTCAGCTAAATAATTTTTTATGAACAAAGCTATGTTAAAAGATGATCGGTATTGAATTTGGAATGAATCTGTAAAAAAGTTCGGTTTTTATGGGATTTTGAATTTTTCAAAAAAGTAGTCATTTTGCTCTAACTCACATCAAACCTCACCAAATCAGCTGAAATTTTCTACAGATGAAAAATAACATTCAGCATTGCTACCTACCAAGTTTGATCGTGATCGGTAAAGCAGTTTGGATTTTACATGATTTTGAATTTTTGAAGAACTAAAGTTGCAAAGTAAAAATTTGTTTAACCTAAAGTTCTACTTTGCAACTATTTTTATCTGAAAAATCCCCACTTAAATCTACTTGTTCCACACAGACCCAGTCGCTTTAAACTGTATCTGTTCGGTGCTATTGAGAAGATTTAGTTAATCTTATAATAGAATACTATAAACGTCAAACGTCAAAAGCTAATCGGTTCATCGGTTTCTCACAGGCTCTGTTAATACATATTATATCATATACCATATTCCTCATATGTATGTACCTAGGGCTGTCTATATTGTACCTCGATTCTTCAAGCTCTCGACGGAATTCCCGGAGAATGTCCAAAGGCTGATCTCGTTCGGTGACTAGCGACATATTTGAGGGAGGATGACGTTCCTGAGCTCGCGGAGAGATATTAGGTCCCTACATGACGTCGCCGGACGACAGATACTCGAGTCACGTCCTTATTGCTTCTTCTCGGTCACCACCACCGCAGCAGAACCGCCAGCAAGAGCGTCGGAGCCACATCGTGATACGAGCCATTACTCTGGACGATTCACCGAGATGTCCCACAGCGGGGCGACACTCGTTTCGCGGTTCAACCCCCAAAACACCAGATGCATCTGTTCCATCATGCCAGAAAAACGTGTTTCGCTGATGGAGCTATTTGTACGATTGAATAATCACGAGGCAGTCTCTGTAATAAATCACAACGACTGGAAGTTCAATTCATTAATAGACGACAATTAAACTTCCTTTTTTTTCTCTCGAAACAACCAGACCTTGTTGGCATTTTCACAATTTCAATCCGTGTGCCTTTCATTACTTTTTAAATCCCTCTATTTATTCATTTTATTAATTACTTTTCATTGATTTTTTAAAATGTTGCACCTATTTTTTTTTTATTCTCTTGGTTGCAAAATAGTAGTACATTTATATTGAACTTTTTCTTGACGTTTCGAGGAAATGGCTTTGCCATTAATTTAATTGCAAGAATTTTCCTAACCGGAAGTTTGATTAGATTAGGATTTGGGTGTGAGAAAAATCGAAAAAGAAAATGGTATTATAGAGAATAACAGCATTGTTTTTTAATAATAGCTAAGCTCAAAAGGTTTCGCTAAATTAATTTACGAAATTGGTTTAACGGAAATTTCATTTTTTCGTAAAATTTATTTATTGAATGATATGAAAAAAAAAATCGTTTATCCACATAGACGCCTTATAAGGCTCTCCAATTTCGTGAAATTTAATAATGGAAATTTAAATATAAATACATAGAGTGACTTTTAATACAATGAGACAGTTAGAATCACTGTTAAAAAAGATTGTAAACTTACTGTAATAAGTAATATGAAATTTACAAAATTGGTGTATAACATTCACTACAAATTTATGTACGTGAACAGTAAATGTTCAAATATTTGATTGAAAACTACAAAACTTCTGTAGTAATCTAGTTATTTCATGACCGAAATTGTAAAATTTTAGTAACGTTCTTAATATTAATTAACCGATTTCTAAATTCATACACAGGCTTTTTATATCTGTATAAAAATTAGAAGTTCATCGTCATAGAATTTTTCAAGATGTTATTTGTTATGCATCTTAGAAACAAAAATATTGAATGCAGATAATAAATTTCCAGTCAGTCACGACTTTCAGAAACTCGAAAATATTGTTTTCATTGTAGATGGCTTTGATTTCCGAAAAAAAAAAACAGAAAGTAAATTCCTGGTATTTTTTAACATCCATTTACAAATTTCTTAAATCTTTTTCAGTATTATAACTTTAAATATTTAATAGACGTTGACAAAAAATTTGTGGTACAGATTAAGAATAAAAACGTCCAATCCCGTGTAGAAATCTGTTGGGGATAAACTGGTTTGAACCTAGCGTCTAGCTAGTTTTTCTATCAAGTTTTTCTGTAGTGGGACTAGACATAATCTAGCCAGAATACACTGATAAATAGCATATCTATCTAGGATCTGTCTAGCTTTCATGGCACAGCTTACCTGACTAGAGGCTAAATATAATATATCTAGCATACACGGAAAAAAAGACTTGGTTGGAACTACCAAGTGCTATGGTTATATATGCGCCAGACAATTAATTGGTTAGACCAACCAAGTAATTTGTTAGGCTACCAATTTCTTGGTTGGTCTAATCAAGTCACTTGGTCAGCTTACCAAGTCACTTGGTTGGTCTAACCAAGTCACTTGGTTGGTCTAACCAAGTCACTTGGTTGGTCTAACCAAGTCACTTGGTTAGTTTAACCAAGAAATTGGTCGGTCTAACCAATTAATTGTCTGGCGCATATATAACTATAGCACTTGGTTCTTTCAACCAAGTCTTTCTTTCCGTGTACATGTATAGATGCCGAGGCCATCTAGTGTCAATCTAGTTTTACTTGAATATTTGCATTTGGCGCTACGCGGGCGTTTTCCGATAGAGGGAGATTCCGATACAGGATCTAGTCGTGACACGCTGCGCAGCGAGTTATTATTATGTAGAGTGGCACGTGCATGTTCGTGAAAGGTACCAAAAAATACGTTCTAGAGGACGACGATTTTTTTTTGTTTTGTACGACGCGAAAGAATTTATATTTTTTTTGTTTTTTTGCGATAGGCCTTATCGTGATATTTGATTATTAATAAAAAAGTGATTACGTACGTTATTAAATAGTGTTCCCTGTTTAAATAGTGTTAAACAGCTTCCCTGTTACGTGCTGATGCAATAAATGACAGTTTATATTAATTCTGTTTTTTATTTATCCTAGGCTATTTAGCCGGTATCTGGGTTCAATAGAAAAATCCGGTCTAGCACCTAGTCAATTTTATGCTATAGGGTTAACCGATTTCCGTAGGGTAGAAGTACCGGTTGTGGCCACCCGTACACTTAAATACGTTTTTCGTGGCTATTTTAATTCTGTACCTGTATTTAATCATAATTTTTCATAACATTGTGTATTTTGGAAACATTTATCGTCATTTTGACGTCCGTTCGTCTCCATTACAAAAAGTACAGTGTCAGTAATTAAAGTATCATCAGCTGATTCATCAAATTGTCAACTCCTTACGGAATTCGACAAGATTTTGACGAAAGCTCTAGATACATATTCGGATTATATAGTTGGCGAATTGCATGCAGCTTTACACATATCAATCTTAAGAGTCATCACTGCAAATGTTGATGTACTAAAAGTTTGAAATAAAGCTATACATTTATAAAAAATACGATGGCCACAACTGGTACATGGAATAAACATGTTGCCCCGGATATGGCCATGATAATATAATCACTAATTTTTCGTTAATTATTACACAATCAATTCATAAATTCGTAAAGAAGAAATAAAAAAACGAAAAAACGCTAAGAAAAATATATCCTTAGAAATGTATAGTAAAAAAGAAGGTAAAGCGGTGGAACACCTTTCATGTTGAAGATTCCCATTATTATTCAATGCGAAAATCTACTTTCGGAAAGAACTCTGGTAAAAGTAAAAATAAAAGTGTAAAGAGTAAAACATTAATATAATGTATGACTATTTGTGACAAAGAAAGCTGATACGAAAAGGTGCAAAACGAAGGAGACGAATGTCAAAAAAGGTTAGTTAGGTTCACAGATGGCATCTGTGCTTTAAAGACATTTTCGTGTAGAGGAATTGGATGCTTTCATAAGAATACGATTTTGATTTATTAAACACACCTTAAAAAATGTTTCAAGTGCAATGAATATTGAGTTATTCTAATTTTAAGCATGGCCAAAACCGGTGCATAGGTGGCCAGAACTGGTGAAATGGCTATGCTCCTACTTTTTTCTATTTTCCAGTGTTTTCTCGATACATATGAAGATTTTAATGCTACAAAACTGAAATTATATTCTTCTCAGATATGAAAAGTGTAATGAATTTTTTTATTTATTTTTTTTAAATTTAATTATTTAAAAATTTTTATTTATTTAGGAGACTGGATTTTTATTAGAATTTGAAAAACAAAAGAAAAATATTCTCGTATATATGTAAATATTAATACCATTAGAAAAATTAATACAATTGGATTTATTTGTATGTAATAAATACGATGGGGCATGTCAAAGGTCTTAAATAAAATTATAGTGTATATTTTATAAATTAGGGGTGTAAATTGTCCCTTTTATTAAGTCATTATCATTTTATTACAAGATATAATATGAAATTCATTCACATTATAAATATTTAACAAAAGAAACATTCACGCTCCACACACACATACATACAGAAAACGCTAATTACAATTATTATAGTGTAAACCCAATTTTATATAAAATATGAAATTAAATAGTACTTTTCTCTCTTTTCTTTCTTTGATATTTCAGTGACTAATATTATAAACTTTCAAATACTTATCATCTCAAGTCGTAATATCCAAATAATTTCAGGCCTGGGTGTTGAAGTAGGAAAAAACGATTTGATGATATTATTTGATTTAATAAACGGGAGCGACCACGTATTATTGAGTCAGAAATAAATAGTACTTGATAGGACGACGAACGAAGAGAGAATGAAATATGAATTATAACTGCTAAGCAGTAGGGGTATCGCATCTATCGATAGATCGGCAATATTCGTCCGATTCCCGAATTCTATCGATTGGTTGAGCGTTTATTGAGATAGTGCGATTTCGAATAGACTTGATCGCCACAAAAGTATAGGTCCAAAACAGTTTTATGATATTTGGTCCCAATCACAAGTACTTGAAAATGAGAAAATTCCTGAAGTGGCCACAACCGGTACTTCTACCCTACTGGCTAATCACTAGCTAACTTTACTGGGCGAATTAATAGAATCTTAGCCAGATTTTAGACAGTTTTTCTGTACAACGACTAGACAGCGAGAAATTACACATAGCGCTTGGATCTGGCTAGTTTTCCGACCTAGATCTTGTATAGAAAATAAGAAAACTAGTCGATTTCTAGGTTATGGCGAGTTGGAATTTCTACACGGGACCCGTTACTGTAATTTTTTTAGTACATTTTTTTATCAGCGCAGTTACAATTCTATTCTCAACGTGAGACAGTGACGAAGCGTTTCAGTATCGAGATGGCGTTTTATGGCCACGCTGGATATCTTCATTTCTCTCAACTGCTGTGGCGAGTGAATTGAATTTTTATTAGAAAATGTAGGATCGCTATGACCCTGCAAATCTCTTGATAACTGATAAAACGAGGAATTCCACTGCTTGAAGGCATATCGCCAACGCGTAATCTATATTCTTGGGAATATATTCGGCATGACTCGGGGAGGACGTCCTACGTCGAGGACGGAATTTCCAAGTAAGATTTTCCGTTCATTCAGCAGAGGAGATGGCACGATGATCCCGGGAACGAAGAGAGCCGCCCAGAGCAGCGGGAGCTGCGATATTCCTGTGTGTGCACAACAGACATGACTCGAGGATAGCGCAACAGCCTCGGAGAAGTACGTGAGCCCGTCGAGATACGAGAGAACTTCGAGAAGAGAGAGAAGGCCATTTACCCTACACGCGAAAGATAAACGTCCGCGGGCGGTCGTTTCGCGATGAATTATCGTGACTCTTGTATCTCACCCTTGTATCAAGACACCAAGCAAAAGCGAATAAGTTTGTGCTAGGAGTAGCCATGAGATTATTATGCGGATACGCTCCGATTCGTGACTGCCGCATATGCGCGCGCGTCTTCTCTTTATTTACAAGACACCCGGTATGCATATACATAAAGACTGCCATTCGGTAAACAGATTTTGTAACTGATCGTTCTTCGTTTTTTTTTTTTTGCTATACTTTAATCGCTGCAAATATGCACCCAATTTTTTCTAGGGTATACCCAGGACAAAGATTTAGTACAAAATTAGTTTTTAGTCGACGTAAATAAATTTTGTTATTTGTATGACGACCTACTATATGCAATGCCAAAATCTATTTTCGGAAAAAGCTCTGATAAAAAGAAAAATAAAACTGTACAGAGTAAAACATTAATATAGTGTATTGTAGTGTAGTGCAAAACGAAGAAAACGAATGTCAAAAAAGGTTAGTTAGTTTCACGGATGGCATCTGTGCTTTAAATAGATACATTTTTGTGCAGAAGAATTGGCTATTTTCCTAAGAATACGATATTGAATGATTAAACACGCTTAAAGCGCAATGAATATTGAGGTATTGAATTAATATTCATGGCCAAAACCGGTGCATAGATGACCAGAACTGGTGAAATGGTAATGATCCTTTTCTTTCTATTATCCGGTGATTACTCGACACATATGAAGATTTTAATGCTGGATATCTAAAATTATATTCTTCTCAGATACGAAAATAGGTTCAAAGCCGTTTTATGATATTTTATCCCAATCACAAGCACTGGAAAATGGGAAAATTCTTAAAGTGGCCACAACCGGTACTTCTACCCTACCCAATAATGAACAGCATGGTTCTCCTGTCTTTTGTATAATTTATTCATGATAATTCGGACTGTTTCCATGATCGATTTCATGTATAACTTCTCTCTGACGTTCGAACGCTTCAGCTCGATGGACTCATGAACAATTAATCGCACAGTGAAAGAAGAGATTGGTCGGTTTAACTAAATTCGGCGGGCACGAGCAGTCAAATTAATTTTCAATCAACACAGTAGTGTTGCTGTTCACCTCAATTATACACGGAAAGATAAAAGTAGTTTTGACTACCAATTCCAACATATGCGCGTGTTAGACACTGAAACTAAATCGGACTTGTAGTCTCAACCTTTTTCAATTGGTAGCAAAAATAGTATGTATGACTAACAACTTGATTCCTGCAACTATCACGGCTGTTATCCAATCCAAATGATTCGTTACGCCAACCAACCAGTGCGAGGAAAAAAAACGACTTTGTTAGGTTAACGAAAAAAATAGTAGTTGGACCCAACCAAGCGACTTCCCGAGCAGAAATTAATTCAAATTCCCTGAAGTACCATCAGGTCCTAATGAGGCATCGGTCAGGTATGCCTGTTCAGGCTATCCAAATAAGGCCCGGATCATACATCGGTATAATATTTCAAAACTGCATCATGCATAAGTTCAACATTTCAAATGTGGTTAGACTACAGTTTTCCATATCATGCCAGGTTCAGGCGTCGGTCAAGCACTCCTGGTCGGGCTAGCCCGATGCGGCCCTGATTTTGGCCAGAATATTTGAATATTCGAATCTGGTTGACTTAAAATATACACAATATCAGCCGAAATTATCAGAGTACTGGTAGAGCATATCTACACTGAGAGAAAACTTGAAATCCTGACGACCTGGCGCGGTGGTTGGCAAATAGTACTTTGGCTCAAAGAAATAGAGGTTGACACAAACACCCATTCGTCGAGGCAATACAATGCATTTCTTTGAGACAACTACTTCATGTAATTGACCGTCAACATAACAATGTTTTGGCTGAACATTGATGCTGCACTGAAAGAAAAAAGTAGTTGGAAGAACCATCTCCAGCATATGCTGTACCGCTGAATAGTTGCAGCAACTAACTCGCTCCTGTAACCAATCGCAGTGCTGTTTTCACCAATACAATAGTTGTCATAACCCACTGAATAGTTGTCATAACCCACTGAGTAGTTGTCATAACCCACTGAGTAGTTGTCATAACCCACTGAGTAGTTGTCATAACCCACTGAGTAGTTGTCATAACTCACTGAATAGTTATCATAACCCACTGAGTAGTTGTCATAACCCACTGAGTAGTTGTCATAACCCACTGAGTAGTTGTCATAACCCACTGAGTAGTTGTCATAACCCACTGAGTAGTTGTCATAACCCACTGAGTAGTTGTCATAACCCACTGAATAGTTGTCATAACCCACTGAGTAGTTGTCATAACCCACTGAGTAGTTGTCATAACCCACTGAGTAGTTGTCATAACCCACTGAGTAGTTGTCATAACCCACTGAATAGTTGTCATAACCCACTGAGTAGTTGTCATAACCCACTGAGTAGTTGTCATAACCCACTGAGTAGTTGTCATAACCCACTGAGTAGTTGTCATAACCCACTGAGTAGTTGTCATAACCCACTGAGTAGTTGTCAATACCCACTGAGTAGTTGTCATAAACCACTGAGTAATGACGCTATTTCAACTCTTTCAAATGGTTATCGGAACCCATTTATTGGTTTGTCCAACTACTTTTTTTTTTCGTGTGTTGAGCGAACGGCAGTGCAGTTGACTTAACCCCTTGAGGGGTTAAGGCAACAATTTTTCGGTACTTAAAACGCGTGTAACGAGTGGTTGAGCCAATCACGCGTGTCATTCCAATCAGGAAAATTATTTCTATGAAGCAAATGTATCAGAATGGTTAGGAGAACTGTTTTATGCTTTTGAAAGAACCTCGGTGCAACAGGTTTCTAAGAAATATAAGGTTGACTCAACTTCACGTACGTTTGTGTGAAAGCTGTTTCTGAAGATACGATTATTGACTTTAGAGTCATCCCGATGGTCACCTATCCAACTACTGATCGCCAGAGACAGCCAGGTAGTCACCCATCCTAGTACTGACCCGCAGGTCAGTGAGACGGTCATCCACCCAAATACTAACAAACTAATTCGGGCTAACAATGAAACAAGCAACATCGTCGAATATGTTTACAGATGACAACAACGATACAATGTACTCTTTTCGATATAACCGAGTGCCGCGAAAAATAACCGAAAGTGCTTTTATTTTTACTACACCAAACGCAATCATATAAATCTATAAAGTTCTCACTGTATTATACTAATTCCATTTTGTATTTCATGTTACCGATATTCAAATAGACAAAAAAAAATAGTAGAATCATATGATCCAAATGGCCGTGTGAGATAAAGCGCTTTCGAGATTTTAGACCCATTTGGGATTTGGCTAATGTGAAGCTGCATATTTGCTATATTAAATACGAAATTGAACATATTTTTATTTTCCATGACCAAACAAATCAGTTCATGGGTTTTCCAAAATTCAATTAATGATGATGAAAAACAATTTTATTGTTATTTTTTCTCTTTTACATTACCCCGATTTTTTTGCTTACTTTGATCAAACATGTGTGATGTGATCCTATATTACCATTATGTTATATTGGCCTTTCGGTTATGGTGCTGCTTTGTGTTATCTCTCGTTGCCTGTTCTTAAGAATTTTCATGATTCGTTATTCCCCATCTTTTAAAAAATTCTATTAATTATATTTCTAGATCTATATGTGTATACATAGAATATAGAATATATTTCTATAGAGGAGATAATGTTTCCGCTGTCTACAAAGCGGTATAATGGGTGATGAAATTTATATACTCAAGCTATAATAATAATGATAATAATCAAAATGAGCTTCCGATGATCGACGTTGAATATAAAGCCACTTTCAAACGATAAATTGATCCGACGTATATGCGTTATAGGCTATAGAATTTTGGTGCTCGCCTCGACTGCAAAAATCCCTTTATGCCCGTCTTTTTTTTTTATTCATCGTTGTACTGTACACGTTTGTCGATAGGACAATGAGTCACCAACAACCCGAATATATACGAGGGGGCAACGAGGAAATTTTGAATTTTAAACGAGACATATAAATATCGTTGGGTTGTTCGTGTTAGTGCAATCGTATAGACAAGGCTGAGCTGTCTATGCAGAGCGATTCCATTTATGTCGAGATATATAGTATACGTTATATCTACTGGAGGGATTCGATAACGCCTCGAATTGAGCCGAGGGCAACGTCAATCCTACGTTCGATTCCGATCAGACGTGTCTATTCCGATGGCATTTAATGTGTGTAACGTCACATTTCTCGCAATGAATTGACTAAACTACCCGTTGGAATATAATCTACTCCGTTCGATTGGAAGTGGCAATTACTTCAAGTGATGCACTAATTAGGAATCTATTATTGCCAACCAGATTCATGTTAAGGTTGATATCTTGATTCGCTCCAATCCATTTTGTATAGAAGACGTTGTTTTTTTTTTTTGGCACATAAATATTATCCATAAGATAAATTTATAAAATGTTTTATCATTAAGGGGAGGGAGTCAGGTAAAAAAAATTGATTTTGGGAATTCAATATCATCCAAATCCTATTGCATATAAAAATGCCCAACGCACTATATGGTTGGTGCTCGATGAAAGGATTTTTTATTGTCATCTGACTTGCATATGCTTTTCAATATTATCTTAAGCAAAGTTCTTAGGTTTTCCATTCTGCGCATGATTCAGATCAAACTACTAGGCAGATTCGAATGGTTGATGTCTCATTTTCTTCTTCATGAAAAGATACACTGGCTAAATGGAGCAAACTATTTTTTTTCATTCTTAAAGCATAGTTAATCATTGATTTAGAAAATAGCATACAATTTGTTTATTACTAGTTATGTCACTTAAAAAATATTACATTTTATTAAAATTTGCTCCATTTAGCCGGTGTATCATTTCACGAAGAAGAAAATGAGACGTCAACCATTCCAATCTGCCTAGTAGTTTGATCTGAATCATGCGCAGAATGGAAAACCTAAGAACTTTGCTTAAGATAATATTGAAAAGCATATGCAAGTCAGAAGACGGTAAAAAATCCTTTCATCGAGTACCAACAATATAGTGCGTTGGGCATTTTCATATGCAACAGGATTTGGATAATATTGAATTTCCAAAATCAATTTTTTTGACCTGACTCCCTCCCCTTAAGGTAGTTTTGTCGTGAAGGTAATCCAAAGTCATATGCATGAATTTTTGACATGTTATAACTTAGCTATTCAATTTTACTTGTACAAAATCTTGAAGGCTTTTACCGAGTATTTGAATGAACAATTAAAATTTGAAAATCGATCTTTTTACACGGCGCTTACGGGAGGGCTGGAAAAATTGATCTTTAAATCGAAAATTAACATACTTAGATAAAAGATAGAGAAAAAATAAAAAGTACTACGGATTCGCAAATCATTGAGGAATTGATGCTTCATGAAAAAAGGTGAAGTCTCCGGAATAATGTTTAATTGAACCAAGGTCAAAGTGCGCGATGCCGGGCCAAATGACGTTTCCTAACCTAATTATCGTAAAAATGAAGTCAAATTCGCACTAAACATATCAACTATTTACAAATAATCATTTTAATTTGATGACGACAATTTCGAAGGATTCTCGGTTATTTTTTATATTATTATTGAGGCAGTCAAAGTGATGCGTATGATTATTTTTTAATGTCATATAGACTCTGAGATTTATGACTCCGGCGTACCGACAAAACTACCTTAATTAGACCTGAATAAAATTGCAAAAAAATAAAAATTACGGTGTAATTTATTTGAATCATGGTAACAGTGAATTCGGCTCATAAAAGAAAAGGTTCGTTGAACAATTTTTCTTATAACTTATTAATACAGTTTTCTCGTGATTTAATAATTAAATCAATATTCATGGATTTTACAATTCTGGTACAGTGATGATAATTATTGCTTTCTCATAAAAGCCAAAATTGTTTTTATGGAAATAATTTTCTTTTCGAGATTGTCAGGTCAGTACACGACGAATGGTCCAAAACGTCGAGAAAAGTGGTTTGGAAAAAAATGCCCGTCTGTGTATGTCTGTGAGTTTGACAAAATGAATGTAGAAATTCAGATTTTAGGCATTTATTGAATTTTTTTAAAAAAGGGGCGTGTTTGTTCTAAAATTTGTAGAATTTTGTGAATTTCGTAAAGATTCTAATGTAATTAAACTTTTGGTTGAAAATGTATGTGCATGAGCTTCAAAAAATATAGGAAGACAGTATTTTTAGGAGAAAGCGCGGCAAAATGGCAAACTTACATATCTCAAGAACTGCTTTAACAATCAGGCTGAAATTTAGCAAACATGTGAAGCAGATCGACGCCATTGTATGTGGTAATATTTTAAAAAATTCAAAAGTATGTTCAATTTTTATTTGGTTTTGCAATTTTCGAAAAATGTCTGTACGCTCTCTAGCACCCGCTAATTTTTTCTTTTTGAGTTAAACAATTTTTTATGAATAAAGCTTTGTTAAAGGAGGATTGGTATTGAATTTGGAATGAATCTGTAAAAAAGTTCGGTTTTTATGGGATTTTGAATTTTTAAAAAAATATTCGTTTTGCTCTAACTCACGTCAAATGTCACGAAATCAACTGAAATTTTCTACATATGAAAAATAACATTCATTGCTGCTATCTACCAAATTTGGTCGTGATAGGTAAAGCGGTTTGGATTTTATGTCATTTTGAATTTTTCACAAACTACTATAGGTAACGAAAAAAGTTGCAAAGTAGAACTTTGCACATTGTTTCCTTATTCATTTTCATTTTTTACAAAGCTTCTTCTATGAGGAAGCCAAAATCAATAAATAAACTTGATCATAGTGGTTTTGTGAAAAATAAAAATTTATGCAGAAGCCAAAGTTCCACTTTGCAACTTTTCTTTCGATAGTTGCAAAATATTCAAATTCTAATATGATTAAACTTTTGGTTAACAATGTATTGAGCTTTGAAAAATATAAGAAGATGATATGTTCACACTTTGAATTATGGTTACTATTCCGTTTTAGACTTAATGGAGAAATTAAGGCCTGTCAGAGGCAACAGATGAGAATAATGATAGTAATAGTAATAATTGTGACATTGACTGCTATCTCCAATTGGGATAAACAGGCGGTTTGTCAACGTCGTGGTATTACGCAGGTCTTTGTAGGAATAGAGTGCGGTTAGAAAATGGGGAAAAGAAAATATATAGTACTATGTACATTTCTCTCGTTTAATTTCGGAAATACCAACGAGTCGTCCGGTTGGTCGGAGCTATGATCTCTCTCGGAAGCACGACGAGGGCCAGCAGGAGCAACGATGCTGATGAACCAAAAAAAAGTTCGTTTTTTATGGGATTTTGAATTTTTCAAAAAAATATTCGCTCTGCTCTAACTCACGTCAAATGTCACCAAATCAACTGAAATTTTCTACATATGAAAAATAACATTCAGCACTGCTACCTACCAAATTTGGTCGTGATAGGTAAAGCGGTTTGGATTTTATGTCATTTTGAATTTTTCACAAACTACTATAGGTAACGAAAAAAGTTGCAAAGTAGAACTTTGGGCAATACGTCGTTTCTACAGAATCCGATTCTACACATCACCGACTCAACACCACCGACTCTACACAACGGCAATTCGACACATGCCTCGATTCAACACAACAGCAACTGTAAACATCACCAACTCGACACGTCACCAACTCGACACATGCCTCAATTCGACACAACCCCAATTGTACACAGCCCCGATTCTACACAGTCACAACTGTCACGAGCCAAATGCACAACGACAACACTCTACACAGTCCCGATTCTACACAGGCGCAAATGTCACGAGCTAAATTCACAACGGCAATACTCTACACAGCCCCGATTCTACACAGGCAAAACTGTCACTTGCTGAATTCACCAAAGTCCCGATTCAACACATCACCGATTCTACACCGTCACCAACTCACATCCAATCATAGTGAGCCGATGAGTTGGAATGCTTGAACGACATACGCTGATTGGTTTCCTTATTCATTTTCATTTTTTACAAAGCTTCTTCTATGAGGAAGCCAAAATCAATAAATATACTTGATCATAGAGGTGGTTTTGTGAAAAATAAAAATTTATGCAGAAGCCAAAGTTCCACTTTGCAACTTTTCTTTCGATAGTTGCAAAATATTCAAATTCTAATATGATTAAACTTTTGGTTAACAATGTATTGAGCTTTGAAAAATATAAGAAGATGATATGTTCACACTTTGAATTATGGTTACTATTCCGTTTTAGACTTAATGGAGAAATTAAGGCCTGTCAGAGGCAACAGATGAGAATAATGATAGTAACAGTAATAATTGTGACATTGACTGCTATCTCCAATTGGGATAAACAGGCGGTTTGTCAACGTCGTGGTATTACGCAGGTCTTTGTAGGAATAGAGTGCGGTTAGAAAATGGGGAAAAGAAAATATATAGTACTATGTACATTTCTCTCGTTTAATTTCGGAAATACCAACGAGTCGTCCGGTTGGTCGGAGCTATGATCTCTCTCGGAAGCACGACGAGGGCCAGCAGGAGCAATGAGGCTGATGAACCCAAAAAAAGTTCGTTTTTTATGGGATTTTTAATTTTTCAAAAAATATTCGTTTTGCTCTAATTCACGTCAAATGTTACCAAATCAACTGAAATTTTCTACATATGAAAAATAACATTCATTGCTGCTATCTACCAAATTTGGTCGTGATTGGTAAAGCGGTTTGGATTTTATGTTATTTTGAATTTTTCACAAACTACTATAGGTAACGAAAAAAGTTGCACAGTAGAACTTTGCACATTGTTTCCTTATTCATTTTCATTTTTTACAAAGCTTCTTCTATGAGGAAGCCAAAATCAATAAATAAGCTTGATCATAGAGGTGGTTTTGTGAAAAATGAAAATTAATTTTCTTTCCACAGTTGTGAAATATTCAAATTCTAATATGATTAAACTTTTGGTTGATAATGTATTAAGCTTTAAAAAACATAGGAAGATGGTATTTTTACATTTTGAATTATGATTACTATTCTCTTTTAGACTTAATGGAGAAATTAAGGCCTGCCAGAGGCAACAGATGAGAATAATGATAGTAACAGTAATAATTGTGACATTGACTGCTATCTCCAATTGGGATAAACAGGCGGTTTGTCAACGTCGTGGTATTACGCAGGTCTTTGTAGGAATAGAGTGCGGTTAGAAAATGGGGAAAAGAAAATATATAGTACTATGTACATTTCTCTCGTTTAATTTCGGAAATACCAACGAGTCGTCCGGTTGGTCGGAGGTATGATCTCTCTCGGAAGCACGACGAGGGCCAGCAGGAGCAATGAGGCTGATGAATCCAAAAAAAGTTCGTTTTTTATGGGATTTTTAATTTTTCAAAAAATATTCGTTTTGCTCTAACTTACGTCAAATGTCACCAAATCAACTGAAATTTTCTACATATGAAAAATAACATTCAGCACTGCTACCTACCAAATTTGGTCGTGATAGGTAAAGCGGTTTGGATTTTATGTCATTTTGAATTTTTCACAAACTACTATAGATAACGAAAAAAGTTGCAAAGTAGAACTTTGCACATTGTTTCATTATTCATTTTTATTTTTTACAAAGCTTCCTTTATAAGGAAGCCAAAATCAATGAATAAGCTTGATCATAGAGGTGGTTTTGTGAAAAATTAAAATTAATTTTCTTTCCATAGTTGTGAAATATTCAAATTCTAATATGATTAAACTTTTGGTTAACAATGTATTGAGCTTTGAAAAATATAAGAAGATGATATGTTCACACTTTGAATTATGGTTACTATTCCGTTTTAGACTTAATGGAGAAATTAAGGCCTGTCAGAGGCAACAGATGAGAATAATTATAGTAACAGTAATAATTGTGACATTGACTGCTATCTCCAATTGGGATAAACAGGCGGTTTGTCAACGTCGTGGTATTACGCAGGTCTTTGTAGGAATAGAGTGCGGTTAGAAAATGGGGAAAAGAAAATATATAGTACTATGTACATTTCTCTCGTTTAATTTCGGAAATACCAACGAGTCGTCCGGTTGGTCGGAGCTATGATCTCTCTCGGAAGCACGACGAGGGCCAGCAGGAGCAACGAGGCTGGTGGGCCACTCCATTCAATTACGTTTCGAGCATTTTTCACCGTTGCCATCGTCAGTTGTGAGAGTGAGAGAGAAACGAAGAGGAAAAAGAGTGAAAGAGCCGGAGATAACTGTGACGCAAGCCGTTCGCCGCATTTTTCACTTTACCACATTTCCAATATACCGCACACACGGGACAGGCTACGAACGGATGCCCGCGTTAACTACTGCAATCGTAATCGAACGATCGCTTCAAAGGCAAATTGCAAACAATCATTAATTTCTGTAGCTCTGGCTCCCGGCCACCATGAATAAAAAAACACACACACTCGTTTTTGTGTTCTACTCGTTCAACTGCAGTGAATGTATTGCATTAAAACAAAAAGTCGCTTTCTATACGAGAAAAACATATTTACAATTACATACTAATTTGTGAATCGATATAAATACGGTGGCTCAGCCTTTTGGCTTTATTTGGGGACCGTTGCAAAATATGAGGTTTTATTTCATTTTTCCGTTTCTATTATATTCTGAAAATAATCCGGGACATATATATATATATATATTTCTTTTTTGCAGTGTGTAAACATTATAATTAAATATTGTAGTAAATGTGATGGAAATCGTTTTCAATTTACAACTCATCAAAAAAAAAAAAGATTAAATAAAAATCGCTTTTTAATTCTGGATGAAGTATTAGATTCGAATATTTTTATAATTTGTACGTCTTTTTGAAAAAAAAAAACCTTTCCATTTAAAAATGGAATTTTACCTTCTTTTGCTTCCTCATAGTGGAAGCTTTGTTTTCATGAAAATTTTTTTTTTCGAGATTTTCATGTCAGTACACTTAGAATGGGCCAAAACGTCGGGAAAAGTGATTTAGAAAAAATGTCTGTATGTGTGTGTGTGTGTATGTGTGTATGTTACACGATCGAAAAATGTAAACCTTTATATAATTAAAGATAATCGATAAATTTAAATAATCGGCGATTTTAGAATATTCTGAATAGTCGATACGTCATTTCTGAAAGAAAAAACTAATGATGGGATTTAGGCCATTTAGTGAGGGTGAAAAATAAATGATTTTTCATGGCATGAGGAATATGAGGTTTTAAAAATGTCAATTTCAAATAAAATCGATTAGGCGATATAAATCGTGTATTCAGAAACGAAATTCGTAGAAATTATTGATCTAGAAACTTTGAAACCAAAGTTCTTGATTTTATAATTTTATAGAACTTTCTAATTAAATTTTGCATCTAATAATTCGGAAATGATTTTTTTTCAATGGTCTTTGAATATAAATTCTTAAAAATATTCGAATAAAAATGTATTTGAAATATCTTGCAGTTTTAATAAGTGTGAATAATTCTTGAGAAAACGTCGAGAAAAGTGATTTAGAAAAAAATGTCTGTATGTATGTATGTATGTATGTGTGTGTGTGTGTGTGTGTGTGTGTGTGTGTGTGTGTGTGTGTGTGTGTGTGTATGTTACACGATCAAAAAATGTAAACCTTTATAACTCGGGACTGCCTTGAGATATCAAGCTGAAATTTGGACCATAGATAGAGGGATCCAGCCTCATCGTTCATACAGATTTTTGTTAAAATCCACTTCATCGTTAAATTATTACGCGTTTTTTAATTTTTTGAAAAATGTCTGATAACGCGATAACTCTTTCAATTTTGAAGATATTGATCTTAAAATTGGTATGAATGTGAGCTTTCATACGCCGGTGATCGCTATTGAATTTGGTTAAGATCGGTTGAACCGTTCAAATTTTATGATGTTTTGAATTTTTCAAAAAATTGACATTATCGCTCTATTGTAACTTTTGCAAAACTTAAGATAGCGAGCTCAAATTTTGTATATAAATGAAACAATATTCAGCCATTATATATGTATAATTTAGTGACGAACGGTATGAAATTTTTGATTTTATGGAATGTTGAATTATTTTTCAAAATATACATTATCACATTCACTTTCGGAAACGCTCTAACAATCACGAAATAACATAATAACTAAATAGAAAAAGCGAATCCACAACATGTATATTTATCTAATTAAAACAAGAATGCAAAGTATAACCTTGCACATTGCTTCCTCATTATTTTTCGCGTTTTACAAAGCTTCCTCTATGAGGAAGCCAAAAATTGAATAACATACGTCCTCATAGAGGTAGCTTTGTAAAACACGAAAAATAATGAGGAAGCAATGTGCAAGGTTCTACTTTGCATCCTTTTTATAATTAGTACGTCTTTTTGAAAAAAACACCTTTCCGTTTAAAAATGGATTTTTACCGTCTTTTTATCCATTAATATTCCTGATGTATTCACATCTGCAAAATGTTAGAAATTCCTCAAATTACGAGTGCGGTGGAATAAAATGAATTCATGAATGCAAGGG
This sequence comes from Ephialtes manifestator, assembly GCA_963970395.1. Taxonomy (NCBI): domain Eukaryota; kingdom Metazoa; phylum Arthropoda; class Insecta; order Hymenoptera; family Ichneumonidae; genus Ephialtes; species Ephialtes manifestator. Next base: position 1,472,979 of record OZ019969.1, on the reverse strand, counting down.
TTAAGGTGAATTTCAAATCTGCGAGACTTTAGGGCCATTTTAGTGACTTTCGCAACTGCAATAAAGACGGGAACCAGAAATTGGGTCTTGTATGTACTTCATAGTATGTATAACCATAGTTTCCCCAACTATGCAGTTGTTACTGCAGTATTTGGATGGAATTTCAATTTTAAAGATATTTGCGTTATGAACATTTCGATTATACAGTCGTGCTAGTATAGTTGGCGAGTGAGTCACTCGCTCAGTGGTCGAAGTATAATCTCGCGACGTTCAAGACATTGCTTCGCGACTGTCGCGTATATATGGGGTATTCCAAGCCAAATGAATAAGCGTTCAATCTCTTCCAATTCGCTCCATAATTTTTTATACTATTCTATACGCTCGAAAAAATACTTAAAATGTTTGTTACTGAATCTTTTTTTTTCATCAATTTTTGAAATAAAAATTTTGTGACCCGATTTGAAAATTCGGAATTATTCTAAAAAATCCTGTATTAGATATTAAAATTAAATTTTTTTTTATAAACATAAAGAAAAAGATTCAGCAAAATTCTAAAATAATCTTGCGTTATGTATAAAATGTTTACACGACAATCTTGTTTCATTTCTTTCCATTTTTATCGGATTTTTTTTTCTTGCGAAAAAATGGCTTAAAAAATTGATTGATTTTTTATTTTTTTTCAATTTTTTAATAATTTTTTTAATAATAAAAAACTTAAAATCTATATGAAGAAAAATATTCCACACTTTGGTTCTAAGCTAGAAAATTTTTATATTCAACACAGTATGTTTCAGAATTTTTTCAAATTTTTTAATTATGGCACGCTGGTGTTCAAGTCTTAGTTCAGTACCTAAAATTTGATTTTCTCCAAAAGTACGTCGACGATTTTTTTTCTTTTTTTACTGTAAATTCTGTGTCCAAAAACAAAATTTTTGAGCCTAGACCCAGAGTGGGTCGATTCCTAGATTATCAGCTAAAAATAAAGCAAAATTTGTTAAAATATTCCAAACTCGAATCTCTCTAAAAAAAGTACGTCGATGATTTTTTTCAAAATTTTTAAATTAAATTCTCTGTCGAAAAACGAAACTTTTGAGACTAGAACGAAAATGGGGGAGAGTCTAGAATAGCAATTGCAAAAAAAGAAAAAAATCGTCGACGTACTTTTTGAGAAAATCAAATTTTAGATTATTAAAAAAAACATAAATTGTTTTAAAAACCTAAAACAAATTCTAGAGTGTTTTTTTATATTGCTAACAACATCTACAACATCTCAAAAGGAATAAAATTTTTTTTTTAAATATGAGGCTCGCGATCCTGTCGATAATCGATGGAATGCCCCATACATATGTTGTGAATACAGGTTTGACATATATGTTTTGAATACAGGTAGGTCATATCTTACCTAATGAAGTTCAGTGTCAAGTCCAAGAGTAGAAGTGGATGCGGCGGGGAAAGGAAAGACAACTCGTGGAGGTTCTCGAAGAGATTACGCACGCGCTGACTAACCGGTCGAAGGTATCTATCTCACTCTCTTCCGAGTTCAATCGACTCAAGAGACTCGTGAGCGAGAAGATTACGAAATCGCCGGCATCAACGATCTCTATTAACGAGCCGGTATGAGTCGAGACGTCCTGAAACTGTGACGATGATGATGATGATGATGATGAGGAGGAGGAGGAGAATAACCACGAGACTGCGTGCGAGTGTCGCGTGCCGAGTTATATGTATATATTAAATATATGGATTTAGCCTTATCAGCATTATCAGAAAAGATGTAAATACCCGTATGGAAATAAATAGAGGTGAAATATACGCCGAAAATAGATAGGAAAACTATAAAATTTATAAGTTACATATATTCTGGATATATGCCATAAATGAAAAATATATGAAACATATATGAGGGATTCCACGGGACTTTCGCCACCCCCAAAAAAAAAAAAAATCTCAAATTTTATCTAAAAATCAGGTTCAGCGGTGTCTATTGATGGACCAAATTTCAAAATTCTAAAAAAATAGTTGACCGGAATATGCAAATTTTTTAGTTTTTTATCGTTTTTCATTTAATCTGTAATATCTCAGAAACTATTGATCGTATCGAAATCATAAAAAGACGAAAATGTGCATTTTTTTTATGGCCAACAAGAAAAAAATATATTCAAAATTAATTGCTTAATTTCAGGTCACATTTTATGGAAAAAACAACAAAATTATTTTTTTTTTTATGGTTGGACTTCAAATTTGTTCATCGGACAAATTGTCTCGGAATCTTTGAGTGATCGCCGAATTTTGAGTATTTTTTTTTTCATGGGATGGCCCAATGCTGTGACGTTACAGCAATCTGAATGTTTTTAATATATATTAAAAAATCCATATTCAAAATTAAAATTAATTAAAATGGTTGGAGTTCAGATTTTTTCACCGGACAAATTGCCTCGGAATCTTTGAGTGAACGCCGAATTTTGAGTATTTTCTTTTTCATGGGATGGCCCAATGCTGTGAGGTTACAGCAATTTGAATGTTTTTAATTTTAATTTTAATTTTAACATTCAAATTGCTGTAACCTCACAGCATTGGGCCATCCAATGAAAAAAAAAATACTCAAAATTCGGCGATCACTCAAAGATTCCGAGGCAATTTGTCCGGTGAAAAAATCTGAAGTCCAACCATTTTAATTAATTTTAATTTTGAATATGGATTTTTTTATATATATTAAAAACATTCAGATTGCTGTAACGTCACAGCATTGGGCCATCCCATGAAAAAAAAAATACTCAAAATTCGGCGATCACTCAAAGATTCCGAGACAATTTGTCCGATGAAAAAATCTGAAGTCCAACCATAAAAAAAAAATAATTTTGTTGTTTTTTCCATAAAATGTGACCTGAAATTAAGCAATTAATTTTGAATATTTTTTTTTCTTGTTGGCCATAAAAAAATGCACATTTTCGTCTTTTAATGATTTCGATACGATCAATAGTTTCTGAGATATTACAGATTAAATGAAAAGCCATAAAAAACGAAAAAATTTGCATATTCCGGTCAACTATTTTTTTAGAATTTTGAAATTTGGTCCATCAATAGACACCGCTGAACCTGATTTTTAGATAAAATTTGAGATTTTTTTTTTTTGGGGGTGGCGAAAGTCCCGTGGAATCCCACATATGTCCAATATGCAACATTTTGGCGCTCCTACATAAGGCATATATGTAAGTTGTATGTGTTATATATGCAAAAAATATAACTTAGATATATTCTTTGTATAAAAGATATAGAATGCATATATCGCTTTTATACTTCAGGATATATCCATTATATATGGAAACCACATAAAAAACCAATAATTATAAATTAATTAATTGCAGTAAAAGCAATGCAGCGGAAAATAATGAGGAAGCAATGTGCAAGGTTCTACTTTGCATCCTTTTTATTTATTAGTTATATAGATAAATAATTATACATCAATTAAACGAAAGCTTAAGTCACATCTTGTAGAAAGTATTTGGTAAATATACATTTTATTTTCGTTTCACTTCAGTTTTAATCTAACAATAAGCTCGCAATTATTAAGTGGAGTGGCAGTATTTTGACCTTCATATTTAACGACAAAAAAGAAGAAAAAAATAATATTTACTATATTATAAATTTTTTTAAATTGTGATTTAAGTCAAATTCTGCTGCAGAGTTTATGTATTTATTAACAAAATATGACTGAAAATTTTGTTGGTTACAAAAAATTCTGGTAAAATTATTAGCACCCACAAATATGTTTCTGTGGAAGAAGATGGAAATATTATTGTTACAGTTTTTCAATTATAATTCGTGGAAACAGAATAAAGCGTAACGAGAATCCAGATAGTAGCATAGATTTTTATAATATGTTTAGGTTTTAACAATAGAGTTGAGAATGAAGATAAAGCAGGTGAAAGATTAGGTAAAATCATTAAAGAAAATATAGTTACATAGAATACGATAGAGATTTTCTACGTCCGAGTTTTTCCGAGACCAACGAATTTCAGCTGCTAATATTATCTTTTATACTAATAACAATGGGATCAGCTTATTCCAGCCACCTGGAGAAAATTCCATAGGAAAAAACCAGAGTCCTACGAGTTGGATGGTCGCCAAGAAATCTCCAGAGATGAAAAAACTCCTTGGACTCGCGAATATTCCTTCGGGGACCCAACGTTGATGATAACACTTAGAAAAATACCTCCCAGAGACTTGAGAATACCAAAGACAAGAAAATAAGCAACGGTTAAAATTCTGTCCTAGAGTAGATCATTTAAAAAATCTAGAAAATAGTACAGAGCGTATAGTGTAGATACTGAGAATAAAGTTGAGAATGAAGATAAAGCATAAAAAAGATTCGGTACAGTCAATAAAAAAATAGAGATAGAGCGAGTGAAATAGTAAAAAAATGACAACTTAGGTTGACAAAAAAAAGTTTAAAAAATTATAACTTTGGAATAAAAAGATAAACGAATAAAACGATGTAACATCTTCGAGATTTCTGAGCTATTTATATATATTATAATTTGGGTCCTGGGGTTAGAGTTCAGAATGAAGATAAACCAAAAAATAGATTGGGTAAAATCATTAAAGAAAATATAGTTACAGAAAATACGATAGCGAATTCCCACGTCCGAGTTTTTCCGGCTCCAGCGAATTTCAGGGGCTAATATTATCTTTTGTACTAATAACAATGGGATCAGCATATTCCAACCACCTGAGAAAATTCCGTAGGAAAAATCCAGAGTCCTACGAATTGCATAGTCGTCAAGAAATCTCCCGAGTTCAAAAAATTCCAAGACTCGCGAATATTCCTTAAGTAAACCGCGTTTGATGGGAATAATACTTAGAAAAAAGACCTCTTGGAGACTTGAGGATACCCGAGACAAGAAAATAAGCAAAGGTCAAAATTCTGTCCCAGAATAGAGCTCAGAAAAAAATCCAGAAAAAGCATGGAGTGCAGATATATATAGTGCAGATATTGAGAATAGAGTTGAAAATTTTTATAGTAAATTTTATAGTAAATTCTGTGTCTATAAACGAAATTTTTGAGACTAGAACGAAAATGGGGGGGCATTCTAGAATAGCAACTAAAAATAAAATTCTTTTACGAAAACTTTTTATTTTTAGTTCAAAAATTTTGTTTTTAGACACAGAATTTACTGTAAAACAAACCTTCAACGTACTTTTCGAGAAAACCAAATTTTAGGTAATTTAAAAAAAACAAAAATTTTGTAAAAAATGTTTAAAAAAATTCTAGAGTGTTTTTTTGTATTGCAAAAGGAAAAAAAATAAGGGTCGCGACCCTGTCGAAAACCGGTGGAATGCCCCATATATTTTTTTCTATCTGGTCTGGAATAACTGCAGATTTGACATTCGTCAGATTTCTAAGTAACTATTTCGTATATCAAATACGAAATTTTTTGTAAAAACATTTTCAGAGCTGTAGCCTGATTCTACTTAATAAAAATTAAATTTGTTGAACTTCAACTTCTAAATGCGGGTCTCTACCATAAAAAAGACACTATATTTTTATCAATGGATCGTGACTGTAATTTTAATTTGACTGACAATTGAACGGCAATAAATAACAATTATGAACTCTTAAGTGACACGATATAAATGACTCTATTTATATGACCACTAAACCATTCGCAGCAATGACGACCCGCATTTCCCCTATGAACTTCGTGTTCTCCACTGTATATAGTTGGACATGCCGGACACCATCGAGCTCTCGATTTCTTTACACTTTATCGATCGAACATATAAAGTCAAGTCGACGATCGTAAACGCATTTCTTTTACGCTCTTGCCGAAGCGATATACGTTCTCTTTAAACAAAGTAGATAAATCATGTGCGAGCTCATGTCCACATTGTGAACAAGCGATATAGTCAACTGAGAATAACTGACCGGCGTCTCGTCGTACATCGTTCAGTCGATCCAAATGCAAACGTGAAAAGAGGCCGCCCAGCATTGAATATATATGCCAATGAATCGTTTCAGCCAAGTGTAGTACCTGCGCAACATTACAATATATAAGGCATTCACTGTCAAATGAACGATTTTCTTTTTAGCCATTAAAAAATATCTTAAATTTTGTCAGGTCTTTATATTATTTAAGAATAGTTCCTGTAAAGCTTTCTTGCACTGTTAAAAAAGACTGTTAGTTTTTATGCATAAACTCGTAATCGAAAATTAATGTACAATTGTGGTATAAAATTAATGTAATTTTCCGGTAAAATTAAAGAAAATTATTAATATTTAAATACTTTTACTGTAAAATTAAAGAAAATTATTAATATTTAAATACTTTTACTGTAAATTAAAGAGTATTATTAATATTTAAATACTTTTACTGTAAATTAAAGAAAATTATTAATATTTAAATACTTTTACTGTAAATTAAAGAAAATTATTAATATTTAAATACTGTTACTGTAAAATTAAAGTAAATTTTTTAATTTGCTGTATCATATTAATTTTAAATCACACTTGTATATTAAATTTAATATACCAGTTTATGCATAAAAACTTGCAGTACTTGTACCTTAAATTTCAAGTAGATTTTTTTACAGTGTGATTTCTGTTCTACACAGCAAAAAAAATCTACTTGAAATTTAATGTATTGCTTCCTCATAGAGGAAGCTTTTTTTCATGAAAAAAAAAAAGATGCAAAGTAGAACCTTGCACATTGCTTCCTCATTATTTTTCGCTTTTTACAAAGCTCCCTCTGTGAGGAAGCAGTATGTTATTCAATTTTGGCTTCCTCATAGAGGAAGCTTTGTAAAAAGCGAAAAATAATGAGGAAGCAATGTGCAAGGTTCTACTTTGCATCTTTTTTTTTTATACCTTGTGTCTCTTTTGCAGAGGTGTTTTATACAGCTATAAATCACCTCTGCAAACACCGTTACATCTAGTTTTGATTAGATACAAATTTTTGTCGTACTTTCTCAACTTTTCCGGAAGTTATAGCGAAAATCTACATTTTTTTTTAAATGAAAAATGGTGTAAAATCCGAACGACTTTACCGATCATCACCAAATTTGGTACATGGCATTTCTGAATGTTATTTTTCGTCTGTACAAAATTTCTGTTCATTTGTTGAAATTCGACGTAATTTAGATCAAAATCTATTTTTTTCGAAAAATTCAAAATTCTATAAAATCCGAACCGCTTTACCGATTTCGTCGAAATTCAATACCATACAACATTGAACGTATCTTCAGTTATGAAGAACTATTTAGCCAAATCGGCGAACTTTTACGAAAGTTAGAGCGACCACGCCCTTTTTTCAACAAATTAAAATCAACATAAAATCTTAATGACTTCACATATTTTGGCAAAAATCACAACATTCAAAGAGGGGCAGCTACTCTACTTGCGTGCCAAATTTGAGCCGGATCGCTCGAACGGTTACCGAGTGAGAGGAGATTGAATTTTCGAAGCCCAGCACACACACACACACACACATACATACATACGGACATTTTTTCTAAACCACTTTTCTCGACGTTTTAGGTGATTCTAAGCATACTGACATGAAAATCTCGAAAAAAAAAATTTCATGAAAACAAAGCTTCCTCTATGAGGAAGCAAAATTTCGAGATTTTTATGTCAGGACACTTAGAATTGTCCAAAACGTCCAGAAAAGTGATTTAGAAAAAATGTCCGTATGTATGTATGTGTGTGTGTGTGTGTGTGTATGTATACAACTCCGAAAATTCGAACGCCGATAACTCAAGAACGGTTTTGTATATCGTGCTCAAATTTGGCACACTAGTGTAGCAGCAGACCCTCTTCAACTGTAGCTACTTTCGACAAAATCTGTGCGAAAATTTCGATTTTATGCCGTTTTGAATTTTTTAAAAAAAGGACGTGGTCGCTCTAACTTTTGTAAAATTTAGTCTATTTTGCTAAATAGTTGGTTATAAGAGTAGGTGCACTCAACGCTTTTTGGTATTGAATTTGGCTCGAATCGGTAAAGTGGTTCAGATTTTATGGAATTTTGAATTTTTCAAAAAATTGACATTATCGCTCTATTGTAACTTTTGCAAAACTTGAAATGGCGAGCTCAAATTTTGTATATAAATGAAACAATATTCAGCCATCATACATGTATAATTTAGTGACAAACGGTACGAAATTTGTGATTTTATGGAATGTTGAATTATTTTTAATAATATACGTTATCGCATTTACTTTCGAAAACGCTCTAATAATAACGGAATAACGAAATAGAAAAAGCGAATTCACAACATGTTTATTTATCTAATTTAAAAAAGGATGCAAAGTAGAACCTTGCACATTGCTTCTTCATTATTTTTCGCTTTTTACAAAGCTTCCTCTACGAGGAGGCCAAAATTGAATAACATACTTTTTTGCTTCCTTAGAGAGGAAGCTTTGTAAAAAGCAAAAAATAATGATGAAGCAATGTGCAAGGTTCGACTTTTTTACTGGAAGTTTTTATGCATAAATTAATTTTAATATACAAGTGTAATGTAAAATTAATGTATGGCACATTCAATAATTTTCTTTAATTTTACAATAAAAGTACTTGAATTTTAATGATTTGCTTTAATTTAACTGAAAAAGTAGTAACATGAATTTAATACCACAATTTTATATTAAATTTTGATTACGAGTTGAAGCATCAAAATTTCCAGTCTTTTCTAACAGTGTATAAGATTTTAACAGCTTCATTTTTTTTGTATTTGTATCTCAAAGAGAAAAGTAGGATAATACAATTACAAGGTGAATATTTTTTATTTTACCTTAATTTTTGAATGCAATAGTAGTTGAATTTTTAAAATCAAGATAATTAATTAATTCGCGTAGGATAATTAATTGGCAAAACCCTTGAAATAGTTTTTAATTAAAACAACTCCGAAATTGCTGCGAAACAAAATTGGAAAAAAATGCATATAGAGTATTTTCGAGTTGTAGTAAAATGTGGCTGACTACAAAAATTTTTTTAGTGGTTCGAAAAAAAAGTGCCTGATTTGACAGAGAATGCCTCATATATATATACACTATAATGTGATACGTGGGACGTTGAGCATACGCCCTCCCCTAAATGCAAATTCTTCATTCAAAAACCGGCTCGGAAATAACAAATTATTTATTCAATTCGGAAAATAATCACAAACATCAAAGCACATAATACTATAGAGACTGTGGAACGCCCAAGTATTTTTTTTAACTGTCTTGTTTTTTTTATTTTTGTTTTTAAAGAATATATAGTGAGATACGATATAGGAATAAATAAAAAAAAAAAAAAGAAGAAAGATTACCGTACACACGTAGGCTCGTTTAGTCGGAGCTAAGTATACAGTATCGCGTATGTATCGACAGAGTAGATAGCATATATACATACGTGATAGTCGAGATCAAGTCAAGTCGAGCGGAACCGATCCGGCCGAACGCATCGGAGTCTCTCGCCCTGCGATCTCCCGATCGATCTATTCGTACTATACGTAGATAGAGTAACATATTATATACGTATACAGAAAGGTATTGCGGCAAAGAAGCTTTCGAGACTCGTCGAACAAGAGTCTTGTCTATATCCTCTCATTCACTCTCAAAGAACTCACGCTCTTGCAATTCTTCTACTAAATACAGTGATTGGAGGTTTGAGGCTTACTGAGATCATCAGTTATTTCCGTAGATATTTATTTTCTCTTTAGTTTATCTTAACATACTATTTCCTATTGTTTCCTATTATTGTGTATTAGTCAGTCAAACAAACCGCAGAATCCCAACGAAAAAACAAAAATTATAAGCTGGCGTATTTATTTATTTTTTATTTATTTATTCTACAGTGAACGGGACAAGTCCCTTGTACACGAAAAGAATGGCGAAACAATCATCTACACTTATAACAATTTACATATACATACTTTAAACTCTATACAGTGAAAAAAAAAAAAAAAAAATTACCCAACTTACGGAACATCAATAAGTAATATATATTGATTTAGGGCGCACAAAAATATAGACGGAGGAGATATGAAAAAATCTAACCACACTGAAGCAGTATTTCCATCCCGAAAAATTCGAGTTAGCGGCTCTTTAAAACCATAATTAGTACGGTGAACTTGTGAAAAAAAGATTCGATGGTTACGCACGTTACGCAATGGAACCGAGACGGTGACGGCCGACAGGAGCTCAGGGCAAATAACCGCTGCGTGGATTATTTTATATAGCAGCATTAATTCTGCTTTCAGCCTACGCGAAGCTAGAGAGCACATATGCAATTACGCACGCAGGAATTCATTATGTGATCTTCCAGTCACTCTGAACTTAAACCATAAAAAGCTTCCTCTATGAGGAAGTAAAAATCGCACGAACTTCCGCTGAACTCGCTCGACTGCATTGACATACACCAAATAAGAGGGAGATCAAACAACTGACGCATATTCCAAAATGGGACGAACTATTGAACAATATAAAACTTTAAGGGTCTGCAAATTTTGGAATTCAACCGTATTATTTTGAATAAGACATACCGAATAATAACCCGCTTAAATAAGGAAAGTATCAAAATAGCATTGAAAATAGTGTAAACAGTAAGTAGGGTAGAAGTACCGGTTGTGGCCACCCCTACACTTAAATACGTTTTTCTTGGCTATTTTAATTCTGTACCTGTATTTAATCATAAATTTTTCTTAACGTTGTGTATTTTGGAAACATTATCGTCATTTTGATGTCCGTTCGTCTCCATTACAATAAGTACTGTGTCAGTAATTAAAGTATCATCAGCTGATTCATCAAATTGTCAACTCCTTACGGAATTCGACAAGATTTTGACGAAAGCTCTAGATACATATTCGGATTATATAGTTGGCGAATTGCATGCAGCTGTGCACATATCAATCTTAAGAGTCATCACTGCAAATGTTGATCTACTAAAAGTTTGAAATAAAGCTATACATTTATAAAAAATACGATGGCCTCAACTGGTACATGAAATAAGCATGTTGCCCCGGATATGGCCATGATAATATAATCATTAATTTTTCGTTAATTATTACACAATCAATTCATAAATTCGTAAAGAAGAAACAAAAAAACGAAAAAACACTAAGAAAAATATATCCTTAGAAATGTATAGTAAAAAAGAAGGTAAAGCGGTGGAACACCTTTCATGTTGAAGATTCCCATCATTATTCAATGCGAAAATCTACTTTCGGAAAGAACTCTGGTAAAAGTAAAAATAAAAGTGTAAAGAGTAAAAACATTAATATAATGTATGACTATTTGTGACAAAGAAAGCTGCTACGAAAAAGTGCAAAACGAAGGAGACGAATGTCAAAAAAGGTTAGTTAGGTTCACAGATGGCATCTGTGCTTTAAAGACATTTTCGTGTAGAGGAATTGGATGCTTTCATAAGAATACGATTTTGATTTATTAAACACACCTTAAAAAATGTTTCAAGTGCAATGAATATTGAGTTATTCTAATTTTAAGCATGGCCAAAACCGGTACTTTACTGTGGCCAAAACCGGTGCATAGGTGGCCAGAACTGGTGAAATGGCTATGCTCCTACTTTTTTCTATTTTCCAGTATTTTCTCGATACGTATGAAGATTTTAATGCTAGAAATCTGAAATTATATTCTTCTCAGATATGAAAAGTATAGGTCGAAAACAGTTTTATGATATTTGGTCCCAATCACAAGTACTTGAAAATGAGAAAATTCTTAAAGTGGCCACAACCGGTACTTCTACCCTATGATCTATTGGACTGAATAATAGTAAAGATTATTAGACCAAATTAGGCTTATTTAGGGTCCAGGTCGATATCTCCATGGCTTTCGGTGCCAAGGTCAAATTTCCATGGTTTTCGATGTCCAGATTGATATCTTCATGGTTTTTTATGTACAGATCAATATCTCCACAGTTTTTTTTTATGTCGAGACCGAATGGAATACCGGAAACCGGAGATAAATCGACTTGTTCACCAAAATCCATGCAAATTTCGACCGGGACACTAAAAATCATAGAAATATCGAATTGGACACCGAAAACCACGAAGATGTCAACCTAAATACCAAAAGCCATGAAGATATCAAACTGGGCACCGAAAACTATAGAAATATTGGCATAGACACTGCAATCAATGGAGATATGGACCTGGACACCGAAAACCATGGAAATTTCGATCTAGACACCGAAAACTATGGAAATTTTGACCTAGACACCGAAAACTATATGACAATTATGATTATGAATATATGTTAATCATTGGCATGAGGATAATGGCCGATTTCTGCCCACGACTGGCTGACATACGTGAGAAACGTATTGGACCTAAGACAATGTAAAATTTGATTGTAAAATTTGACGCGTAATTTCCACCTCTCGCCCACTACGACTTGCAGGATATTGTAGGAATTCATAGTACCGATGGCGCAATCATCGGCACCAGCAATGGCCCAGCCGTGGAAAACTGCAGCAGCCCATGCTCGGTACAAGTCTATCGGCCATCGCTGATGTCAGCAATGGGCCAGACGTGACAAAATGCTGGCAGTTTTTACTTGGTCGCGGCCGCGAGTCACTGCTGGCCCCAACGATGGCTCGATAGTCAACCAGTACTGGCTAACATCGGTTGGTAGCCAGTACTCGCCCAATCATTGGCCCCGTTGTAACTGCTGGCATTTCCTATACGGGATATGCATCCGACCTTTATAACCGGTATATTAATTTAAAAAAGAAAAATGTTTACAGTGTAGTAACCGCATTTCCCCCATTCTCCCCTAAGTTTAACAGAGTTTATCGCTCTCCAATGCGTGCAACAATCACTCTAGTCGTAAATAAGGCGACAACGGAGGGAGAAGCCGCCGTCTTGTCTCGCAATGCCCCGCGAGCTGACTTAAGTCTCTGTAACCTTGAAGCTCGTACCTTGAGTGCGCATCGAGCGCGTGTGTGTGGTACATGAGCGAGTGAACGAGTTGAGGTGCTCGGAAAGTCATGAGCCATGAGCACCAGCAGGGCAAACCGTCGTCTTCGGCTGCTGACTCGCCGTCGCTGTTCTGCGTTGAGCCAATAAGTCCACCCAAGTTCATTGCGCTCTTCGACGCGCCCAGAAACGACTTTTATCCCGCTCGGCGACTCGACGCGAGAGCAGAGGTGCGCATATATGTATATACATTCTATACATATCCGACACCAAGCGATCTGCACAGCCTGCAGGTAAGACGAGAGACGCCGCCCGAGATGCGTGTGCATTTATCCGAGCTCATTCACCCTCCTCCTTATTCTCTCTTACATCGCGCTCTCGTTTCTTACCACCGAGATCCTCATGGTATTTCCGTCGTCCTGGCAGCCGCCGAGAAGGCGACAGCACGCGCTCTCGGCAATGAACCTGATTACTCAGTTGACGCGAGAAAGTGGGAGGAACAATTAATTTAGTGCTTTCCACTTTGATGTCATCTCACGGATGAAGTTATTTAAACCTTCGTGGTTTTATGATTATTTTCCTTCCTCATAGAGGAGACTTTGTTTTCGTAAAAATATTTCCTGGATTTTCATGTCAGATTATTCAAAATTGTCTAAAATATCGAAAAAATGGGTTTAGAAAAAAATGTCCGGTTGTATGTATGTGTTTGTGTGTTTGCAGAATTCAAACTGCTGTATCTCAAGAACAGCTTTAACAATCAAGCTGAAATTTCCCACACTGGTAGAGTAGCAATGCCTGTGTCTGTGTAGGAATTTACGAAAAAATTGAAACATTTTTTTCAGATTTTATAAGACTTTGAAGTTTTCGACAAATGTCTGTATGTTCCCTAGCTGTCGCAATTTTTTAGCTAATGAGCTAAATAGTTCTTGTCAAATGAATCAATGAAAAATTACGATCGGTATTAAATTTGAACAAAATCCATAAACCGGTTCAGATTTTATAAAATTTTGAATTTTCGAAAAATTAATGTTTTCGTTCTAATTCAAGTTAACTTTGATCAACCCTGCCCAAATCTTCTACAAGGTCGAAATAATATCCGGTTGTAGTAGATATCGAATTTGGTAAAGATCGGTAAAGAGGTTCAGATTTTATAAGACTTTGAATTTTTCGAAAAATCTCTGTATGTTCTCTAGCTATCGCAATTTTTTAGCTAATAAGCTAAATAGTTCTTGTCAAATGAATCAATGAAAAATTATGATCGGTATTAAATTTGAACAAAATCCATAAACCGGTTTAGATTTTATAAAATTTTGAATTTTCGAAAAATTAATGTTTTCGTTCTAATTCAAGTTAACTTTGATCAACCCTGCCCAAATCTTTTACAAGGTCGAATTAATATCCAATTGTATTAGATATCGAATTTGGTAAAGATCGGTAAGGAGGTTCAGATTTTATAAGACTTTGAATTTTTCGAAAAATCTCTGTATGTTCTCTAGCTATCGCAATTTTTTAGTTAATGAGCTAAATAGTTCTTGTCAAATGAATCAATGAAAAATTACGATCGGTATTAAATTTGAACAAAATCCATAAACCGGTTCAGATTTTAAAGAATTTTGAATTTTCGGAAAATTGATGGTTTCGTTCTAATTCAAGTTAACTTTGATCAACCCTGCCCAAATTTTCTACAAGGTCGAAATAATATCCAGTTGTAGTAGATATCGAATTTGGTAAAGATCGGTAAAGAGGTTCAGATTTTATAAGACTTTGAATTTTTCGAAAAATCTCTGTATGTTCTCTAGCTATCGCAATTTTTTAGTTAATGAGCTAAATAGTTCTTGTCAAATGAATCAATGAAAAATTATGATCGATATTAAATTTGAACAAAATCCATAAACCGGTTCAGATTTTATAAAATTTTGAATTTTCGAAAAATTAATGTTTTCGTTCTAATTCAAGTTAACTTTGATCAACCCTGCCCAAATCTTCTACAAGGTCGAAATAATATCCGGTTGTAGTAGATATCGAATTTGGTAAAGATCGGTAAAGAGGTTCAGATTTTATAAGACTTTGAATTTTTCGAAAAATCGCTGTATGTTCTCTAACTATCGCAATTTTTTAGTTAATGAGCTAAATAGTTCTTGTCAAATGAATCAATGAAAAATTACGATCGGTATTAAATTTGAACAAAATCCATAAACCGGTTCAGATTTTATAAAATTTTGAATTTTCGAAAAATTAATGTTTTCGTTCTAATTCAAGTTAACTTTGATCAACCCTGTCCAAATTTTCTACAAGGTCGAAATAATATCCAGTTGTAGTAGATATCGAATTTGGTAAAGATCGGTAAAGAGGTTCAGATTTTATAAGACTTTGAATTTTTCGAAAAATCTCTGTATGTTCTCTAGGTATCGCAATTTTTTAGTTAATGAGTTAAATAGTTCTTGTCAAATGAATCAATGAAAAATTACGATCGGTATTAAATTTGAACAAAATCCATAAACCGGTTCAGATTTTATAAAATTTTGAATTTTCGAAAAATTAATGTTTTCGTTCTAATTCAAGTTAACTTTGATCAACCCTGCCCAAATCTTCTACAAGGTCGAAATAATATCCAGTTATAGTAGATATCGAATTTGGTAAAGATCGGTAGAGAGATTCAGATTTTATAAGACTTTGAATTTTTCGAAAAATCTCTTTATGTTCTCTAGCTATCGCAATTTTTTAGCTAATGAGCTAAATAGTTCTTGTCAAATGAATCAATGAAAAATTACGATCGGTATTAAATTTGAACAAAATCCATAAACCGGTTCAGATTTTATAAAATTTTGAATTTTCGAAAAATTAATGTTTTCGTTCTAATTCAAGTTAACTTTGATCAACCCTGCCCAAATCTTCTACAAGGTCGAACTAATATCCAGTTGTAGTAGATATCGAATTTGGTAAAGATCGGTAAAGAGGTTCAGATTTTATAAGACTTTGAATTTTTCGAAAAATCTCTGTATGTTCTCTAGCTGTCGCAATTTTTTAGCTAATGAGCTAAATAGTTTTTGTCAAATAAATCATTGAAAAATTACGATCGGTATTAAATTTTAGCAAAATCCATAAAGCGGTTCAGATTTTAAAGAATTTTGAATTTTCGGAAAATTGATGGTTTCGTTCTAATTCAAGTTAACTTTGATCAACCCTGTCCAAATTTTCTACAAGGTCGAAATAATATCCAGTTGTAGTAGATATCGAATTTGGTAAAGATCGGTAAAGAGGTTCAGATTTTATAAGACTTTGAATTTTTCGAAAAATCTCTGTATGTTCTCTAGCTATCGCAATTTTTTAGTTAATGAGTTAAATAGTTCTTGTCAAATGAATCAATGAAAAATTACGATCGGTATTAAATTTGAACAAAATCCATAAACCGGTTCAGATTTTATAAAATTTTGAATTTTCGAAAAATTAATGTTTTCGTTCTAATTCAAGTTAACTTTGATCAACCCTGCCCAAATCTTCTACAAGGTCGAAATAATATCCGGTTGTAGTAGATATCGAATTTGGTAAAGATCGGTAAAGAGGTTCAGATTTTATAAGACTTTGAATTTTTCGAAAAATCTCTGTATGTTCTCTAGCTAACGCAATTTTTTAGCTAATGAGCTAAATAGTTCTTGTCAAATGAATCAATGAAAAATTATGATCGGTATTAAATTTGAACAAAATCCATAAACCGGTTCAGATTTTATAAAATTTTGAATTTTCGAAAAATTGATGTTTTCGTTCTAATTCAAGTTGAGTTCAACCAACCGTGCTCAAATCTTCTACGAAGACGATTTAATATCCAGCTGTAGTAGACATCGAATTTGGTGAAGATCGGTAAAGAGATTCGGATATTGTAGAATTTTCAACTTTCGAAAAATTAACGTTGTCGTTATAAGTTAAGTCAACTTTGACTACTTCAACAAATTTTATGCCGGATATCGAATTTATATGTAGTGCAAATACGAATTAGCATGAAAGAAAGTTCAGGAACAAATTTATTATGAATCGGTTGAAATTTTATGACACTTGGAATTAAAAAAAAAACTTATCTCGAGCAAAACAAACCTGCAAAGTAGAACCTTGCAAATTATAGCTTACTCAGTATTTTTTGTTTTTTACAGAGCTTTCTCTGTGAGGAAGCCAAAAGCGATCAACATATTACTTCATACAGGTAACTTTGTAAAAAGCAAAAAATGATTCTATTTTTATTTTATTTTTTTGTGATTCTTGCTCTCATTTGCTATATGGATTTATATTCATTTTATATATGCGCGAATAAAATGTAAAGAAAATCACATTGATTTTTTCAATTCTGGCCTTTCCATTTTCCTTTACATTTTGATCGAATACCATTTCAATAGTACATTTTGCCATCAAGCATAAATTATGTTTGCACAATTCTTGAACAAGCAAATATTATTACTTAAATACCGCCCGAAGAAAATTATAATTTATTATCTACTTGCTTATTTTGTTGTCATACTAGAAATAAAAATATTGAAAGATCCGTGTATTAATATACATTTCATTGATGCATGAATAATAAATTGCAAAACCAATTAATGTTTCAAATTGTGTTATATCTATATTTTTATCCCATACATAAAGAATTGTTATAGATTTTAATTTATATACGCTGAAGATTAATTTGCTATTTTACTTTTACTATTATATATAATTATTTAATCGTTACTAAAGTAAAGTGAATTGATCTACAAACGGAAATAGCAAAGGAATACCAAGATGATTTACTTGGTTCATTCGAGGCAAACGTCGTCGGTTAGAAATTCGTGGCTTCGTGTAAATAATCGAGCACTGTATTCGGCTCGCCTCGGAGAAGCCACCGGTATATCTACCCCCGGCACGTCTCCTGACGTTAGTTATGTGTAGCGAGGCAAGACGACCGCGCGCGCTACGCCAGCGGTTTCCACAGGCGCAACCGGGGGTGATGAAGATCATGGTGGTTTTCATTACGCGTATATACGTTGCGGAGAGAGGGCGGTCGGTCTGCACCCCCACAGCTCGTCGTTTGTCCAGCGAACTACCCGCACAGGGTTCTCAACCCCAACTCGACCACAACTCTCAGAGTAGAGAATTTAAAATAAGAAGCTAAATACCGTGCGTTAATGGATGAGGATCTCCATTTACTGAGGATTTAATTAAATTAAGGGTTAACACCACTTGAGGATTTTGGAAAAATCTATTTTTTTCTTTTTTTTTTTTTGCTCAAGGATGTCCCGCTAACCGTGAGTTTCAGAGAAAATTTCAAACACTTCCCTATGGGATAAAAATCGAAAAAAAATCAAGCATGTAAAAGATGCTGAAAAGATCGATTTTGCATATTAATAATTATAAAATGTTAATAACATATTGATGAATAAAATAATTGTTGAACAAATCACACGACAAACTAACGTTTTTTTTTTTTTCGAATGAAAATGATTTGAAAATTTTTCCGAAAATATATGAAATATTTCGGGATTTTTTTCTTTTTCATTTTGAAAAATTGTGCGAAACGTAACGAATTTTGGATTCACAACTCTCAGAGTAGAGAATTAAAAATAAGAAGCTAAATACCGTGCGTTAATGGATGATCATTTACTGAGGATTTAATTAAATTAAGGGTTAACACCACTTGGGGATTTTGGAAAAATCTATTTTTTTCTTTTTTTTTTTTTTGCTCAAGGATGTCCCGCTAACCGTGAGTTTCAGAGAAAATTTCATACACTTCCCTATGGGATAAAAATCGAAAAAAAATCAAGCATGTAAAAGATGCTGAAAAGATCGATTTTGCATATTAATAATTATAAAATCTTAATAACATATTGGAAGCATTCTCTGTCAATTCAGCCACTTTTTTTTCGACCCTCTCCGATTTGCCCTGTAATTGGTTATATGAATATACCACAAAAAGACACTCTAAAAAAAGGATATTTTTTTTTACTGAAAAAATTACAGAGTATTGCTACATGACTGTTGACATCACAAAAAAATCGCCAGAGTGGCACCGATCGATCTTCTGGTATTAAAAAATGCATTTGTGTGAAAGTTCCGAAAAACGGGGGCATTATTATTTTTTTGATAAAAAAAAGGTTACTTTTTTTGGCTAATAAAATTACAGAGTATTCTTCCATGACTGTAGATATTGCAAAAAAATCATCAGAGTGGTACGGATCGAGCTTACGGTATTAAAAAAAATTATTCGCGTGGAAGTTTCGAAAAACGGGGGAGTTATTTTTTTTTATACCGGATTGGTTAGCGTACCAAGTGACTTGGTTAGTCCAACCAAGAAATTGGTAGCCTAACAAATGACTTGGTTGGTCTAACCAATTAATTGTCTGGCTAACCGAGTCACTTGGTTAGCTTACCAAGTGACTTGGTTAGACCAACCAAGAAATTGGTAGCCTAACAAATAACTTGGTTGGTCTAACCAATTAATTGTCTGGCGCATATATAACCAAGGCACTTGGTTGTTCCAACCAAACCTTTTTTCCGTATATGCTAACCAAGTGACTAACCAAGTCACTTGGTTAGCTAACCAAGGGACTTGGTTACACCAACCAAGAAATTGGTAGCCTAACAAATGACTTGGTTGGTCTAACCAATTAATTGTCTGGCGCATATATAACCAAGGCACTTGGTTGTTCCAACCAAGCCTTTTTTTCCGTGTATGCTAACCAAGTGACTAACCAAGAAATTGGTAGCCTAACAAATAACTTGGTTGGTCTAACCAATTAATTGTCTGTCGCATATATAACCAAGGCACTTGGTTGTTCCAACCAAGCCTTTTTTCCGTGTATGCTAACCAAGTGACTAACCAAGTCACTTAGTTAGCTAACCAAGTGACTTGGTTAGACGAACCAAGAAATTGGTAGCCTAACAAATAACTTGATTGGTCTAACCAATTAATTGTCTGGCGCATATATAACCAAGGCACTTGGTTGTTCCAACCAAGCCTTTTTTTCCGTGTATGCTAACCAAGTGACTAACCAAGAAATTGGTAGCCTAACAAATAACTTGGTTGGTCTAACCAATTAATTGTCTGGCGCATATATAACCAAGGCACTTGGTTGTTCCAACCAAGCCTTTTTTCCGTGTATGCTAACCAAGTGACTAACCAAGTCACTTAGTTAGCTAACCAAGTGACTTGGTTAGACCAACCAAGAAATTGGTAGCCTAACAAATAACTTGGTTGGTTTAACCAATTAATTGTCTGGCGCATATATAACCAAGGCACTTGGTTGTTCCAACCAAGCATTTTTTTCCATGTATCACTTTACAAAATTGCAGAATTAAAATGCTCATTATGTATTTAATGAGGTTTTAATGTAATATTTTTTTAAACAAGTGTATCATTACCCAATCTCTTTTCTTATCGCTTTTTTTAGGTTACTGCATCCACTTAACACATGCTAAACCAATGTTTGTTATTATATGTAATACATATATTCATTCCTGAGGGGTTACAATAAACTTCCGCTTCCTCTGCTTCTGTACATCTCTTTATACACGCTTAACTTAACGTACTCCTATCTTAACCTACTTCCACCTCGTCATTTTCTCTACATTCCTTCAGGCGCACTTAACCTAACTTACTCTAAGACCGTCGCACACTCATCCACCGCTCATCTCGACGCCTTTCCACTGCGAACTATCTCTTAACTCTGTTTTTTTTTAACCCTAGTATTATTCTAATCTTATTTCATCTTGGCTCCTTTCCTCCGTTTTCGTCCTTTCACTCAATTCCTCATATTCGTCCATTTTTCATCCTTTCTCTTTTTGTCATTTTATTTTATGCAAATCATTCGAAGGGTTAAAAATTCATAGCGTTTTGAAGTTTACCAAAAATTCTTCAATTTTTTTAGACATATTTGACTTAAATCTTATACAAAAATGAACTATCTTTGAACTAAAATTGGTGCTAAATTTAATAAAAATCGATCAGGTGGTTCAAATTTAATGACAATTTTTTTGTTTTCTTTTCTTATACCGGTAACTATTTGTACTTCTACAAATTCTGAGCTAACTGGTAGTAATTTTTCAATTAAATTAATATATAATATTTTTAGCAATTTCCCACGATAAAATAAAATATAATAAATATCAATGTTGGCAGTGGCATTTATTTATAATATCATTTATTTATATAACCTTCATTTAAGTGAAAAAAATGAATAAAATGCGATATTTATAGGCGTTTTTACTGAAATAATAGAATAACAAATATTAATAAACATTTTTTTATTATCGGAAAATGGTTTTAAATGTTCTTTTTTTGTATTACAATTTTTTATCTATGAGAATGCAAAAATGATGGAAAGTCCACTTACAGCCAATCTTTTCTCGATAAACACGTGTCGCAGCAGTAATTAAAGAACAAAAGAACAATTTCCTGCATAGATATATACGATTTTATTGCTTTCAAATAGCATACAGCACGACACCGGAGATCGATGAGTGTCGAATCGTGTTGGTAGTTATGTGAACAATGAAATACAAAGAGAATAAAGAAAGCATGAAATCGCCAACGGGAATATTCACCACGTGCGTCGATCGAGCACTTATCTTTTTCATCAATTGATTTTTGCACAATGGAATAGCCGCAAACCCAAATGGAATTTACTAATTTTAGTGACCGTTTTAATGCACCGAAGCTGAGGAACAGAAACAAACCAAAAGCAGAAATTTAGTTAATTGAAACATGCAAACAGTGGAAAAGGGATGCAAATTAATTTTCATCTTTCGCAACGCCACCTCTATGAGAAAGGTTCTTTATTTTATTTATGGCTTCCTCATAAACGAAACTTTGCGAAAGATGAAAATTATTGACGAAGCAATGTGCAAAGTTCTACTTTGCATCCCAATTTTAAATACAATTTAAAGAATTACGAAAACAAAAATTTTCATAAATTCAATGTCTTATAAAATCTGAACCACTTTACCGATCTTCACCAAATTCGATATCTACTACAACTGGATGTTAATTTTACCTTGTAAAAGATTTGAGCAGGTTTGGTCGAACTTAACTTGAATAAGAACCAAAACAAATTTTTTTCGAAAATTCAAAATTTTATAAAATCTAAACTGCTTTATGGATTTCACTGAAATTCAATAGAGACCTTCATTTTTCATTTCCCTATTTGTCCAGAACTATTTAACTCATTAGCTGAAAAATTGCGGAAGCCATGGAATATGCAGACATTTTTGAAAAATTGAAAGGCTTATAAAACCTGAATTAAAAAAAAAAAAATTTCGGAAATTTTTACATAGGAAGGGGCGTTACTTCTCTACCAGTATGCCAAATTTCAGTTTGATTGTTAAAGCCGTTTCCGAGATACACCGATTTGAATTTTTTAAGCGTGCCACACACACACACACATACATCCGGACATTTTTTCTAAACTACTTTTAGTTAATTGAAAATTTTTTTTTCACGAAAACAAAGCTTCCTTTATGAGGAAGCAAAACATCGCGGCATCTACGAGATTGCAAAGAAATATTTTGGGTAATCATTTTTTTAGTCACCCCTTAAGGGATCTTTCCAGTGTGACGGCCCAAAAAAATAGCCGATTTTCACGATTTTTTTTCGGACGGTTACTATACGCCGATCAATCTGAAATTTTTATGACATATTAAGGTAATCGTGAATGACCGAAAATGATTTTTTATAAGACAATTTTTATTGTTTAAATATATTTTTTTAATTGTTGAAAATAATGTTATTAAGTCGGCTAAGTCGAGCAAACTATTTTTTTTTCATTGTAAAAGTAAAGTTAATCACTGATTTAGAAAACAGCATAAAATTTATTTAGTAATAAATATGTCACTTAAAAAATGTTACCTTTTATTAACATTTGCTCCACTTAGCCGGTGTATTTTTTCATGAAGAAGAAAATGAGAAGTCAACTAGTCCAATCTGCCTAGCAGTTTAGTCTGAATCATCTGCAGAGTGGAAACCCTAAGGACTTTGCTTAAGATAATATTGAAAGGCACACGCAAATCAGACGACAGTAAACAATCCTTTCATCGAGTACCAACAATATAGCCCAATGATCATTGATATATGTCTCTCTATATTATAAAAAGATCTCACGCCGCTGCCGCCGCCGCCTTAATTAAAGTTAAAATTAAAATTAAAATTAAAAACATTCAAATTGCTGTAACCTCACAGCATTGGGCCATCCCATGAAAAAAAAATACTCAAAATTCGGCGATTACTCAAAGATTCCGAGGCAATTTGTCCGGTGAAAAAATCTGAAGTCCAACCATTTTAATTAATTTTAATTTTGAATATAGATTTTTTTATATATATTAAAAACATTCAGATTGCTGTAACGTCACAGCATTGGGCCATCCCATGAAAAAAAAAATACTCAAAATTCGGCGATCACTCAAAGATTCCGAGACAATTTGTCCGATGAAAAAATCTGAAGTCCAACCATAAAAAAAAAAATAATTTTGTTGTTTTTTCCATAAAATGTGACCTGAAATTAAGCAATTAATTGTGAATATATTTTTTTCTTGTTGGCCATAAAAAAATGCACATTTTCGTCTTTTAATGATTTCGATACGATCAATAGTTTCTGAGATATTACAGATTAAATGAAAAACGATAAAAAACGAAAAAATTTGCATATTCCGGTCAACTATTTTTTTAGAATTTTGAAATTTGGTCCATCAATAGACACCGCTGAACCTGATTTTTAGATAAAATTTGAGATTTTTTTTTTTTGGGGGTGGCGAAAGTCCCGTGGAATTCCTCATATATAAATAAGAGAATTTGGATGATATTGAATT
The DNA here is from genome assembly GCA_963970395.1 of Ephialtes manifestator. Lineage (NCBI taxonomy): Eukaryota > Metazoa > Arthropoda > Insecta > Hymenoptera > Ichneumonidae > Ephialtes > Ephialtes manifestator. Next base: position 1,449,246 of record OZ019969.1, on the reverse strand, counting down.
TTCAAATTTAATTTTCTTACCTGACTCCCTCCCCTTAAAATATTATCAGTGATAAATTTTTATTGGTATAAACAAATAGTGCGATTTCGCACAACTCAAATTTCACATATATTTATACCTATAATTTAGCAACATAAATTTTCTCTGTGAAAATGCATTTCTCAGTGTCTCTCAGACCTTGTCGTAAATGACTCTTTTGCTCTTTCGCCTCGACACCGTGTGTTGTCTGACCCTCGAACGAATCGGTCTTGGTTTAAAGTTGCGTGAAACAATGTCTGCACGTTCCGTGGCCTCTCCGACACCGTCCTCCCATTGCCCATTGTCTTACCAACCATTACACGCTATGTATTAACGCTATGTGTATATATTTGTACGTAGTATCGTCGGTGTCTCGCTCCGCAATGTCAGACTCGCCCTCTCGTCCCTCTTTACCCCGGGTCCGACTTCTTTATTCATGATTTTCTCAAACCCGCACTTCCTTGTTACATCCAGGCAAGCGTCGCGGGTCTCTCTTTTACTCGTACGATGCAATTAGTTTTTATCTGCGGAACGGCTTAATGGAACCCTGCTCGCAATGTCTCGGATCACGTATCCACGAGTAAACGCTATTTCCTATTAAAATGTTAAAATATACATTCTCTCCATATATATGTATGGATGTATATAAAAGTACTATCGCGATCTGAATGCAATCACAACGTGACTTGCATTCGGAATAAGGCCAAACATATCTATTGTCGTCCCTGCGATGACAACGTAAAAAAAAAAATGGGTATGTAAAGAAAATAACAATAAACGCGTTTGCATTGATTTTTCTGTCGCTTAGTTATACGTATTTTACAAAAAAAATGTAGAGAAGAACGGGGGAATCGCAATCACCGGTCAATGCCGGTCACCTTATTTTTGCTTCAACTAGTGAATATATAAAACGTTTTTTTTTTGCTCAGTCAGCTTACGTATATACTAATTTACTAATTTAATACTCCGTGCCAATTGTACACGGAAAGAAAGGCTTGGTTGAAACAACCAAGTGCTATGGTTATCTATGCGCCAGACAAGTAATTGGTTAGACCGACCAATTTCTTGATTAGGCTACCAATTTCTTGGTTAGACTAACCAAGTGACTTGGTTAGACTAACCAAGTGACTTGGTTAGACTAACCAAATGACTTGGTTAGACTAACCAAGTGACTTAGTAAGCTAACCAAGTGACTTGGTAAGCTAACCAAGTGACTTGGTTAGACCAACCAAGTGACTTGGTTAGACCAACCAAGAAATTGGTAGCCTAACAAATTACTTGGTTGGTCTAACCAATTAATTGTCTGGCGCATATATAACCATAGCACTTGGTAGTTCCAACCAAGTCTTTTTCCGTGTACTACGAAAAAAATTAACAAATGAAATGATTTTTAGATTATGCACTCTTTTTTTTATAAGAAAAGCAGTATTTTAAATAAGGGTTTTGCGTAACTTATTGACGTTAAAATCACATCTAACCGTTTTTCATGTATTTTTCGGACTTCTAGCTTCAATTTCCCCATGTTAAAATGTTGATTCCGTAAATAAATATATTGAAATTTGATATAAAATGTCTTCGCGGTTGTCGGGGTAACGACGATCACATGCGCGGGGTAATGGTAGTCGAGGGACGCCAGTGAGTTACCGGCACAATTCGCCGGCGCACGTCAAATGAATTTTTCGCCGTAAACATCACGGTATGTATGCATTAATAATAGAAATTCAGTTCAACTAATGACTTAGAAACGAATAAGAATTGTCGAATTGAAAAATATACGTAGAAATGTGTTCAATTTGATGGCGATTTCGGTGTGACATGCGGCTAGAATTTTTGAGGTTAGATTTTTTATTAAAAGAAACTGATAGTATAGTAAAGTTGCGCTGAGAAAATTAATCTCAGGTTTTGTTATACTTTAAAAGAGACTGTTATATTATTAAATGTTTACGTAAGGCAGTATAAAATGAGTTATATTAATACATTTTTAGAGAGGATAGATAACTGTACCAAAAGACTGTGATTTATAATAGCTATATTGATAAGCGTTATATTTTCACGAGGAAATTTAAAAAAAATTAAAAACAATTATATTTTCCGTAATATGGTGTTGGTTTCTACAAAATCGCCTTCTATAAAAAATAGTTGTCAGCTAAACAACAAAAGCTAACGACCGGATGGTATTGCCCCAAAGGTGACTGTAGATACCCCGTAATTGACCGCAGTTCCCCAAAAGGCGACCGTGATTACCCAAATCGTCGGATAATGGCAGTCGCTGCACATGTTTTGAAAAAGAATGAAAAATCCATTTATACGATTGCTTTCGTGATTTTCATGCTGTTCATTTTCAATAATAGTTGATGAACTATCCAACAACCATTACTTTTTGGCAGAAACGACGTGTTATTTACAGAAAAAAGCAAATATTCCTTAGTGACTGCGATTCCCCCGTTCTCCCCTATATAAAGAAAATATCAATAAACGCGTTTGCATTGATTTTTCTATCGCTTAGTTATACGTTTTTAGAAAAAAAAGTGTAATAACAGGTTTTTTGTTTGTGAAAGCGGTGGATGTAACGGTAAATTGTGCAGCTGGTTACGTAACCCAGTATTAACGACAACGAGCACCTGTTGACTCGAAAATTGACACTGGAGACAGCTGTGACCCGTCGTCGAAGAGGAGGCAATAGCGAATTAATAGAAACTCGTCGTTATCAATCGTTCCCACTTTTGTTCGCCTTCTTTTTTTTTCTCTTCGTTCTGCCGTGGTAAGAGGGATTGTGCTGGATAAGTAGGGGTGCTGCGAAGTCCTTCATCAGGGGTCAGAACGGTGGGTGGTTTAGTGAAAATTTTCGTTCTCTTTCTCCATTTTTTACGTTCCTTTAACGAATGCTTAGCTCAGAAATGGTAGGCGATTATCGAAAGCAAAAGCGAAATTTAATTTCGGTGTTCGTTGCTCTCGCACTCTTGGCAGTTTCTCTTCTGGCTCCGATCTCCGCAAAGAACTCAACTCGAATAGGGCCACGAGAAATTGCAGTGCCATCTTTTCAAGAGCCATTATTTTCAAATCTACGAAATTACAGACATCCTTTCCAGGATATTGCGAGTTCGCTAAGAACTCAGGCCAAACTCGTCTATTCGACAGTCCCCTCACTTCCCTAACGATACGTTTGCTCTGAAGCACACCGGTTCCGGACCGGGGGACCTTCTTTTAATTTAGGTAACGGTCGGACGTCCTTTGGCACTGATGCGCTTAGAATTGTTTGAAGCTCGCCGCGTCAAAATTTGCTGTATCCTGTACTACTACATTTATGGCGCAGGTGATATTCTTCTGTTTGTGATGTTAGTAGTCTCAGTGACACATAACGGAAAGGCGATTAAAAAGAGATTTGTTAATACAAAAGATTGCATTTTTTACTTATAACTTACAAAAATGTTGAATTTGCCGCTTTTGTCTTTTCCTACTTACTGTAAAGGTGATATTTTTCTTATTTGGAACGTTGGTTATTGTTTTTCTCACTTAAATATAACCGAAAAACAGTTAAACGCCATTTTACTTCCTCATAGAGGAAACTTTGTTTTCGTGCGAAAATTTTAGTTTTTTTAGTTTTTTATGTCAGTACACTCGAAATGGTCGAAAAGGTCGAGAAAAGTGGTTTAAAAAATGCCTTCTTTGAAATCTAGGACTCTCAAAACATGTATTTCCATCAAAATTTGAGAGCCGAATTTTTTTTGGTTTGCAATACTTTTCTCTCTTACATACTGTGTATGTAATGAGAAAGTAAAAATGTATGGATGGGCGTGTGCGTGTGCGTGTGCGCGTGCGCGTGCGCGTGCACGTGCGTGTGCGCGTGCGCGTGCGCGTGCGTGTGCGCGTGCGCGTGCGCGTGCGTGTGCGTGTGCGCGTGCGCGTGCGTGTGCGTGTGCGTGTGCGTGTGCGTGTGCGTGTGCGTGTGCGTGTGCGTGTGCGTGTGCGTGTGCGTGTGCGTGTGTGTGTGCGTGTGCGCGTGCGCGTGCGCGTGCGCGTGCGCGTGGGCGTGCGTGTGCGTGTGCGTGTGCGTGTGCGTGTGCGTGTGCGTGTGCGTGTGCGTGTGCGTGTGCGTGTGCGTGTGCGTGTGCGTGTGCGTGTGCGTGTGCGTGTGCGTGTGCGTGTGCGTGTGCGTGTGCGTGTGCGTGTGCGTGTGCGTGTGCGTGTGCGTGTGCGTGTGCGTGTGCGTGTGCGTGTGCGTGTGCGTGTGCGTGTGCGTGTGCGTGTGCGTGTGCGTGTGCGTGTGCGTGTGCGTGTGCGTGTGCGTGTGCGTGTGCGTGTGCGTGTGCGAGTGCGTGTGCGTGTGCGTGTGCGTGTGCGTGTGCGTGTGCGTGTGCGTGTGCGTGTGCGTGTGCGTGTGCGTGTGCGTGTGCGTGTGCGTGTGCGTGTGCGTGTGCGCGTGCGCGTGCGCGTGCGCGTGCGCGTGGGCGTGCGTGTGCGTGTGCGTGTGCGTGTGCGTGTGCGTGTGCGTGTGCGTGTGCGTGTGCGTGTGCGTGTGCGTGTGCGTGTGCGTGTGCGTGTGCGTGTGCGTGTGCGTGTGCGTGTGCGTGTGCGTGTGCGTGTGCGTGTGCGTGTGCGTGTGCGTGTGCGTGTGCGTGTGCGTGTGCGTGTGCGTGTGCGTGTGCGTGTGCGTGTGCGAGTGCGTGTGCGTGTGCGTGTGCGTGTGCGTGTGCGTGTGCGTGTGCGTGTGCGTGTGCGTGTGCGTGTGCGTGTGCGTGTGCGTGTGCGTGTGCGTGTGCGTGTGCGTGTGCGTGTGCGTGTGCGTGTGCGTGTGCGTGTGCGTGTGCGTGTGCGTGTGCGTGGGCGTGTGCGTGTGGCAGTCATTCAAAATTCAAACTTACATATCTCAAGAACTGCTTTAACAATTAGGCTGAAATTTAGCAAATATGTGAAACAGATCGACGCCTTTATTTATGGTAATTTTCAAAAAAATTCAAAAATATTTTCAAATTTTATTTGACTTTGCGATTTTCGAAAAATGTCTATACGCCCCCTAGCATCCCCAAATTTTTAGCTTTTGAGATAGATATTTTTTTATGAATAAAGCTATGTTAAAGGAGGATCGGTATTGAATTTGGAATGAATCTGTAAAAAAGTTCGGTTTTTATGGGATTTTGAATTTTTCTAAAAAATATTCGTTTTGCTCTAACTTACGTAAAATCTCACAAAATCAACTGAAATTTTCTACAGATGAAAAAGAATATTCAACGCTGCTACCTACCAAATTTGGTCGTGATCGGTAAAGCGGTTCGGATTTTACGTGATTTTGAATTTTTCAAGAACTTTGCACATTGTTTCCTCATTCATTTTAATTTTTTACAAAGCTTCCTCTATGAGGAAGCCAAAGTGAATAAATAAGCTTACTCATAGAGGTGGCTTTGTGAAAAATGAAAACTAATGAGGAAGCAATGTTCAAAAGTCTACTTTGCAACTTTAAAAAAATCGCCGTTACATTTTTACCCCACAAAAGTCGACAAAACTGCAATTTTCGCAATCGTTGGACGATGAAATCACACATTTTTACAAACCATAATTCAAAAACCTTTAGAATCATCGGTTATAGGTAGGCATTATGTTATATATCGTTAAAATACTTTGTATACATTTTTATCGGCGAAAAACGTTTAATAATTCCCGCTTATTATTAAATCAGCATAAATCAGGGGTTCATAGGTATTTTTAAATTACGAAAAGAAGCTATACCATCTATAGGTATGTGCACGATAAATACACACAAAAAAAGTGCAGATTCGTAAGAATAGGCGTGTAACGTGAGTTTGAGATTTTCGTGTTTCTATGAGTTGGCGGGAAGGCCAAATGACCACCTATGGAATATGGCGATAGTCGGTTAGCAAGGAACGAAGAATACGTGGTATCGAAGCGAAACCCAAAATTACTTTAACGTTTCCATAATAACGTTGTCTGGTCTTAGTCGTCGTCCTTCGGTGGTGGTTTAATTCACCCCGTAATCTTGTCATTACACTTTCGGCGAACGTGCGCCTTTATTTATTTTGAACTTTCATTATCGTACGAGCGGTTAGACCAGTTATTTCGTACGCATTTAAATGAGTTTTTAATTTAGTGTGACGCCAGATATTTGCTTTAACGAGCGGGCGAATTCAAGTGCCGAGGACTGGCTATGAATAATATTAAACGGAGCAACGCGCGCCCCAGACCGAACGAGCTCCAAAGCGAATGTGTGACGACGTGTAGGCATACGAGATTCTCATCCATGTCGTTCAACTTTTCGTCAACATGCTACCATGAGCCTTAAGGTCCTACGAGAAACCGCAGGTCCTCCACTTTCTTCACTCCTGCTTCTTACACTCTTCACGATTTACTAAAATTATATTAAACACCCTCCACCCTCCTTAAACACCGCATAAAAAGCGAGATAAAAGTTGTTCAACATGAGCCAAAAATTCGCGTAATTATATTTTACTCAAATGGCTTCTGCATCGCGTTTTTGTTTTGTTATTTTTTTGGCTTATTTTCATAATTTGCGTTAGGGTGTCTTCTTCATGCATCAAATTTACGGAGAATTTTAGTGAGAGCCACAAAAAAAAAAAAAAAATGAAAGTTGCAACTTTGCACATTGCTTCTTCATTAATTTTCATTTTTCGCAAAGCCACCTCTATGAGTAAGCTTACTTATTAATTTTGCCTTCCTCGGAGAGGAAGCTTTTATAAAAATGAAAATTAATCAGAGAACAATTGGCAAAGACACTTTGCAACTTTTTTCGTTACCTATATAGTTCTTGAAAAATTCAAAATCACGTAAAATCTGAACCGCTTTACCGATCATGATCATATTTGGTAGGTAGTAGTGTTGAATGTTATTTTTCATCTGTAGAAAATTTCAGTTAATTTGGTGAGATTTTACGTGAGTTGGAGCAGCACAAATATTTTTTGAAAAATTCAAAATTTCATAAAAACCAAACTTTTTTACAGATTTGTTCCAAATTCAATACCGATCCTCCTTGAACATAGCTTTATACATAAAAAATTATGTAGCTCAATAGCTAAAAATTTGCGGATGCTGGAGTGCGTACGGACATTTCTCGAAAATTGCAAATTCAAATAAAATTTGAACATATTTTTGATTTTTATTTAAATTTATCATAAACAAAGGCGTCGATCTGTTTCACATATTTGCTAAATTTCAGCCTGATTGTTAAAGCAGTTCTTGAGATACGTAATTTTGAATTTTGAGTGACGGCCACACACACACTCACATCCATCCATACACTTTTTTAAACCACTTTTCTCGACGTTTTAGACCATTTTGAGTGTACGAACATAATAAACTTGAAAAAAAAAATCTTCGCACGAAAACAAAGCTTCCTCCACACTGAGAGAAAAGTTTGTTAACCGCGTAAACATGCGCAATCCGACGGCTAACACGCATACGAAACCCCGCTAACCCTATTTACAACCCTCGAAACACCCTTCTATACGAAATAACCGGCATCACTCCCATAATAGATAGATCCAAACAACTTGCCAAACGACTTGCCATCAACCAAATAAATAACATCAAACCTCTATGAACACAACCGCCACAACTTGGAACTCGTAAATACAAATCACCATTGCACACAATCTACCAACATTTAGAACAAATTACCGATATTGATATCCCAGACAATAGAATACAAATGTAAAACGCATAGTCTTATTTTTAAAACAATAATAATAATAATTTGTTTATGCCTTAAAAAAATAAATATATATATTTATATATGTACTAGGATTTTATTGTGGCGCTCGCAATCGCCCCCCACCCAAGGGTGCCCCCTCCGTACCCCCCCCCCCCCCCAAGGGTGCCCCCCGAAGCGTACCCCCCCCCCCCCCCCCCCCCCCCCCCAAGGTGCCCGTAGCCTTGGGGGACATATGTTTTTGGAAAAGGACTTAGAATAATTCGGGTTCGGGGCTTGGCGTAAAGGGATGGGGCTAGACCCAGGGGCTGGGGCTAGCCCCAAGCCTTTAGCCCCACCCCCTTCCGCCAAACCCGGAGCCCGAATTATTCTAAGTCCCTCGATGCTTGACACGGCGGCGGCGGCGGCGACGGCGAGATCTTTTTATAATATAGAGCGATACATGAGGCATTCCACGGGACTTTCTGTAAGGTTACAGCAATTTGAAACATTCAAATTGCTGTAACCTCACAGCATTGGGCCATCCCATGAAAAAAAAAAATACTCAAAATTCGGCGATCACTCAAAGATTCCGAGGCAATTTGTCCGGTGAAAAAATCTGAAGTCCAACCATTTTAATTAATTTTAATTTTGAATATGGATTTTTATATATATATTAAAAACATTCAGATTGCTGTAACGTCACAGCATTGGGCCATCCCATGAAAAAAAAATACTCAAAATTCGGCGATCACTCGAAGATTCCGAGACAATTTGTCCGATGAAAAAATCTGAAGTCCAACCATAAAAAAAAAAAAAAAATTTTGTTGTTTTTTCCATAAAATGTGACCTGAAATTAAGCAATTAATTTTGAATATATTTTTTTCTTGTTGGCCATAAAAAATGCACATTTTCGTCTTTTAATGATTTCGATACGATCAATAGTTTCTGAGATATTACAGATTAAATGAAAAACGATAAAAAACGAAAAAATTTGCATATTCCGGTGAACTATTTTTTTAGAATTTTGAAATTTGGTCCATCAATAGACACCGCTGAACCTGATTTTTAGATAAAATTTGAAATTTTTTTTTTTTTGGGGTGGCGAAAGTCCCGTGGAATCCCTCATATGTATATATAAATTTTTATATAAGTGTAAACTGTCAATAAATCACTTTTACTACTACTACTGGTTCATTTGCCCATATTTACGCAAGATTTGTTAACAAACTCTTCTCACAGTGTATGAGGAAGGAAAAATTTCCAAAATGTTACGAAAATAGATAATTACATAAAAGATGTGGATTTTTTAATTTTTTTAATTACAGAATTTTCTCTAGCGTTATACATTTCTTGCAAAAAAATCAAATATAACGAAATAAAATAACAGAAAAAAATAACGTGTTGATCGAATTGCTGAAGCAATTGTTTGGTAATATTTTTATGAAATTTTTTCTTTTTTAGTTATTCACCCATTCCGCAACCACATTTACCACGTAAATCGAGAATTTGATGTATCTCCATTTGCCTCAATAATGCCATGGTCCCATGAGAAAAAGAAGGGATCGTGTAAGCAGCGATATCCATTTCCATTTCGTCTTCTACATCGAGAAGCACGACAGGCACATCGAAGGGGCGTCTCCGAAGCTGCTGATATTGCCGTATGATTCGATTTCGAAACACTGATCTTGTTTCTCATATTGTGTGCCACGGGGCCTCTCGCCTTCTGTCAGTTCCTCGTTAAGGAAATGATTTTATTTGTTTCGGCAATAACACGCTTAAGGAAAATCGATTTATTAGTACGTATTTCCCCGGTGGCCTCGGGGCTCGCTTCCAGCTCAGTTCTCAGTCGCTCAACTCGTCTATTGCTACCCCATTCGCCACGTCCGAGTCCACCACTGATGGAGTAAATTCCAAGGCTCGGTTGAATTTACCAGAGCTTCTGGCAACATTGTTGTTGAACAAATAAGAAGGATATATTGATTTGAACAATTAAAACCAGTGTAACTTTCGAATCCTTTTATTATCTTGGACCAAAATGTATACCAAACGCGAGTAACAACCCAGTAAACACAAAATATTGTTATGTTGCTGTTCAATTACAATTTCCTACTCAGCTCGGATCGAGCCCGGATCGAGCCCGGATCGAGCTTACGGTATTAAAAAAAATTATTCATGTGAAAGTTTCGAAAAACGGGGGAATTATTTTTTGGTATACCGGAAGCTCGATCCGTACCACTCTGATGATTTTTTTGCAATATCTACAGTCATGCAAGAATACTCTGTAATTTTATTAGCCAAAAAAAAGTAACCTTTTTTTATCAAAAAAATAATAATGCCCCCATTTTTCGGAACTTTCACACAAATGCATTTTTTAATACCAGAAGATCGATCGGTGCCACTCTGGCGATTTTTTTGTGATATCAAAAGTCATGTAGCAATACTCTGTAATTTTTTCAGTAAAAAAAAAATATCCTTTTTTTAATTAAAAAATAATTCCTCCATTTTTCGGAAAAAAATCATACTCACAGGAACGTGACAATTATTTGGAATATTCCGCTCGAAAGCTAACAATAAACGACAACTTTTATGTGCTGACATTTTTTTTCAGGAACTTCAAAATTCTGAGATATTTGCACTTGAATAAAAAAAGCCATTTTCTAAAAAATTATTTTTAAAAATCTGAAAAAATTCACATAGTGTCTTTTAGTGGTACATTCATATAACCAATTACAGGGCAAATCGGAGAGGGTCGAAAAAAAGTGGCTGAATTGACAGAGAATGCTACTAATATAAAATTGCCCACGGATTATTATAATACTGGCTGAAGGATTTCGCTCGATGGCAAATTAGCAAATTATAATGTAAGTCAATACGAATTATAATTATAATTTTCAATATTTAAACAAAAATAATTATGTATATTACTACTACTTCTAATTATTTTGTAGTAATAATTGTCAAATGTTTCAAATAAGTTTGCAGACTTTTGAGAAAATGCATGAAAAAAATAATTTCTAGTACAACTTCGCAAACAATTGTGAGAAGAAGTGGAAAAGTACAGTCATCTATTTATTTAGAATATGTCAGTAGTGTTTCAGAAAATATTCGTTTTTTTTTCTATACCACTGAAACATTAAAAAAATAATGTTGATAAATTTTGGCTTCATCGTAGAAAAAGCATTTTAAAATCTGGAAAATAATTCTATGGCTTTTGACTATTATTGTTAGTCCCAAAATAAATTAATATAGGATGAAATGTTGAAAAAAAATTCTAACTTGTGTACTGCTTAATCAATTCGTCCCAAAGCCAATATTAATCAACTTTGGTTGCAAGTCCAAGAGTGTGGAGAAATTTGAAGATTGTTAGATTGAAAACGTGTTTATGTAGTTTTTCAATAAAAAGAAAAATTGAAATCTGATGAAATATGAAGTACACAACGAATTTCCATTAAATTTTCAATGATGAAAGGGCTGAAACTGACGCGCCAAATTTACGTCTGATTATTCACACCGAGAGAAAAAGTTTCATTGATTCACGGAAATCTTTGCCAATGAAATGAAATACTTGAATTTCAATACTATCTTTGTTTTTAATGATCTCAAACTCAATGAAAAGTAGTGACATTGATTCGAAGAAACATTTCTTTAAATCAATGAACCTTTTTCATTGATTTCAAAGATATCGTCCCTGATTCAATGAAACCTAATTCTTACCAGCTCAAAATTTCGAAACTTATTTATTCCTGAAGTACGCGGCAGACAAAGCTCAAATTTTGTGAGTATGTAAGGAAGTACGGCAGAAATAAGCTAAGCTTCTGGCTCCTTGAAACTCGAAGCCGATCATTCGGGAGAACCGGAAAACAAAAAAGTGAGGTTAGGTGCGAGAGAGAGATCAATGAAAACGTTTCTTTGAACCAATGAAAACGTCTCTTTAAAACAATGAAACTGTTTCTTTATTATATGCTCACTAAGTAAATCTTTATTTACAGGCAATGAAATGTTCTCTTTGAAATTCAAATGCACTATTTTATTGAAATCAAAGAAATATTTCGTTGAAATCAATGAAAAAAAAAATCAATCCACCCATTTCTTCGGCGTCAATGAAATCTCTCGGTGCACCCGTTCTCTTGTTATAAGCAGAGTTGTAAATGCCTAATACTTTCAGAAATAACAATGATAATACGATCAGCCCTATAATTATGATTTCATAATAATAACATGTAGCGATTGTAATCCGATAATAAAACTTTTGAATAGCTGCAAAAATTATTATTTTACAATAAAAATTCATGGTGATCCTTTTGAAACAATTGAAATACCTAATTAATGCCTTAAGAAATTAATGCATTAATTATCTTTTCCACTATTTCTTTCAATATTTAAGCAAAAATGAGTATTTTTTGCAGCTCTTCGGATATTTACACTCTATTTTATAATCCCTACATATTATTATTATGGAATCATAATTATAAAACAAACTGTACTGTAAACAATATTTCATGAATTAATGGGGATTTACAACTCTGATTCTGAGTGATGAATTAATTTTATACTTATATTACTTTTTCACACACACACACACCCACACATACCAGACATTTTTATTCTAGACCACTTTTCCCGATGTTTTAGACAATTTTAAGTATGCTGGTATAAATCTCTGAAAAAAAAAACAAATTCCCCACATCAAAGCTCTTTCTACGAGGGAGCAAAAATCCAATAACCCCTGAAATCGTTCCGATTTTATTGATTTTTATAAAAATGTCTACTAAACTTAACCATTTTCACTTTGTCAGTGTCATATTCGAAAAATGCCAAAATTTCGTAAAATCCCTCGTTTATAATTTTAACCAAATTGAAGTGGATAACTTTAAACACATGAAAATCTCTCTCAAAAAAAAAATATATATATTTTCCCGAAAGCAAAAGACGGAAAATAAACGAAAATATTGTAAACCATAAAAAAAATTTGAATAATTGTTCCCGCCACAATATCGCATTCTCCAACGTTTTAAGAGCTTCTATAATTTTTTTATTCCCGTCTAAACTGCAGCCATAAAAAAACCCAAGATTTAATAACAGAAAAAATATTTTTCTTATTAAAATACATTACTTAAACGGAGCAACATAAAAAAATCTGAAATTCCGCAAACCCTCAGTGTCATTTACATAACTTCATTACAGTCATTCCCATGGACAAAGCATATTACTTGAATGTTTGCAGAGGGTAGTGTTTACGTTGAATATTACTCAGATGGCGCAAAGGACACCAACCAGCGATGAGACAGAGACTCGGAGAGTCACGATGATACCCCAACATCAGCATCACCAACGAACACTCTTGGAGCACGAAAAATACGAGTCAGAATCAGAAGGAGCTAGTTGAGTCAAAACGAAAACCACAGAGAGAAAATCGCTGGAACGTTACTCGTTGGTGAAGCTGTTGCTGCGGTCGTGAGCCGCTGGATGGCGACGTCGGCGGTTGATTTTTGCACAACGGTAGTAAACGCTAATCCCACAACAGAGGGAGACGCGGGTAATGGGAATCCCTGACTTCAACTGTAATTATAGGGATCATTTAATGGACCCCATCTCGACCTTCTTCGCCTGCCTCCAACGTTTGGCATCTCTCTCCGAATATCTTCCTTTCGCTTATCCCGTTTCGGCTCCTCTTCCGCAGAAATCCCGTCCAACTTTGGCAAAGCGATTCTCCTCTTGCTCATATAGTCGTCGTTCCTCGTTCCTCCATATTGCTCTTCTTCCTCATCTCAAGGTTGGCTCTCCAAGCACTTTGCCACTCACGTGGAACAAGTGGAACCGTAAATGGTGAAAGCAGCCGCCTAAACAAGCCTGAACATCGCTATTACGTATGCAGAAAGGACCCAAGTCCCATAGAGACGAACGATAAAGGAACAGAGGAATTGCAGAGGGTTTTAAAGAGCCGACTATTCGCGCGACTATTAATATAAATGCCCTATATTTTGCGTCTACTAAAATTCCGAGTTTCTCGTGAGCTCTTCGTCGCCACCTTCGTATTAGAAAGGGTTTTCGCCAGTTGAAAAAACGAATAGAAAAGACAAAAAACGATGACTATCCTAAAAATTGACGTTTGACTCATCTAAAAATTGGCCGTTCACGTTAATGGTTGCACTGATATGTAATCACATACCTTGGTATATTTATCGCTGAAACTGTCCAATATTTTAGACTATAATTTTGGTTACCGTTGTTATTATTTTTTGTCAACATATATTTCTGTTTGGAATAATAGGAATAAAATTACAAAACTGCAATTGTTGAACAAAAAGATAGCCATAAGTTGACAAAACTGGAATTTTTATTATAAGATCTGCCAATAAGGTGACAAAATTGCAATTTCTGGCCGATAAGTTGACAAAATTGCAATTTTTGGCCAATAAGTTGACAAAATTGCAATTTTTGGCCAATGAGTTGACAAAATTGTAAATCTTTGGTCAATAAGTTGACAAAATTGTAAATCTTTGGTCAATAAGTTGACAAAATTGTAAATCTTTGGTCAATAAGTAGACAAAATGGCATTTTTTGGACAATAAGTTGACAAAATTGTAATTTTTGGCCGATAAGTTGACAAAATTGCAATTTTCGTCCAATGAGTTGACAAAATTGTAATTTTTTGCCAATAAGTTGATAAAATTGCTATGTTTGGCCAATAAGTTGACAAAATTGCAATTTCTGGCCGACAAGTTGACAAAATTGCAATTTTTGGCCGATAAGTTGACAAAATTGCTATTGTTGGCCGATAAATTGACAAAATTGCTATTTTTGGCCAATAAGTTGACAAAATTGTAATTTTTTGCCAATAAGTTGACAAAATTGCAATTTCTGGCCTAAAGTTGACAAAATTGCTATTTTTTGCCAATAAGTTGACAAAATTGCTATTGTTGGCCAATAAGTTGACAAAATTGCTATTTTTGGCCAATAAGTTGACAATACTGCATTTTTTTGTCCAAAATGGCTCATCTATAACAAAGTGGAAAATACAATTTTCTAAATTTGCATTTTTGGTCCAAGAAGGTATTAAAAAATCGACACCTTGTCTCCCACTACTTGTATAAGTATTATTATTTGTATTTTTATTTGTAATATCAGTTGTCATTATCATCACTACAAAGAAGTAGAATAGCAATTGTATATCAATTTTTTTAGGCTGGAATAAAATGTCCCACAAAGTTGACAAAACTGGAATTTTTTCCTAATAAGTACCAATAAGTTGAGAAAATTGCAGTTTTTGGTCAATAAATTGACAACACTACATTTTTTGGCCAACAAGTTGACAACACTGCCTTTTTTTGGCCAATAAGTTGATAATGTTACATTTTGGTGGCTAAAGAGTTCTTGAAAAATGGTTGAAAGTAATTTTCTAGCTACCATCACTGCAAAAAAGTAGAATAGCAATTGAATACCAGTTTTCTAAAGCCAGAATAAAATTTATTTCAATCCACAAAGTTGACGAAACCACAATTCTTGCAATTTGTTTAATCTAAAACATTGCCATGAACACGAATGTCTGCACCGTTAAATAATAACATACCTTGGTATATTTATCGCAGTCACTATCCACTCTCAGCCCCGGAATTCCGCATGGGTTTGCCATTAAGACGCATCACCGGCAATGAAGAAAATGAGGTCTCATAGCACGATAATCTCCTGCCTATATAGTGCGATTCATATACCAAGATATGTACTCGAATCAGCGCGTTATTATCATTAAACTCACTCACACTGGGACAGTTCATGTCCTCGAGATAATGATGGATGCAGGTTAAGATAAAATTCACATATCCTCAGTATACCACACATCGAGACTCCCGGAGCATCCAATCGAAACACACGACGCGGCCGAGTTAATTTTAATCTGAACGTGAGAGTTCGAGAAGGTCGTATGTTGAAGGCTCATTCTTGGATTGGAATTAAGGCCTCAGGTACGCATACGAAGAATTGTATACGTTATCCCATTTCCGACTAAGGTTTTCTTTTTCTTTTTTAATTTATTTTTCTTTCAAGGTTACTTTGTAGAGATCGAGGGTAGGGTAGAAGTACCGGTTGTGGCCACCCCTACATTTAAATACGTTTTTCGTGGCTATTTTAATTCTGTACCTGTATTTAATCATAATTTTTCATAACGTTGTGTCTTTTAGAATCATTTATCGTCATTTTTACTCCCGACTGCCCGCCGGGCAAAAAGACGGGTGTTATGCGTTTCACGGTGATCAGCTGATCGATTCGGATTTCTTTGTCGCCAGTTTTCTCCGAAACCACAACAAATGGCTTGACCAAATT
Organism: Ephialtes manifestator; assembly: GCA_963970395.1. Taxonomy (NCBI): domain Eukaryota; kingdom Metazoa; phylum Arthropoda; class Insecta; order Hymenoptera; family Ichneumonidae; genus Ephialtes; species Ephialtes manifestator. The sequence goes on along the minus strand of OZ019969.1, from coordinate 1,433,249 downwards.
TGGCACATGGATTCTGACAGTGATAAAGATGGTTCTAAGACATATTTCGGTACGATAAATTATTAATTCGCTGAATTACAAGTATTTTTTGAAAAACCTGTTTGAAAATATTGATTTTACCGCCATTAGTCATCTCAAGCAAATCCATCGTCTGCTGTGTACTATTAATGTATTTCGCCACTTTTCTCCGAATTCACAATAAATGGCTTAACCAAATTTGGTACATCAATTCTGACAGTGAATAAGATGGTTATTAGACATATTCCGGTACAATAAGTTACTAACTCGCTGAGGTAAGAGTGTTTTTTCAAAAAGCCCGTTTGAAAATATTTTTTTATTACCGCCATTAGTCATTCCCAATAAATCCATCGTCTGCAGTGTACTAACCTTACACAAACAATTCGATGAAGCGTAGTGTACGACGATACTAATAAATAAATAATCTGTGTATTGTTTACTTTTTTTTTATTATTTCATTACTGTCCTCGATTAAACCGCGTATCATAATAATGTAATAATAAAGGTGATTCGACGAAATTTCTTCGAAGCATCTGACAAGTGTTAAAACAGAATAGTAATAAAAAATATATATATTAATAATGAGGTATCATATATAATAAACAGGCAAATTATAATAATAAGATAAAATGTATTTTAACAAAAATGTTTTTGTCTTGCAATTATTTTTTTATATCTTACACGTCTAGCCATTACCTCATTCCTGGTCTGCTGTCATGTAAATGTACATATTCACCTAAGGATGAACTTTAAAAAGTATGAAATAAAAATAAAATTAAAAATTAAAAAAAAACTCCCGACTTAAAAAAAAACTATATAAAAAAAATTTGATTTTATAAATTCAATATTCATAAAAATTAATCTGAAAAGGATAAAATAATTTCCGGTATCGTTTTAGTGAACAAATCATTTGAATAATAATAATTTATTTACTGCTGTCAATACTGTCGGGAGACGTCCCTCAAATATCGTAATCATCTATTGCCTATCAAGAGACGCGCTGGCGTCTGGACACTTATAGAAAAGAATGATTATATACAATAAGGACATTTGCCAACCCAGAAGAAGACGTCTCCGGACTGTATTGACAGCAGTAAATAAATTATTATTATTCAAATGATTTGTTCACTAAAACGATACCGGAAATTATTTTATCCTTTTCAGATTAATTTTTATGAATATTGAATTTATAAAATCAAATTTTTTTTATATAGTTTTTTTTTAAGTCGGGAGTTTTTTTTAAATTTTTAATTTTATTTTTTGACGTCCGTTCGTCTCCATTACAAAAAGTACTGTGTCAGTAATTAAAGTTTCATCAGCTGATTCATCAAATTGTCAACTCCTTACGGAATTCGACAAGATTTTGACGAAAGCTCTAGATACATATTCGGATTATATAGTTGGCCAATTGCATGCAGCTTTGCACATATCAATCTTAAGAGTCATCACTGCAAATGTTGATGTACTAAAAGTTTGAAATAAAGCTATACATTTATAAAAAATACGATGGCCACAACTGGTACATGGAATAAGCATCTTGCCCCGGATATGGCCATGATAATATAATCATTAATTTTTCGTTAATTATTACACAATCAATTCATAAATTCGTAAAGAAGAAACAAAAAAACGAAAAAACGCTAAGAAAAATATATCCTTAGAAATGTATAGTAAAAAAGAAGGTAAAGCAGTGGAACACCTTTCATGTTGAAGATTCCCATCATTATGCAATGCGAAAATCTACTTTCGGAAAGAACTCTGGTAAAAGTAAAAATAAAAGTGTAAAGAGTAAAACATTAATATAATGTATGACTATTTGTGACGAAGAAAGCTGCTACGAAAAAGTGCAAAACGAAGAAGACGAATGTCAAAAAAGGTTAGTTGGGTTCACAGATAGCATCTGTACTTTAAAGACATTTTCGTGTAGAGGAATTGGATGCTTTCATAAGAATACGATTTTGATTTATTAAACACACCTTAAAAAATGTTTCAAGTGCAATGAATATTGAGTTATTCTAATTTTAAGCATGGCCAAAACTGGTACATTACTGTGGCCTAAACCGGTGCATAGGTGGCCAGAACTGGTGAAATGGCTATGCTCCTACTTTTTTCTATTTTCCAGTGTTTTCTCGATACATATGAAGATTTTAATGCTAGAAATCTGAAATTACATTCTTCTCAGATATGAAAAGTATAGATCCAAAACAGTTTTATGATATTTGGTCCCAATCACAAGTACTTGAAAATGGGAAAATTCTTAAAGTGGCCACAACCGGTACTTCTACCCTATATGAGGCATTCTTTATCAACTGGGCCACTTTTTTCGGTCGACCTCCCGGATATTTTTTTTTTCATTTGTCAGTTTGTTGTACTATTTGACATGGGTGTTTGTGATTTTTTTCAGATTTTTGGAGGGCGCCGTTCAGAATTTACGTTTTTTTTTAAATGTCACTACATCTCAGAAAATATTGGTGTCTTAAAAAATTCCTAAGAACATGAACTTTTCATTTCGCATTGTATGAAGACTCTGAGGAAAAAAATTCCAAAGTGGCACCTCCAAATCGTAGGCAGTAAAAAATTGAAAATTAAAATAAAAAAGTTAATACATTTTTTTCCTGCCTAAGAATCGGAGGTGCCACTTTGGATTTCCTCCCTAGCGGATTTCATCACATTTCCAAAATATAAAATGAAACTCTTCGGACGACAAATAATTCGGAAAAAACGGACAGGAAAAAATTTATAAATTTTTTTAAATTTAATTTTTAATTTTTTACTGCCTAAGAATTGGAGGTTCCACTTTGGGATTTTTTTCTCAAGATCTTCATACAATGCGAAATACCTGACAAAATTAAGACCGAAATCAAAGGTGCTTTTTTCGTTAAAAAAATTATTTATTGCTCTTTTTTTTTGCGAAATATTGACTTTCTTCCGCTGGAAAAATTATGATTTTAACATCACTCGAACGAAGACGGAAAATGAAAAAGTTAATGTTCTTAAGAATTTTTTGAGAGTCTAATATTTTCTGCGATATAGTGATATTTAAAAAAAAACGTAAATCCTGAACGACGCCCTTTAAAAATCTGAAAAAAATCACAAACACCCATCTCAAATAGTACAACAAATTGACAAATTTAGAAAAATATCCGGGAGGTCAACCGCAAAAAGTGGCCCAGTTGATAAAGAATCCTTCATATGTAGGTATTAGGGTGGCCCAAATTTCAGCTGTATTTTTTAATTTTTGGTCTCACCCCATAAAATAGTTGTTTTCGGTGAAAAAACAATTTTCATGAAAAATGGAGATTGCGAAAAATTATTTAGAGATCGCTCAACAATTTAAAAAATTTCCGAAACGTTTTCTTTTTCTTCATTTTTTGTAATCTCTCACCACTCTTATCATCTTGTTATCTCATTCCTAGTTTATGGTCGAAATTTTGGAAAAAAATATTAACTTCAAAACGTCGCTCACTGACAAAAAACATTTTGGAATTTATTTTCAATTTTGTCAGTTTCGTAATCAGTGAAAAATGTTTGATCAGCGAGACTTTCAAAATTTATTAAAGACAGAACTTTTTTTATTTTCGACTTCAAACTCCTAATGCGTTAAAATTATAAAACTTCGATATTTTCAACTAATAATTTTCTTTTCGATAACTCACTTTTACACTTGTGAAATTATTTTAAAAAATGGCGAAAATAATGTTGTATGCGAATTTCTTCATTTTTCGTTGCATCATTAAATGAAAATGTATTTGAAATACTTTCATGACTGAATGGTTATCGATTTTTGCGCCTATTAAATATTAGAATCTATTCTAAATTAATAATGTATCTAAATTATTTATAATTATTGCAGAAATGTCGAAATTTTAAGTATTACATCATAATTAATCATACTTATTCGTTACAAAAAGTATTTTAAATACATTTTCATAAAAAACGAGAAATATCGTAATGTAGAAACACAAAATAAAACTAAAATTGTATTCTACACCACTTTTCTGGATGTTTTGGATCATTTTCAGTGGCCTGACCTTGTGTAGAAAATTATTTGGAATGCCCTTAAATAACATGGAGTCTCATCGAGCTTCAATGTGAATATGCCATAATAGGGATTTTCATATCTACTACCAATTAGGGACCTACCAAGGAAACTCGAGGTTCCCATGGCAAAATTTAATGAGGCTTTGATAGGGGAATAAATTCAGTACCCAATCAGGCTTCATCGGGATTCTGGGCTTGAATGAAACATTGGGGCTAATTAGGTTTAATCGTGGAACTCCCAATAGGGTCAACCATATTACGTCACGTTAATATCTTGCCACCGCTACCGCTGCCAATACGCGGATGGGTGATCGCCCCACGTCCAAATGTTTATTCTAAATCCCGCTCAGGATCAGTACTTCGCTGGGTGACCAACCCATTCCCGAAATTTTTCGAAATTCCTCGAGAGTCAGTACTTGGATGGGTAACCGCACGGCTGGGAAATTTTTCTAGTGATAAGTTCTTCGAGGGCCAGTAATCGGATGGGTGACCGCCATCTTATGTTGAATATTTTGGTTCGCAATAATATAAATGAATGACAATGAATAGACAACAATAGACAACAATAGACAACAATAGACAATAATAGACAACAATAGAAAACAATAGACAACAATAGACAACAATAGACAACAATAGACAACAATAGAAAACAATAGACAACAATAGACAACAATAGACAACAATAGACAACAATAGAAAACAATAGACAACAATAGAAAACAATAGACAACAATAGACAACAATAGACAACAATAGACAACAATAGACAACAACGGACAACAAGGGACAACAATGGACAACAATAGACAACAATAGACAACAATAGACAACAATAGAAAACAATAGACAACAATAGACAACAATAGACAATAAATGGACAATAAATAGACAACAATAGACAACAATAGACAAGAATAGACAACAATAGACAACAATAGAAAACAATAGACAACAATAGACAACAATAGAAAACAATAGACAACAATAGAAAACAATAGACAACAATAGACAACAATAGACAATAAATGGACAATAAATAGACAACAATAGATAACAATAGACAACAATAGACAACAATAGACAATAAAAGGACACTAAATGGACAATAAATGGATAATAAATGGGCAATACATTGATGATGGATGGGTAATAAATGGACAATAAATCAATAATAAATCAACAATAAATTGTCAATAAATTAACAATAAATAGACAACAAATTGGCAATAAAGTGGCAATAAATTGACAATAAATTGACAATAAATCGACAATAAATTGACAATAAATCGACAATAAATTGACAATACATCGACAATAAATTGACAATACATTGACAATAAATTGACAATAAATGGACAATAAATCGACAATAAATCGACAATAAATTGACAATAAATTGACAATAAATTGACAATAAATTGACAATAAATTGATAATAAAATGATAATAAATTGACTATAAATTGACAATAAATTGACAATAAATTGACAATAAAATGACAATAAATTGACAATAAAATGACAATAAATTGACAATAAATTGACAATAAATTGACAATAAATTGATAGTAATTTTACAAAAAATTTACAATAAATTGGTTTTAGACAATAAAAAACGAAATATAAAATGATTGGTTTTTTAAATTTCAGATAAAACTATCATAAGTTATCCTGACTACCGCGAGGATACTTTTTCCTGAGAGGTCTCCGAAACCCTTTTCTTCTTTTTAAATATCGTTCAAATGTTGTTCTTTTATATGCTAAAAGATTGAATATAATAATTCTTTTATTATCTTTGGAAAAAAATTGAAGAAAACATGTTTCTTTACCCTTCAAAATCCATGTAACCCCACAAGGAATCAAGAAAGGATTATTCTTTGTTTTTTTAATTAAATTTTCATCATGACTTATTGGTACTTTCAGAAAAACGCTTCTATATTTTGTAAACGGCAGATAAATTCCGATGAGCAAATGAATATTTTGTTTAAAAAATTGAATGTCACATTATTTATAAAATAAATGAGCGATGAGATTGAGTTGGAAAATGATGGAATGGTTAAATCCCTGAACCTATATTCCGGTCCTCTAAAAATACGTCGGCTCATTATTTCTCGACACTCTAGACGAGCATCATACTGACCTGCGAATTTGAGAACTAAACCCGCACCGTCAATGTAATTCTATCCATCACTTTGTAATAGGTATACCAAAGAATTCGTGGCCTTTGGTTTTCTTTGGTAAAGTTGCGGGCGATAGTCTATACTGAATTCTCTCCTTTTGTACTCGAACATGATAACTTCCGAGAAAAGCAATTTGAAGATTTAACATTTGCGGAATACTAGGTTAGACCACCTTACGCAGGTGCAATCTCACTCGGGTTTTCTCTGACTTACAGAACTCGAGGCTCGAGCACGAGGCAAGTGCAGAAATACCGTTTCACTCTCGCGCCTCGATTACTGGTTATTAGAGCTACCTTCTGCGTTTTGCCAGTTCTCCACTACGAACGATGATTAAAGGATGCAGAATTGATGTGTTCGAGCTCTCCTGAGGGCTTCAATGGTACCTGAGAGTTCGATAACTATACGAAAATTTTGGTATCGAACCACACAGTGCCCGGGGTGTAATAATAAGATGTACATTCGTGAGTGCTGCTCCTGGGATAAAGTAACCACAGAAACGAAGAACTGCAGTCTGACACCTGTATTACTCACTGTGTAACGTAGCCGAAAAAAATGCAGGTGCACGATCGATGAACACATATGGGGTATTCAACTCTGACCCCTTCCAATTAGCTCCACAATTTTTTACACTATTCTATATACTCGAAAAAACACTTTTTTCGAAAAAATTTCTTTTATCGAAAATTTTCTTTCATGATTTTTTTAAATAAAAGTTCTGCGCTCGAATTTAGCAAACTCCTTTTTTTCATTCTGAAAACAAAGTTAATCACTGATTTAGAAAAAAGCATAAAATTTATTTATTAATAATTATGTCACTTAAAAAACATTACTTTTTATTAACATTTGCTCCAGTGTATCTTTTCATGTAGAAGAAAATGAGACGTCAACCATTCCAATCTGCCTAGTAATTTGATCTGAATCATGCGCAGAATGGAAAACCTAAGAACTGCAGCTTAAGATAATATTGAAAAAGCATATGCAAGTCAGACGACAGTAAAAAATCCTTTCATCGAGTACCAACAATATAGTGCGTTGGGCATTTTTATATACAATGGGATTTGGATGATATTGAATTACCAAAATCAATTTTTTGACCTGACTCCCTCCCCTTAAATTTTGCAGGTTTATAATTTATCTGCAAAATTTGACACACTCGTTCTTTGGCAGGGAAGCTTGAGGAAAATATTCAATTAATTTTGAAGCACGAGTGGTATTTGACGGATTATTTTTTCCTCTCGGACTTCGGTCAATCAGAGTGCAGGAAACAGCATATGGATATTTTATAAAGAAACTTTTCCAAAGCGACTCATTTTTCAATCACGTTTAAAGTAGGGTAGAAGTACCGGTTGTGGCCACCCCCACACGTAAATACGATTTTCGTGGCTATTTTAATTCTGTAGATGTATTTAATCATAATTTTTCATAACGTTGTGTATTTTGGAAACATTTATCATCATTTTGACGTCCGTTCATCTCCATTACAAAAAGTACTGTATCAGTAATTAGGGTGGGGGTCAAAATAGCGAATGACCAAAATAGCGAATGGTTAAAATAGCGAATTTCAAAATAAGGAACGTCCGAATCTAGAATGGCCATAATTATGAAATTTGCTATTTCCGACATTCGCTATACTGGTCATTCGCTATTTTGACCCCCCTCTTATTAAAAAGCAATAAAAATAGAGAATTACCAAAATAGCGACTGGCGAAAATAGCGAATTTCACAATGATGGCCATTCTCTATTTAGACGTTTCTTATTTTGAAATTCGCTATTTTAGCCAGTCACAATTTTGGTCATTCGCTATTTTGACCCCCACCCAGTAATTAAAGTATCATCAGCTGATTCATCAAATTCTCAACTCCTTACGGAATTCGACAAGATTTTGACGAAAACTCTAGATACATATTTGGATTATATAGTTGGCGAATTGCATGCAGCTTTGCACATATCAATCTTAAGAGTCATCACTGCAAATGTTGATGTACTAAAAGTTTGAAATAAAGCTATACATTTATAAAAAATACGATGGCCATAACTGGTACATGGAATAAGCATGTTGCCCCGGATATGGCCATGATAATATAATCATTAATTTTTCGTTAATTATTACACAGTCAATTCATAAATTCGTAAAAAAGAAACAAAAAAAAAACCAAAAAACGCTAAGAAAAATATATCAACAAAGGTGTTCCACCTTTCATGTTAAAGATTCCCATCATTATGCAATGCGAAAATCTACTTTCGGAAAGAACTCTGGTAAAAATAAAAATAAAAGTGTAGAGAGTAAAACATTAATATAATGTATGACTATTTGTGACAAAGAAAGCTGCTACGAAAAAGTACAAAACGAAGGAGACGAATGTCAAAAAAGGTTAGTTAGGTTCACAGATGGCATCTGTGCTTTAAAGACATTTTCGTGTAGAGGAATTGGATGCTTTCATAAGAATACGATTTTGATTTATTAAACACACCTTGAAAAATGTTTCAAGTGCAATGAATATTGAGTTATTCTAATTTTAAGCATGGCCAAAACCAGTACATCACTGTGGCCAAAACCGGTGGATAGGTGGCCAGAACTGGTGAAATGGCTATGCTCCTACTTTTTTCTATTTTCCAGTGTTTTTTCGACACATATGAAGATTTTAATGCTAGAAATCTGAAATTATATTCTTCTCAGATATGAAAAGTATAGGTCCAAAACAGTTTTATGATATTTGGTCCCAATCACAAGTACTTGAAAATGGAAAAATTCTTAAAGTGGCCACAACCGGTACTTCTACCCTAATCCACGTTTTTTATGTCACATAGAATAGTTAGTGTGAAATGCGCCGAAAACGAGGAGAAACATATGAAAGCTCATCGGAAATTTTTAAGAAATTTCCGATATAAAACTGTTGGGTAGCTGCGCTCTGATTGGCCGAAAACCGAGTGGAAAAAAATAATCACGATAACGCAACTTCCTCTATGAGGAAGCAAAAACAATTTGTATTTTATTTCCACACTAAATGAGATTGAACAATATGATATTCAATCTTGAGCTCTGTTATTTTCTGTACTAATATAAATTCTGATGTTTGAAACGATATTTACACAATGAAACGATATTATTTTGGGAATCGATCTACAGAGCTGGTGCACCACTGAGACATTATTTCATGAAATTCGAGCAGTGTGCGTTGGATTCGCATTTAGCAATACTAAAATTGCTTTAACTCACACACACATATATATATGTATATATATATATATATATATGCGTGAATAACTGTATTAATAATGCAAATGCGGGTCAGAATGCATAATATATAATTATCAGGTACCCTTGCGGCTATATGCCGTGCGATTTTCACGTTTGCATATTACGGTCAGTATCACTGGTTTACAAGTACAAATGTCGGGCACAATAAACTATCTCCCGAAAAATAAGTATAATCGATTAAAAGAGCGTAAATTAATTCTCGCATTGAAAAAACAGTGTATCCGAATTTATGTAAAAAAAAAAATAATAATTGAAACATGATATTGGTTTTGCTGGTCTACGATATTAACAGAATAGTTGATTAAAATTTTAATTGAAATATTTTACAGTACTCATGTTTCTCGTTCGGTCAGTGAAGAATATACTTCACCTTATTCTACATTTAATTTAAGCTAAATTCTCCATTATTCGCAATCGTATTAATAACTAAAACCTTTAAAATTTTTTTTTTACCAAAACAGAATAAAATATATATATTATGCCTCGTTTTCAAGTATTTTTTTCTTACATCTAAATTGAAGTGGAACAAAAATCAATTTTATTAATATTTATTAGGCTTTTCATTCAGTAGCTGTGAAAGTTTCACTCAATGCATATCTTTTTTTTTAATCCCCATGACATTTTGTCCTTTACATAAAAAATGTAATATAATTTTTTTTTATTGCGGAGACCTAAAAATAAAATTGAAAATATAAAACTTTATTAGAATACTTCATTCATTATCATAAAAATTTAGTTTACAGTACATTTTAATTTCTTGAAAATTGAAATGTGACACAATAATTTGCAATGAAATAGAATAAAAATCAAATTTATTAATATTCATTAGGCTTTTCATACAGTAGCTATGTTTTGCTCATTGCATACCATTTTTTTAAAATCCTCATGACATTTTGACGTTTACATAAAAAATGTAATGTACCTTTCTACGATTTTTTTATCGTTGCAGAAACCTATAAATAAAATTGAATATATAAAACACATTATTGCAATACTTCATTTATTGCCATAAAGATTTACTTTACAGTGCATTTAACTTTCTCGAAAATTGCAAAGTCACACAATTATTTGCAGTTTCTGCGAGTCAACATTTCCATCACTTCAATAATTAGCTACATGGATATAAATCAATAGAGTCAATATTTGAATATAAATTTTGAATAAAAGTTCTTCATGATCTAAAAAAATCCATTTACAAAATTATTAAGGGACGACTTTTTTAAAACATTATCACTCAACAACTTTCCACCGACCATCACAACAGCTCTTATAAAAATGAGAATTCCCTACAACTATTTTCCGTATTTATTGAAGTATAAAATATTTTTTCAATGAAATTATAAATGGCTACCGTCCAAAAATTGCCTCGGGAGAGTAAACAAAAGTAAAACAAAAATTGTTCCACTGCCGCGTTATTGATTGTTGCAGTAGTTGCCTTCGCGACTACGCTCACGCTGTCTTTTTCGTTTCCGGGAAAGCAGTCCAAGTCGCTGCAGCTTTTCCAGGCAAATAAAATATTCAGTGTGCAGTTTCGAGAGCGAACAGAGAGCGAGAGACAGAGATAAAGAGAGAGAGAGCTAGCGAAGTACACGACCACTGCGTTTGTCTCAGGTGCCCACGACCATACCCTCCCTCAAAGTACGTACTAGTAGTACTACGGTCAAACCCTCTGAACTCGACGCAGTCAGAGGAAAGTGAAGTGAAGGGGCGGTGAGGGCATGCCGTAGGCGCAAAACTAATTTTACAGGTCGATAGGCAGTTGCGCCCAGGGCTTATTTTGCCGTAGTTACTGTACATATATCTATACACTCATATATGTAGATATATATATATATAGATATATATATGAATGTATATATGCAACTACATAGATAGTACGCCCAGCAAAATCCTGAGCGAGACCAGCACGAACTTCTGCACACGATGAAGTGACCGTAGACGTTGGTGCATTCCCTCAAGGCGATTCAACATGTATATATAAATTCATATATATATATATATATATATCTCTATATTATAAAAAAATCTCGCCGCCGCCGTGTCAAGAATCGAGGGACTTAGATAAATTTGGACCGTCAAAAACCCGAATTTAGGGACTTAGGAAAATTCGGACCGTCAAAAGACCGAGTTTAGGGACTTAGGAAAATTCGGACCGTCAAAAGCCCGAATTTAGGGACTTACGAAAATTTGGACCGTCAAAAGCCCGAATTTAGGGACTTAGAAAAATTCGGACCGTCAACAGCCCGAATTTAGGGACTTGGAAAAATTCGGACCATCAAAAGCCCGAATTTAGGGATTTCGAAAAATTTGGACCGTCAAAAGCCCGAATTTAGGGACTTAGGAAAATTTGGACCGTCAAAAGCCCGAATTTAGGGACTTAGAAAAATTCGGACCGCCGAAAGCCCGAATTTAGGGACTTAGGAAAATTTGGACCGTCAAAAGCCCGAATTTAGGGACTTAGGAAAATTTGGACCGTCAAAAGCCCGAATTTAGGGACTTACGAAAATTTGGACCGTCAAAAGCCCGAATTTAGGGACTTAGAAAAATTCGGACCGTCAACAGCCCGAATTTAGGGACTTGGAAAAATTCGGACCATCAAAAGCCCGAATTTATGGATTTCGAAAAATTCGGACCGTTAAAAGCCCGAATTTAGGGCCTCAGAAAAATTCGGACCGTCAACAGCCCGAATTTAGGGACTTGGAAAAATTCGGACCATCAAAAGCCCGAATTTAGGGATTTCGAAAAATTTGGACCGTCAAAAGCCCGAATTTAGGGCCTCAGAAAAATTCGGACCGTCAAAAGCCCGAATTTAGGGACTTAGGAAAATTTGGACCGTCAAAAGCCCGAATTTAGGAACTTAGAAAAATTCGGACCGTCGAAAGCCCGAATTTAGGGACTTAGAAAAATTCGGACCGTCAACAGCCCGAATTTAGGGACTTGGAAAAATTCGGACCATCAAAAGCCCGAATTTATGGATTTCGAAAAATTCGGACCGTTAAAAGCCCGAATTTAGGGCCTCAGAAAAATTCGGACCGTCAACAGCCCGAATTTAGGGACTTGGAAAAATTCGGACCATCAAAAGCCCGAATTTAGGGATTTCGAAAAATTTGGACCGTCAAAAGCCCGAATTTAGGGCCTCAGAAAAATTCGGACCGTCAAAAGCCCGAATTTAGGGACTTAGGAAAATTTGGACCGTCAAAAGCCCGAATTTAGGAACTTAGAAAAATTCGGACCGTCGAAAGCCCGAATTTAGCGACTTAGAAAAATTTGGACCATGAAAAGCCCGAATTTAAGGACTTGGAAAAATTCGGACCATCAAAAGCCCGAATTTAAGGACTTGGAAAAATTCGGACCATCAAAAGCCCGAATTTAGGGACTTAGGAAAATTTGGACCGTCAAAAGCCCGAATTTAGGGACTTTGAAAAATTCGGACCGTCCAAAGCCCGAATTTAGGGATTTCGAAAAATTCGGAGCGTCAAAAGACCGAATTTAGGAACTTAGGAAAATTCGGACCGTCAAAAGCCCGAATTTAGGGACTTTGAAAAATTTGGACCGTGAAAAGCCCGAATTTGGGGACTTGGAAAAATTCGGACCGTCAAAAGCCCGAATTTAGGGTCTTAGAAAAATTCGGACCCTCAAAAGCCCGAATTGGGTGGTCCATTTTTACACAATATATCAAGAGACGAGGTAGCGTCTCGACGCCAAGTTCCAATATTTTTTTACGGGACATTTCTGAAAAGCGTTTTCCATTATGAATAGTAATTCCTCGTGAATTATCCATGCGAGATAAAAAATATGTAGAGGTCGCGATGGAATTTTCAAATTTTCTTGTTTTAAGTTTTTTTTTTTTGTTGCAGGCAAAATTCTCATGTATGTCTTTACATTTTTTGCATTATATGAGTGTGCAGAGTGAGAAAAGAAAATTGTTGAAGTGTTGGAAATTTTGTTAAGTTAACTGAATCTAGCAGTTACCGGCTGTCAAGAGAGTGTACCAAAATAACTGGACGTATCCTTAGTATGAATGCCGCATCGCATCAGGGAATCGATGGCAATAAAAAAGCAGACATAGCTGCTAAAACAGCAACTACAACTGGCTCAAATGATTACTCACATATTCCGATCTCCGGTCGTGAATACCAGATATCAATTCGCAAAGTCATAAGAAAGAAATGGAACGAAATTTGGACGACAAACGATATATCCAAGCTGCACTATCCAAGATCCTGCATTGTTGAAAAATCCTCTGATCCCCAGAATAGGAAGAACCAGTGCGTCATCACAAGGCTCCGAATTGGACACTCCAGCATCTCTCACACGGAGAAAATCCCATGTGGGCATTCTGATATAATGTCAGAGTTACCAACACGGTCGAGCATTAAAACGGACTCGGCTGACAAGCGTTGTCGATCAGTACTGTCTCAGTACTAATTGCATACTGGCCTTATCATGCACCAGTTCAGACAGCCATTACTTTCAAGACAAAATAAACAGTACTCAAGTGAGAGTCGCCTGAGTACTGGCCGCAGACTAGGCCGAAGCTTGTTTTTATTGTCGACGAGCTAACTTTGCCAGTGTCAATCTGACTTCCGGCTGAATCGTTGAAGTATTGGGCGTAGAATAGGCCGAAGATATACTTATTGCCGGCAAGCTAACATCGTCAGTATCAACCTAACATATGCACGGAAAAAAAGGCTTGGTTGGAACTACCAAGTGCTATGGTTATATATGCGCCAGACAATTAATTGGTTAGACCAACAAAGTAATTTGTCAGGTGACCAATTTCTTGGTTGGTCTAACCAAGTCACTTGGTTGGTCTAACCAAGTCACTTGGTTGGTCTAACCAAGTCACTTGGTTGGTCTAACCAAGTCACTTGGTTAGCTTACCAAGTCACTTGGTTAGCTTACGAAGTCACTTGGTTAGTCTAACCAAGACATTGGTAGCCTAACCAAGAAATTGGTCCGTCTAACCAATTAATTGTCTGGCGCATATATAATCATAGCACTTGGTTGTTTCAACCAAGCTTTTCTTTCCGTGTGGCAGAGTACTGGGGTCATGCTGGCCCGACATTGATAGTACCGTGCCGATACTGGCGAACAAGCGTTGGACCCAGGTGATCATTTCCGTCCCTGCATTAAGACATCTTGGCAACAATACTACACCAACACAGAGCCCGTTTGAGATTCCCACAGGGGCACGCAAAAAAAGGCTTGGTTAGCTTACCAAGTCACTTGGTAAGCTGATCAAATCACTTGGTAAGCTAACCAAGTCACTTGGTAAATTAACCAAGTGACTTGGTTAGACCAACCAAGAAATTGGTAGCCTAACAAATTACTTGGTTGGTCTAACCAATTAATCGTCTGGCGCATATATAACCAAGGCACTTGGTTGTTCCAACCGAGCATTTTTTCCGTGGGAACTAACCCGGTAATGGGTTAGTTGAGAAAATTAACCTTTAAATGTTGGGAACGTTTGATGTAGTTTGGTTGGCATTACCAATCGGTTGGTTAGCACCACCAATCGGTTGAGTACAGAGCCCTTCGAGAAAACTTTGTCATTCCGCCGACGCTTCAGAATTGTCTCAACGACAACAAAAGCTGTATACAAGTGATAAATTTTTGCAAAGAGACAAAGATATACAACAAACTGTAACATAAAAATCGACCACTCCAGGAGACAACTACGTTTCCAATTTGCTGTATACAATGTCTCAAAAATTAGTTGCCTCAACCATATCGAATAGTAACCTCAACTATTCACGATTAATTCTCGCGGGAATAATAGTGAGGTTAACCAATCCAATCGTTGGGACTACCATTCAGATCGTCGTTCTTACCATTCGAATCGTTGGCACTATCATTTGAGTTGTGAGGGAAATAGAATAATCGATTGGTTGTCTCAACTCATTTTTTGGTTATGGCAACTAATATTGTCTTTCATTGTGGGTCGACGGAACGAAATATTTAATTGTTATTAAAAAATACAACCGGTAGTGAAATCAGTGCAATTGTAAGAAATTTGCGAGAATGCAGAATAAAGGAATTGTCTGAGCTGACAGAGAGTGCCTCATATACATATACATGTATATCCAGAGATAGAGTACACAACGAGGTCTTCCGTTTTGTGGTGTTTCTGCTGCACTCCAGCTTTTACGGTGGTGAGAAACCGCTAATGTGTTTGTACTGCGGCGATGAGGATACGTTAGGAAAACGGGCGTGCAGAGAGGAGCCAGTGGAAATGGCAATGGTGTGAGGTGCTGTTACAGAGGTAAACCGAAAGTGGGATAGAGATGGATGGACGAGGAACACGGAATGGAGATGGCGATATGCGAGATGAGTGGCGACGAGAGACAACACACAGACACATACACTATACATGCATTTATATGTATATCCAGACGAGGTTACAGGAATTGGTTTAGTATAAGGTGGACCCGACTGTTTATTTTGACAAGCCGCAAAGCTTGTTCGTCCTTAGGTAGCAGCATCGTGTCGACACAAAGGCACCGCAATGCAATTAATCAATGAACTATCGGCGCAAGTAATTAGCGATCTTTGCCCAACGGGCTTAGGCGACATGGAAAACCCATTCGTTTATTAGACGGACAGCCACCGAGAGATCGTGCAACAACAAAACTAACACGAACTCTAACACCCACGATGTAGTGTATAGATGGTGTATATAATAGAACCCTATAATATAACCTACCTACGCGTATCTCACCTCGCCTCCGGCGCTCTGTTGCTCTTACTACTACTACTGGTGCTGTAGCTGCTTTTACCTGACGTCCACTACATCGTGCTGCTTCGACGGCGGTGCGCGCTTCAACTGACGTAACAATAAACAAGTCCTATCTATCCGCGGCAGCGCATCTCTCCCAGGAGCTACAACTTTATAATTCATTAGCGCGTTACGTGGGGCTGGTAACATACCTCCCATCATTTCGCACGACTCACTCGGAGATATCACTCGCACCTTTCCCCTTTTATTCTCTTTCTCTCTCTATATATATATGTGTATGAGGCGTTATACACCGATCGGACCACCATTTACTACGACCATCGTCGATACACTTGATTATTTTTTTAGTCATTCACCCCAATGGATGGCAATACATCGTATTGCCATCGATAGCAATACTCCGGACTCTACACAAGGGCAATTCGATACATGCCTCGATTCAACACAACAGCAACTGTACACATCACCAACTCGACACAAGCCTCAATTCGATACAACGCCAATTCTACACATCCCTGATTCTACACAGTCACAACTGTCACGAGCCAAATGCACAACGGCAATTCTCTACACAGCCCCGATTCTACACAGTCACAACTGTCACGAGCCAAATGCACAACGGCAATTCTCTACACAGCCCCGATTCTACACAGTCACAACGGTCACGAGCCAAATGCACAACAGCAATACACAGCCCCGATTCTACACAGTCACAACTGTCACGAGCCAAATGCACAACAGCAATACACAGCCCCGATTCTACACAGTCACAACTGTCACGAGCCAAATGCACAACAGCAATACACAGCCCCGATTCTACACAGTCACAACTGTCACGAGGCAAATGCACAACGGCAATACTCTGCACAGCCCCGATTCTACACATTCACAACTGTCATGAGCCAAATGTACAACGGCAATACTCTACACAGCCCCGATTCTACACAGTCACAACTGTCACGAGCCAAATGCACAACGGCAATACTCTACACAGCCCCGATTCTACACAGTCACAACTGTCACGAGCCAAATGCACAACAGCAATACACAGCCCCGATTCTACACAGTCACAACTGTCACGAGGCAAATGCACAACGGCAATACTCTACACAGCCCCGATTCTACACAGTCACAACTGTGACGAGCCAAATGCACAACGGCAATACTCTACACAGCCTCGATTCTACACAGGCACAAATGTCACGAGCTAAATTCACAACGGCAATACTCTACACAGCCCCGATTCTACACAGGCGCACATGTCACGAGCTAAATTCACAACAGCAATACTCTACACAGCCCCGATTCTACACAGGCACAACAGTCACGAGCTAAATTCACCAAAGTCCCGATTCAATACATCACCGATTCTACACCGTCACCAACTCACATCCAATCAACGTGTGTCGTTCAAGCATTCCAACTCATCGGCGCACTATGATTGGATGTGAGTTGGTGACCGTGTAGAATCGGGACTTTGGTGAATTTAGCTCGTGACTGTTGTGCCTGTGTAGAATCGGGGCTGTGTAGAGTATTACCGTTGTGAATTTAGCTCGTGACATTTGTGCCTGTGTAGAATCGAGGCTGTGTAGAGTATTGCTGTTGTACATTTGGCTTGTGACAGTTGTGACTGTGTAGAATCGGGGCTGTGTAGAATTGGGGTTGTGTCGAATTGAGGCATGTATCGAGTTGGTGATGTGTCACGTTGGTGGTATGTACAGTGCTGTTGTGTTGAATCGAGGCATGTGTCGAATTGCCGTTGTGTAGGGTCGGTAGTGTTGAGTCGGTGATGTGTAGAATCGGGTTCTGTAGAAACAACGTATCGCCGATGGAGCATGCTAATTTTTTGTCAAATTTTTCATCGCATTATTCGTGCACTTGTGAATTTATAAAAATTACGTTTACTAAACTTTCGAATGCACGTATTTTCTTGGATGTAAGTCGTAGCGTAAAAAAATCGATATAAAAGTTTTTTGTTTTGAAATATTCTTTTATGAAAATTTATTTAAAAAATTGTTCAACCTCTTCGAAGCAATGATTTTTAATTAATAAATATAAACATCGATTTTTCAAAAACTTGGACATTTTTTATTTTTAGTCAAATAAAGTTTGAAAATATTTTTGAATTTTGTTGAAAATTACCATAAACAAAGGTGTCGATATGTTTCACAAATTTGCTAAATTTCAGCCTGATTGTTAAAGCAGTTCTTGAGATATGTAAGTTTGAATTTTGAGCGACGGACACACACACACACATGCACATCTATACATTTTTTCTAAACCACTTTTCTCTACGCTTTACACCATTTCATGTGTACTGACATAAAAAACTCGTCAAAAAATTTTTCGCACGAAAATAAAGCTTCCTCTATGAGGAAGCAAAATCGTTATTGTCAAAAAGTCAACAGCAATAGGAAATAAAAAATGTTAAGCAGAGTTAGTGTTTGGCTAAGTCCAGTGCACGCGGGCCATCAGATAATGTTTCAATCGGCATAACAACATTTTTGTTCCCCCAAATATGTCGCATCTCCCGAACAAAATAATTATGGAATAAACCAAAAATTACGATGTTCGAGTAAAAATTGCATTAGTCAGCTCGTGTCCGCGAGATTTAATTAAACTGCGCAATGTTTTCCCCAATGAAAGCGAATTCCATTATAGACCAAAATATCCTCTGATTCAATACCTCTGTAAAAAAGTATTTAATACTATTTTGTCCAGTATTCTAAAAAAAATCCAAAACGAATGCCAAAATGAATTAAAATAATGGTGTGCTTAAATTTATTAGCAAAGAAAATGAGAATCTAAGCTTAGAAGAACATTTCTTATGTCAATTAAAATAAAATTGTTAATCTTATATAAAAATTCACGACTTTAATTTATAGTCCTGGACAAGTGTTCATTTTCGTAGGAGCATCAATAACAACTCTGCGCGGTTTTTCTCGCCTACAGTTTCTAGTACTGTGACTACGGTAGGGTTAATTGCCTCCGATGCAATTGTGACTATTCCAGCCAGGGAACCGAAAGAAGCACTGACCTGTTCATCTAGGTAAACAATTAATGTAATTAAACGTATATTGGACTGCAACAGCGTAGCTGGAGATTGGTACCAGGAATGGACAGCGCGGATGACACAGGATACTGTCCAATACATATATATATATATATATTGCGTATATCTATATATCCATCCACTAGATATATATATACACATATATTGTATAGGGGAAACTCACAGTCGGGTATCAATTCGTCCCAATGTTCCCGTCTACTTGGTGCATGCGCGCGACCGCGTCAATGGGATGAAATTCGTTCGGTCATGGAATTTCTCATCAATCTTCGTGGCGTGGTTCAGCAAAGTTCAACCTATACACAGTAGTTCACTGTGCGCAGAGGTTATATTCACCGTGTACTTTCTTCTGCATTATCGATGTTTTTTTTTGCTTCAAAGGACTCGTTTGAAATGACATCAACTGTACAGCGTGTCGTTCTTTGCTCAGATTGTCGATTATAATGATCAGTACATACAGCATAAATATTGCTTTTTTAAAATTATTATTTTCATTTTTATGTCGGTTTGGAATAGCATCAGAAGTGATCGGATCTTCGTTATTATTTTGTTTTTTTTTAATAAACGACCAACCAGAATCAGAATCTTCCATCGCCTTTTGAACAACTTGGTTTTTTCCGCTCTATATAAACTATTCTTCGTTATGTTCTTTTATCTCCTTTTGCCAACAAAAGAATGCAGATCGATCCTCGCGATGCCTGGAAGAATCAAAGCCCCAGGAGATAATTTAGCTGAATAAGTTCTGCTGCATTCGCCTTCGTCTTCTTTCCAACTGTGGAACAATCGGAAATCCTTTAGATTTTTTTTCTTTTCAATAAAGCGTGGCTGCATCTATATTTCAACCTTTCGCAGCTTTGCTGCTTTGAACATCGACTGCGTTTGACTGGTTTGCATATCTTATCGAGTAAAATGATTGCGGTGATGACGATTGCTACGATGGACAAGAGTTACGTTTAGTAATGTGACGATTTCAAAGCATGTGTCAAAACATTGACGGAGAAAAATGATTAATTGATACAACCAACTTTTAAATCCTTGTTGTATGCTACACATGTACACTGTAAAAAATGGAAGAAATTTTTATATCCCATAGTATGTTTAATTTACGAACTCAATTTAGCAACAAATGTAGAAAATTTACCACACATATGGGAAATTTAAAAAAAATTCTATTTTGGTTATTTTAATTTTTCTGTCTTTATATTCTATTATTGTTATATCAATAACTTGTGGTACTGCTATAAATGATTCGATGCGTAATTTTCGATCTCATCGGACATTCGACTTTATTTCTGTTTATTTATTTCCACATACAAATTATTTTATAAATAGTGAGTAATAAATCAGAAAGTAATGAGCAAAGGTCTACTTTGCATCCTCTTTAAAAAAAATGTACTCTTGTGTAAAAATATTGTGTCTTTAACATCTTGACCGTCTTTTTTGGACTTGTTTGGCTCGATCGAGTGACTTTTATCAATATTGCTGTGAGAGTTACGTGGGGAGAAGACCATTTCCTATCTTCCGATGAACATTAAGGTCGATGGGAGCATGAGTTCCTATCAGGCGCACGTTTTGCCTGCAAACTTGCGCATAAATTCCTCTTCTACTACCGTGACTGCCTTGTGCACCAAAGTGCATATGTACATAGCGTTCTGTAACCATACTTATAACAAAATTTATATACATATATGGTCTATACTCTACATTTGTATATATACATACATATATATACTATGCAGAACGGTACACGTGTAGAAGACTACAATACCGTTGAGCCGTAACGATCCACGAACTTCTAAATAATTCATGCAACTACGAAAATATTCTGTTAGATAAATTCTTAAGTGTGACGAAACTCGATATCGGGGTTTGTGCTCACGATGAACAGTATCGTTGCTTCCCTTCATAATTGTTGTATACCTGGTCAACCCACATCGGTCGTTACATCCTTCCTCGTCAAGTATTAAACATACAGTAGACATAGCCACCAACTACCTAAATAGGTAAATATACAGTCCCATTCCACATAAGTTATCAATCACTCTTTTTCTATTTCTTTGAACCTACTATACAAGTATCACGTTTTGTTATGCTGCATCAAAATTTATTAGCTTTGGAAATTCTCAGTAGATTTTTTTTTACACACGCACACGCACACGCACACGCACACGCACACGCACACGCACACGCACACGCACACGCACACGCACACGCACACGCACACGCACACGCACACGCACACGCACACGCACACGCACACGCACACGCACACGCACACGCACACGCACACGCACACGCACACGCACACGCACACGCACACGCACACGCACACGCACACGCACACGCACACGCACACGCACACGCACACGCACACGCACACGCACACGCACACGCACACGCACACGCACACGCACACGCACACGCACACGCACACGCACACGCACACGCACACGCACACGCACACGCACACGCACACGCACACGCACACGCACACGCACACGCACACGCACACGCACACGCACACGCACACGCACACGCACACGCACACGCACACGCACACGCACACGCACACGCACACGCACACGCACACGCACACGCACACGCACACGCACACGCACACGCACACGCACACGCACACGCACACGCACACGCACACGCACACGCACACGCACACGCACACGCACACGCACACGCACACGCACACGCACACGCACACGCACACGCACACGCACACGCACACGCACACGCACACGCACACGCACACGCACACGCACACGCACACGCACACGCACACGCACACGCACACGCACACGCACACGCACACGCACACGCACACGCACACGCACACGCACACGCACACGCACACGCACACGCACACGCACACGCACACGCACACGCACACGCACACGCACACGCACACGCACACGCACACGCACACGCACACGCACACGCACACGCACACGCACACGCACACGCACACGCACACGCACACGCACACGCACACGCACACGCACACGCACACGCACACGCACACGCACACGCACACGCACACGCACACGCACACGCACACGCACACGCACACGCACACGCACACGCACACGCACACGCACACGCACACGCACACGCACACGCACACGCACACGCACACGCACACGCACACGCACACGCACACGCACACGCACACGCACACGCACACGCACACGCACACGCACACGCACACGCACACGCACACGCACACGCACACGCACACGCACACGCACACGCACACGCACACGCACACGCACACATTTTTTCTAAACCACTTTTCTCGACGTTTTGGACCATTCTGAGTGTCCTGACATGAAAAACTCGAAAAAAAAAAAATGGTCACGAAAACAAAGCTTCCTCTATCAGGAAGCAAAAATTACATAGACGTGTTGTCTTTCATAATACATGGATCATGATTTTTTTAAATACAGTTTAGGGTGCGTAAACAGCACGTTGTGATGTTCATTCATATTTTGAATTTTAAGGGCAAAAATTATTCTCGCAAGGGTTATGTTGGTTCTACGATCATATTTAGTGTTTTGAAGATTAGGTGGCTTTGTGAAAAAATGTAAATTAATGCGGAGGCAATAAGCAAAGTTAAACTTTTTTGTTCTCGCTTTGTATACTTTTCTCTTCAATAACCTCTTCCAACCCCAACAATAAGATCCCCCGATTATTTGACATTCGTGGCTAAAGCACATAGGGAAATCCATTGACGCACAAATCGCCAAATGATGTTTGTTTCATATCCTAAACGGCTTCCGTTGGCGGGGAAAATTCATCGTGAAATTGCGGAAAAGCATAAACGCGGTGCGTGACTTTTGTTTGACCGGAATAGAAGTGAAAAGTCGATAAGCTTCCGAGGAATGTTTGCAGTGCCATTCAGATGATATTTTCAAGACAACGAATGAGCTCCAGTTGGCGAAGTCGTGGTTGATTGCAGAGAACGTATATACGCTCTCATAGTGGCGAGCACACTGTGCTATTGAAGCTCTGGGCGCTTGGAACTCTGTAGCAATCGTCGACGGTAATAGTAGTAGTGTCTGTGGTACAGTACTGCGGAGAAGCAACATCACAGCAGGATTACTACTGCACTGAGGGTTGATGCTTATAAAAGTTGCTACAAGAGACTGGGGCTATTTGGCTCACGTTTGTTACTTGACGCATTGAGCGCAATTTGCAGTATTACGCCGCATAAAACGCTCATAAAATTTGTAAACCCACATACAGAATTTTTCGAATAATTCTTCAAGTCTTAAAATGATTCACAAAAAAAAGGGCGAAGATCAAAATAGCGAATGGCTAAAACAGTGAATTTCAATATAATGAACGTCTTAATTTAGAATGGCCAAAAGTATGAAATTTGCTATTTTAGCGATTCGCTATTTTGATTGCATTTTAATAGGATAAGGATCAAAATACCGAATGACTGAAATAGCCAATTTAAATATAATGAACGTCTGAATCTAGAGTGGTCATTATTGTGGAATTCGCTATTTTAGTCACTCGCTATATAGATCATTCGCTATCTTGAATCCCACCCAAAGAAGTATTAACAATCATCAGTAGAAAGAAAAAAAGGGGAATCAAAAATTTCCAGTAATGCGAAATTGTAATGTTCATTCTGAAGTTGCTTTTGTTTATTGATCTTTATGCGACACACTATTATTTTCGAAATACACCAGCATCAACTGCAATTTGAAATCTGGTACGCCGTACACGAAGAGAAATAATTGGTTGCCCTAAGCAACTCACATAACTAAATACGCTCCAAGCAACTACGTTGACTGGGTTAATCAATTTCTTCGTTGGGCCGATAAACTAGTTGGTTGTGACACCCAATTTGCTGGTTGCCTACCGATCAATTTATTGGCCCAACCAACTGGTTAATTGCCTCGACCAACGCATCTGTTTTCGTAACCAACTAATTTATTGACTCAACCAATTTTGGCACTCGGAGTCTATTCAACCAAGTATTTTTTGTAGCACAAATATGATGATAAATATCTTGATTTTCTAATATTGTCTTTGTTACATTCAATCATGGAATTACAAAACTGGAATTGAGAATCAATATCAATCATGTCTGAATTTAAAAGAACATCGTTTGGCTGAACATAGAAGTAATAAAAGTGTCCCAAAACACTTTTTGAGTCAGAGGGAGCGAGTTGAGAGTGCGCAATTGCTTTTCTTTTCGTATGTAATTAAAACAAGTATAGAAATAGACGTGTCTAGTTCTAACTCGAAGCTTCTGTAATATTAATAATATAGTACGACTGTTTTGTTTCTTATCCAAATTTTTATAATATATTATAATTGCACGTTCTATTGTTGCAATCCATATTAAAAATAATAAAATAAATCTCTACTCGCATTTTTGTTCATTTTGACAAAAAACGTATCTGCAACCATGCAAAACAATTGATCGATCAGCCGTTCTATGGAATGAAAAACTGAAATGTAAAAAGTCAGATTTGACAACTTGCCATAAATCAGCCCATCAATAGCGTAGCTTCGTGGAGAAAACGTATTTTTTCGGACCAGTAAATCTTTTGTTATTATAGTGATAGCATAAGTTTTTTGCTGTTCTAGCAAAATGATTTGTTAACTTAACAAAAAGTTTTTTAGCATACCAAGAAGATTTTTTAGCATACCAAGAAGATTTGTTAGCTTACCAAGACGATTTTTTAGCATACCAAGAAGATTTGTTAGCTTACCAAGACGATTTTTTACCATATCAAGAAGATTTGTAGGATCAACCGATTTTTGAGTTAGGCTAGCAAATAATGTAACATTATCACCACTTTCACAAAATATTTGCTCCCATAGCAAAAGCATTTTCTCCATGTTAGCAATTTTTCCTCACGGTGCTAAAAATCGAACCTGCCATAATGCAAAACAGCAAATTTGTCGACAATTCCATTACAGAATGAGAAAAAATTGAACTGCAAAAAAAGTGCGTCAAGCTACCCCGGTGAATGGTACTTGGTCGGATAGCGCAGCCCTTCCGGCTACCGAAGGGGCAAAACTTTCTTTATGGCCTTTTTTGATTCACGTACAAGAGCTGATAATTACTTTTGCCTGCTGCTGGTCGGTCGAGACGCGCCAAGTCGAATCGACATAGCTTATTCCCCTCTCATTATTGCGATTCTCGAAGCCCACTTCCGACGCCCCCTTTCGCTATCGTACAGCACGCAAAGAGACGAAAGAGAGAAAGAGAGAAATGAGAGAGAAACGAAGAGAGTAACCCAACAGAGTTTCCTGTACGTATTACGACGTACTGCACTATAAGATCCCTGCGCTCTTGAAGTACATAGAGGAGAGAAGGAATACGCGTAGACGAAGAGCTCGGTGAAGCGGTAGGGCGCCGACTATACGTGAGCGAGGCGAATCGAGATGAGATTGGTAACGGGTTTCCACCGAGAAACGAGTTCAAGGAACGTCGCCGCGCGCGCACTCGGCGAACGCTCTCGATCCCTCGGGGCTTCGCCGCCGCCTAGCTCATGGGATATTCTCCATAGAGACACCGTTAGCTCGGTAATGATCTTCTTGGAGGATGCCAATTTTGGTTTCATCGCAGTTGGCTTTCCGAGCACGCTATTATGTACTCTATGTAATACTGTACATAGCTTGCTGCTACACCAGGCACATACTCTGTTTCCTTGCAAAATAAAAAAATAAAAAACACACACAACGTTTACTCTGCTAACATTCGTCAATGATATATCGATCGTAAATGTGGGTGAAGAGCTTTCATGATGCAGCTGCGAAATAGATTTTCTGTTTAGTATGTTTTTTATAATGGTGATGATTATTTGTTGTATGATTATGTTCATAAAAAAAAGATTGGGGAGACTCGGGTTAAACGGAACAATTAAAAAATCGGATTGTATATCGCTATGCCTTGGGTAAGCATAGCAAGATACTAATAAATTATTGAAAAATTATTATTATAAATAATAATTTTTAAAAATTATTATAAATATTTTTTTGCTTCCTCATAGAGGAAGATTTGTTTTCATGAAATTTTTTTTTCGAGATTTTCATGCCAGTATACTTAGAATTGTCCAAAACGTCGAGAAAAGTGGTTTAGAAAAAATGTCCGTATGTATGCGTGTGTGTATCCTCGGCTCCGAAAATTCGATGAACTATTACTCAGTAACCGTTCGAGCGATATGGCTCAAATTTGGCACGCAAGTGGAGTAGTTGCCCCGCTTTGAATGTTGAGATTTTTGAAAATAAAAAAATCAGCCATTTTTATTTTATGGTACTTTTAATTTTTTGAAAAAAGGGCGTGGTCGCTCTAACTTTCGTAAAAATTAGACGAATTTGCTAAATAGTTGTTTATAAATAAATATACGTTCAATGTTGTTTGGCATTGCATTTGGACGAAATCGGTAAAGCGGTTCAGATTTTATAGATGTTTGAATTTTTCGAAAAAAATCATTTTTTTAATAAATATCACGTCAAATTTCACAAATTTAACCGAAATGTTTTACAGACGAAAAGGAACATGCAGCTATGCCACGTACCAAATTTGACGATGATCGGTAAAGTGGTTCAGATTTTACGATATTTTGAAATTTACAAAAAAAAAAACGATTTTCGCTCTAGCATCAGCAAAAGTTGATAATGCGAGACAAAAGTTTGTACTCAATGGAAATAAGAATGCAAAGTAGAACTTTACACATCGCTTCATATATAATTTTTATTTTTTTAAATTTATAATGATCGCTTGTCCCAAAATAAAATTGCTCATAACTCTCGAACGGCGTGCCGAATCGAGATGAAAATTTACACAAAATAGGAGGATAAACTCCGTTTTCGTTATTTCAATTAAGGTAGTCCTTGCGCATTAAGCTGAGGTCAAATAAGTTTTCGAAAAATGGGAGGGAATTGCAAACACTTTTCGCCAATATAAACAAGACTGCAAAGTAGAACTTTGCACATTGCTTCCTCATTATTGTTGGATTTTTACAAAGCTTCCTCTATAAGGAAGCCAAAATTGAATAACATACTTCCTCATAGAGGTAGCTTTGTAAAAAGCTACCTCTATGGTAGCTTTTTAAAAGCTAAAAAGCGAAAAAAAGCGAAAAATAATGAGGAAGCAATGTGCAAGGTTCTACTTTGCATCCTTGTTATTTATTTAAACGTGTTTGTGTTTTTTATTCTTTGGATTCTTCAGGTTCGATCCTACGGATCCCAAAGAAGAAATACAATTTTTTCGACTCTTTTTTTAAATCCATTCTTGAATTATCCTTAAATATAGGGAAAAAAAGTAGTTTTAAAGAATTCTTCTCAGTTTTTTTATTAAAAGTTCAAGTAGAATACAATTTGAAATATTTTCAGCAATGTAGTTTTCAATGTGGCTAGTAATGCAATAAATTCGTATTATCCACGATTATGAATGAATTGCGCCTTAAAATATGTAGGTTCCCAATTTATTTTAATATTAGCTGTTACGTCCTGGCTATTTTTCCTAACATAATTAATAATTATTTAATTGCCATTCTTTCCAATATTCAATCTCAATTTCTGTCAATGTAAATCCGTTCCGCTATTCCATGCTTCGTTCATTGCACTTGTATTTTTTCGCTGACCCCACGTGTCGTGCGTTGTCAGCATCTTTGGGGCGTCGCGCGGTCCCCGAAAACCCCACTTAAATTCCGATTCACTCTTTCATCATTTTTTTTTAATCGTTTCACTCATCAGTCTTCATTCAATCTCAAACAAATCAACATGTATTAAATAAAATATTTCAAGCGTTTGAGCGCCGCGTTTAAGTATAAGTTCATTAATAATTAACTAGTAATTGTCATAAACAGTGACAATATAAGAAGTTTATCCTATTAAATTGGTGTTTTAAATTGTTAAATTTCGACGAATAAATACATTTATTTTACGCGAGTGAATACGAAATTTTGATTTTAATCATTAATCGAACAACGAATTCCACAATAATTAACGCTCTCCAGTGCCGACTGTCCGAGACGTAACATTAGCGGACATTATTTTGGCTGAATATCGATCTTTTATTGATCTGATGTACATGTCATGATCAAATTATTTGAACGTTGACTTTCCGAGCACGTTATTATGTACTTTATGTAATACTGTACATAGCTTGCTGCTACACCAGGCACATACTCTGTTTCCTTGCAAAAAAAAAATAAATAAAAAACATAAAACGTTTACTCTGCTCACATTCGTGAATGATATATCGATCGTAAATGTGGGTGAAGAGCTTTCATGATGCAGCTGCGAAATAGATTTTCTGTTTAGTATGTTTTTTATAATGGTGATGATTATTTGTTGTATGGTTATGTTCATAAAAAAGATAGGGGAGACTCGGGTTGAACGGAACAATAAAAAAATCACTATAAAAGATACTAATAAATTGTTGAAAAAGAAATAGAATAATTTACTTCGGAAAATATGCCCAAAAAACATTGACAGAAATTTTTTTAAAAATGTATGCGTGTTTGTATTTTAGATTCTTCAGGTTCTGCAACGTTTACTTTCCTAACATTCGTGAATGATATGTCGATCGTAAATGTGGGTGAAGAGCTTTCATGATGCAGCTACGAAATAGTATTGTTTTTATAATGATGATGATAATTTGTTGTATGGTTATGTTCATAAAAAAGATAGGGGAGACACTAATTAATTATTGAAAACGAAATGGAATAATAATGCGCACCCGAAATCATTGACAAAAAAATGAAAAACTGTTAAACGTTGTGTTTGTATTTTCAATTATTCAGGTTCGATTCTATAGATCCCAAAGAAAAAATTCTATTTTCGTCGACTCTTTTTTTGTAATCCATTTTTAAACAATCCTTAAGGAGGATCGGTGGCCACTCCCAAAGTCAAATCAGAGATAAATTTTCGCGATCGATTCTTTAAAGTTTAATGCATTAAATAATAACAGTGGAGGGTGATTTATATTGAAGCATGTAGACTTAATCCAGAGAAAGATTAATAGTTACGGATTTGCATAAAGATTAACTGATTAACGTTTCTTTTCAGTGTGATATATTTTCGTTGAGTTTTTTCCAAGTATTATCTTTAATTCTTTGCCGATTTTTATGAACGATAGCTCATTGTTTTTCTTAAAAGATACTCTACGAATTGACCTCCTAGATATTTTATAGTGTTCATCGTTTTGTAATTATAGCCTGTTGTTTATGAAAGTATTTTTATTTCTGTTAAACAACAGTCTAGAATTATTAAACAATTAACACTATGAAATATCTAGGCGGTCAATTCGTAGAGTATCTTTTAAGGTAGAGAATGAGCTGTCACTCATTCAAATCGGCCAAGAATTGCAGATTATACTTGAAAAAAACTGAACGAAAATGTATCCCATTGAAAAGAAACGTTAATCAGTTAATATTTATGCAAATCCGTCACTATTAATCTTTCTCTGGATTAAGTCTACATGCTTCAATACAAATCACCGTCCACAGCTATTATTTAATGCATTAAACTTTAAAGAATCGATTACAAAAATTTATCTCTGATTTGACTTTGACAGTCGTCACCGATCGTCCTTAAATATAGCGAAAAAAATAGTTTTAAAGAAGTCTTATCAATTTTTTTAATTAAAAGATTAAGTAGATTACAATTTGAAATATTTTCCGCAATGTAGTTTTCAATGTGGTTAATACTGCAATAAATTCGTATTATCTAGAGTGTCGAACGAATTGCGCCTTAAAATCTGTCGGTTCCCAATTTCTCCTAATATTGGCCGACATTATTTTGTCCCAATATCGATCTTTTATTGACGGAATTAAAAAATAACGTAAAAAGAGAAATTCCCGTTTTACTACAACGATTTTTCTGCATCATATTGCGAGCGTTTCCTTTCTCTTTCAACGTTATAATAAAAATACAGTACCGCGAAATCCCATTTGCGTGTGATACACCGATCGTTAATAATGCGGTGCGAGAGGATTTATCGAAGAGTGCTAAATTTTCACACCCAATGTATCCATGATTTTTATTTGATTTAATAAAAGCTCGATTCTACCGTGGAACGCATCATTTCCATATTCATAGGATGTTTGATTGGCGAATTTATCGTATATCGGGTGCTTCCTGTTCTTTCATGCAAACAACGTATTACGAGAATTTTCTTTGTCTCTAAAAAAACATAAAACTGGCCGAGCCGCATGAATATAAGTTCTGGTATAGACGATGGTTGCATTATATTAACCACGAGGCAGAATCGCCTCTTATAACGCGTTTAAAGCCCGTTACTACTCAAATCCAATCTAATTTACCAATGGCCGTGAAATTAAGTTTAGCACACGCGTAATAGACGCAGATTAAAGTGTGCGAGTCATGCTCCGATTTACTGCAACACGCATAATGGAATATTGGAAAAATAAATTCCGAGTTTACGTTGCACCGTAAATATGAAATATAATAATTTTGCTATTCAGCAGTATAAAGCTTTCAAGCGATCGATAAATGGATAATTAAATAATCAAGGTCTTTATATTTTATAATACTGTTAGAGCATCGAAAATTGATTCGAAACAATAATAATAATATTAGTAAAAGGGACGTTTTCTTTAATCGAACAAGCAATAATAATAAATATTTTTTATACAAACAATAATAAATATTTTATAAAAATAAAAAAAAAACTCTCAGATGAAAAAAATGATGAAATAATTATTATTCGCATATTATAGTCAGGAGATTAATTCGTCAACGGTGTGATAATCTCTTGATTATAATATGCAAATTATTATTATTTGACCATTTTTTCTTTTCTCTATTTTGTTTATTAATTATATTAATTTTTTCTCTTTTTCTTTATATTTTATAATACTGTTAGAGAATCAAAAATTGATTCAAAAACAATAATAATATTAGTAAAAGGGACGTTTTCTTTAACCGAACAAGCAATAATAATAAATATTTTTTATACAAACAATAATAAATATTTAATAAAATTTTTTAAAAAAACTCTCAGATGAAAAAAATAATTAAATAATTATTATTCGCATATTATAGTCAGGAGATTAATTCGTCAACGGTGTGATAATCTCTTGATTAGAATATGCAAATGATTATTATTTGACCATTTTTTCTTTTCTCTATTTTGTTTATTACTTATATTAATTTTTTCTCTTTTTCTTTATATTTTATAATACTGTTAGAGAATCAAAAATTGATTCAAAAACAATAATAATATTAGTAAAAGGGACGTTTTCTTTAACCGAACAAGCAATAATAATAAATATTTTTTATACAAACAATAATAAATATTTTATAAAAATTTAAAAAAAAACTCTCAGATGAAAAAAAAATGATGAAATAATTATTATTCGCATATTATAGTCAGGAGATTAATTCGTCAACGGTGCGATAATCTCTTGATTATAATATGCAAATTATTATTGTTTGACCATTTTTTATTTACCCTATTTTGTTTATTAATTATATTAATTTTTTCTCTTTTCCTTTATATTTTATAATGCTGTTAGAGAATCAAAAATTGATTCAAAAACAATGATAATATTAGTAAAAGGGACGTTTTCTTTAACCGAACAAGCAATAATAATAAATATTTTTTATACAAACAATAATTAATATTTTATAAAAATTTAAAAAAAACTCTCAGATGAAAAAAATAATTAAATAATAATTATTCGCATATTATAGTCAGGAGATTAATTCGTCAACGGTGTGATAATCTCTTGATTATAATATGCAAATGATTATTATTTGACCATTTTTTATTTACCCTATTTTGTTTATTAATTATATTAATTTTTTCTCTTTTTCTTTATATTTTATAATACTGTTAGAGAATCAAAAATTGATTCAAAAACAATAATAATATTAGTAAAAGGGACGTTTTCTTTAACCGAACAAGCAATAATAATAAATATTTTTTATACAAACAATAATAAATATTTTATAAAAATTTAAAAAAAACTCTCAGATGAAAAAAAAATGATGAAATAATTATTATTCGCATATTATAGTCAGGAGATTAATTCGTCAACGGTGTGATAATCTCTTGATTATAATATGCAAATTATTATTATTTGACCATTTTTTATTTACCCTATTTTGTTTATTAATTATATTAATTTTTTCCGTCGGAAGTTCTTTTTAAATTTTTACCTTTAACGCACTGTGAAAAATATTAGCGTATTGATATTAGCGTGAAATTTATTTGTCAGCGAATGTGTTAACTTTAAAATACGTGTGTTGAAAAAGCGAAAAATTTTGCATCCTCGTTATATTTAATTTTCCAATTTTTATAGAATTTCGTAGAAAAGACTATAATTTTAAATCTCATTTCTATGTTAAATGTAATGTACCAATTTATATAAACGAGCTTTGTTCACGTGTATGGGATGCTAGTACTAAATATTCTTGACAGTTCTGAGCTGCCTCTGTAATTGCACGTTAGTACGTATATGTCTAAAGTTTCAGCTCGCTTTGTCAGAGTGTCAGATGCAGAAGCAGCTTGAACTTATAGAATTTAAATTTCTATAAATCCCGAAACTCTTTATCTTTATTTAGATATTCATTGCTAAATATTAGTTTGCTTATGTCGGGAAATGGTGTTAAAATACTTAACGATATTGTCAATTATCCTCTGAAATTAGAATTTTTTTTTTATAGATTCCTCAAATTTAATACCGAACATCATTTAACATCACTCCATTTGTAAAGTAATATTCTGCTCAATAGAGAAAACAATTGCTAGCCATCGCAATTATTTTCTCTATTGAGATGAACACAGACTTTTTTCGAGATATTCAAAATCCCATAAAATTATAAAAGGTTTCCTAATATCTCCATTAAATCTTACTCTAATATCAGCTTGAATTTTGCAAATCTGCCACACACACACATTCATCCCGACATTTTTTCAATGTTTTAGATCATGTTAAGAATCTTGCGATGAAAAAAATGTTTCCATTAAAAGAAAGCTTCCTCTACGATTAAGCAAAAAATTGCAAAGTAGAACTTTGTACGTTACTTCTTTATTAATTATCATTTTTTACAAAGCCATATGGGTGATCTTATTTATTAATTTTGGCTTCCTTGTAAAGGAAGCTTTACAAAAAAAGAAAATGAATAAGGAAACAATGTGCAAAATTCTACTTTGCAACTTTTTTTCGTTACCTATATAGTTTTTGAAAAATTCAAAATCACGTAAAACCCAAACCGCTTTTCCGATCGCGACCAAATTTGGTAGGTAGCAGGGCTAAATGTTATTTTTCATCTGTAGAAAATTTCAGTTGACTTGGTGAGATTTTACGTGAGTTAGAGCAAAACGAATTTTTTTTGAAAAATTCAAAATTTCATAAAAACCGAACTTTCTTACAGATTCATTCCAAATTTAATATTGATCCTCCTTTAATATAGCTTTATTCATAAAAAATTATTTAGCTCAATAGCTAAAAATTTGAGGACGCTAATGAGCGTACAGACATTTTTCGAAAATTGCAAAGTCAAATAAAATTTGAACATATTTTGGAATTTTTTTGAAAATTACCACAAACAAAGGCGTCGATCTGCTTTACATATTGGCTAAATTACAGCCCGATTGTTAAAGCAGTTCTTGAGATATGTGAATTTGAATTATGAGTGACAGCCACACACACAGCCACACATACGCACATTCATCCATTTATGTTTTCTAAACCACTTTCCTCGACGTTTTAGACCATTTTAAGTGTTTCGACAGTTGTGTCCTCGAAAAAAATCGACGACGCAAAAATCGATTACTTTAACTCAAATTAATCACGAAGGTTCGAAATCAAGATTATGAGATGGTTTCCCACAATCAGAAATCTTCCAGTGCGTATAAACGTTTAAAAAAATTATATTTCTTTAACGTCGCATCAGCAGCTATGGTTATTAGCGACCAGAACGTGTTTACATATTACTTTTTTTTTTAGCCCAGTTACAAATTTTTATACCATCATCATATTTATTTGCCATCGGGTTAATATCCCATACAAATCTCATACACCGGAGTTTCGCTTCCAGGTTAACATATTTCTTATCACAAATGACTTTCTAATTTTTTTTTTTTTTTTTTTTTCTCGTCGTTTAGGGACTAACTATGTACTTATACCTAGAGATAATGGACGTATTCATTCCTGCGCCCCTCTTGCCGTTGCTTTTAGTTTTAGCGCACATTTTAAATAAATAGTTAGATTTCTCAGTTTCGTATTGTCTGCAGATGAAAGTAAATCCAT
Source organism: Ephialtes manifestator (assembly GCA_963970395.1). Classification (NCBI taxonomy): domain Eukaryota; kingdom Metazoa; phylum Arthropoda; class Insecta; order Hymenoptera; family Ichneumonidae; genus Ephialtes; species Ephialtes manifestator. The sequence continues at coordinate 1,398,670 of OZ019969.1, read as the reverse complement.
CCAAACGTGGCTCAGTTTACAATTTGACGGCATGCTATTTATATCTAGTTGATTTGCATTGTCAATTCTGCAATTAAAATCGCCTCCCAAGTATAATGGCATGTTCGGGTAAGAGGTAGCCGTTTGTGTTACTATTTCGTTCTAAATTCTAAATTCTAGAGTTTCTATAGCATTCGGTTTATCTTTAAGGCACTCGAATCAGTGCACATGTGTAATATTTGTGCGACCTTAAATTATTAATGGCACTCTGGTCTTTCCTACTTACGAAGTCCGGAGTTTTTTCCCACATGGATTCCCTGATGTCGTAGAGTTTTGTAAGTCAGCTTGTAGTCCACAGATTGTTCCATTTATGTTGGATGGTTCTATGTACCGCTTGTTTAAGTTCCTTTGCTGAAATCAGGATTGCGTCGACGCAGTTTATGGCGTTGTAACGGCTTTTGCTGCAGCATCGGCCGCTTCGTTTCCATCGAAACCGGGATCCAGATTAAAAAGACAGATACACCGAGAGAAAAGATTTCATTGACGCCAAAAATATGGGTGGATTGATTTTTTTTTTCATTGATTTCAATGAAATAGTGCATTTGAATTTCAAAGAGAACATTTCACTGTCTGTAAATAAAGATTTACTTAGTGAGCACATAATAAAGAAACAGTTTCATTGTTTTAAAGAAACGTTTTGATTGGTTCAAAGAAACGTTTTCATTGATCTCTCTCTCGCACCTAACCTCACTTTTTTGTTTTCCGGTTCTCCTGAACGAACGGCTTCGAGTTTCGAGGAGCCAGAAACTTAGCCTATTTCTGCCATAATTCCTTACATACTCACAAAATTTGAACTTTATCTGCCGCGTACTTCAGGAAAAAATGGATTTCGAAATTTTGAGCTGGTAAGAAGAAGGTTTCATTGAATCAGAGACGACATCTTTGAAATCTATGAAAAAGGTTCATTGGTTAAAAAAAATGGTTCTTCGAATCAATGTCACTACTTTTCATTGAGTTTGAGATCATTCAAAGAAAAGACAGTATTGAAATTCACGTATTTCATTTCATTGGCAATGATTTCCGTGAATCAATGAATCTTTTTCTCTCGGTGTACGCACAAAATTTGAGTTTTATCTGCCGCGTACTTGAGGAAAAAATAGGTTTCGAAATTTTGAGCTGGTTAGAAGAAGGTTTCATTGAATCAGCGACGACATCTTTGAAATCAATGAAAAAGGTTCATTGGTTTAAAAAAATGGTTCTTCGAATCAATGTCACTACTTTTCATTGAGTTTGAGATCATTCAAACAAAAGACAGTATTGAAATTCACGTATTTCATTTAATTGGCAATGATTTCCGTGAATCAATGAATCTTTTTCTCTCGGTGCACTCACAAAATTTGAGTTTTATCTGCCGCATACTTCAGGAAAAAATAGATTTCGAAATTTTGAGCGGATAAGAAGAAGGTTTCATTGAATCAGAGACGACATCTTTGAAATCAATGAAAAAGGTTCATTGGTTAAAAAAAATGGTTCTTCGAATCAATGTCACTACTTTTCATTGAGTTTGAGATCATTCAAAGAAAAGACAGTATTGAAATTCACGTATTTCATTTCATTGGCAATGATTTCCGTGAATCAATGAATCTTTTTCTCTCGGTGTACTCACAAAATTTCAGTTTTATCTGCCGCGTACTTCAGGAAAAAATGGATTTCGAAATTTTGAACTGGTAAGAAGAAGGTTTCATTGAATCAGAGACGACATCTTTGAAATCTATGAAAAAGGTTCATTGGTTAAAAAAAATGGTTCTTCGAATCAATGTCACTACTTTTCATTGAGTTTGAGATCATTCAAAGAAAAGACAGTATTGAAATTCACGTATTTCATTTCATTGGCAATGATTTCTGTGAATCAATGAATCTTTTTCTCTCGGTGCACTCACAAAATTTGAGTTTTATCTGCCGCATACTTCAGGAAAAAATAGATTTCGAAATTTTGAGCGGATAAGAAGAAGGTTTCATTGAATCAGAGACGATATCTTTGAAATCAATGAAAAAGGTTCATTGGTTTAAAAAAAATGTTTCTTCGAATCAATGTCACTACTTTTCATTCAGTTTGATATCATTCAAACAAAAGACAGTATTGAAATTCACGTATTTCATTTCATTGGCAAAGATTTCCGTGAATCAATGAATCTTTTTCTCTCGGTGTACTCACAAAATTTGAGTTTTATCTGCCGCATACTTCAGGAAAAAATAGATTTCGAAATTTTGAGCGGATAAGAAGAAGGTTTCATTGAATCAGAGACGATATCTTTGAAATCAATGAAAAAGGTTCATTGATTTAAAAAAAAAATGTTTCTTCGAATCAATGTCACTACTTTTCATTGAGTTTGATATCATTCAAACAAAAGACAGTATTGAAACTCACGTATTTCATTTAATTGGCAATGATTTCCGTGAATCAATGAAACTTTTTCTCTCGGTGTATGTGGTTGGTTGAGAGGTCATATATTGCGTATAACTTCGTTGAGATTTTGAAAAAGAAAATATAACACTAAGGTTGATGATGATACGTCGAACAGAAGCCTCGTTAGCAGTTTCCCTATAATTCGCATATCCTCTTTGTGGACATGAAACTGGTTTTGTCAAGTTAACGGACACGTTCGCAAGGCGTTTTAGTTTCATTTAGGTACAGTAAGGGGGTTGAAGCTTACGTTAGAGGGAAGCTACAGAGTGTGTAGTAATAGTACTAGCTGCACAGCCCAAGGCCCATGAGGGGGTGGATATATAGGGTTGGTTGGCCATGTACTTGTTCCGAAGTTGGCGAAGTCGCAAGGCGTCGTTAATTACCCTAGCTCCTAGCTCACTCCCGTGTTATACCTCGTTCCTCCCTCTCTAACCCCTCCACCCCTCTGTTCTCTTGCTCCATCCAACATCCTCCCTCGACCTGGAGCGTTACATCAAACCCACTGTGTAGTTTAACCTCGGGTGGATAGGGTAAGGAGACATATAATGGGAGCCACAAATTATACTTTGGAGTGGCGAATAGGTATGTCTAGGGAATAACTATTGTATCGCCGACTAGATACGTACCTACGAGACTTACGTATGTACCTATACCGAGGGATTTCGAAATCAGCAGTACCAGACAACGTTGGAAGGGAAACCACCGCTCTATAACGCCATTATGCAGGTAGATAGCTTCTGCATAAATATTTATAGGATTGTGTTGAGAGGATAACGTTTATCTCGAAAGACACCTTACCAAAGTCGTTTTTTTTGTTTCAAGGATTTTGATAGCATAATAGCTGAACAATTGGTAAATGCACACGGACAGAAGGATCTGATAAAATTTACCAGACACTACGGTAAAAATTATCAAACGCGTCTGGTATTGGAAAGGCGCCATCTGACGAAAAGTACGAGAACTATGAGAATTTTTACCATATACATAGCAGCTTTTACCATATTTCGTGGTCAAAATTCTCGTAGTTCTTGTACTAGGAATTTACGATACTTTTTACTAGAAATAGGGTAAAAGGTATAAGATTCTTCTCTCCATGTACACTGAAAAATAAAAATACAGCTGTTCGCTTTAACCTACTGAAAATGCCGTTACCGGTGGTAAGCACATTTTTCATTTTTTTGGTTGAAACGAATACTAAGTTATTTTTAATTTTTTTCCTGCCTGGTATTGGAAAGCCATAGCTGCCATCTGACGAAAAGTACGAGAACTATGAGAATTTCTACCATATACATTCCATTTTTTACCATATTTCGTGGTAAAAATTCTCGTAGTTCTCGTACTTCTTGATAGGTGGCGTCATTGCTCCTTGTATCAGGAATTTACGATACTTTTTACTAGAAATAGGGTAAAAGGTATAAGATTCTTCTCTCCATGTACACTGAAAAATAAAAATACAGTTGTTCGCTTTAACCTACTGAAACTGCCGTTACCGGTGGTAAGCACATTTTTTTTTTTGGTTGAAACGAATACTAAGTTATTTTTTATTTTTTTCAATTACTCCAATAATTATTTCGTTTTTAGGCTGAAGGACCGCTGTCGATGTCCAATTGGCAAAGGATAATGTAAATCAATCAGAATTAAAATTATACTTATAATTTGCAATATTCGAACCAAAATAATGATGTACATTTCGTCAGCAAATTACGATTACTACTACTATTTCGTTTGATCAAACAAGTATTTTGTTTTCGTGCGATTTGAATTTTTTTTTTTTTCAAGATATCGTCTTTTTGCCTTCATTATCATTCTGAAGTCGTTACCACAAAAAACACGCGTTTCAAACCTTACAGTGATTTTTTAAGAAACTTTTTGACTTTGTATTTCTGGGTCCGCAACAAAAATATCTTAAGGTACATCAATCACAAGTTTCGTCCGCTTGTAGTTAAGGGGAGCGAGTCAGGTAAAAAAAATTGATTTTGAAAATTCAATATCCTGCAAATCCTATTGCATATAAAAATGCCCAACGCACTATATTGTTGGTACTCGATGAAAGGATTTTTTACTGTCGTCTGACTTGCATATGATTGTCAATATTACCTTAAGCAAAGTTCTTAGGTTTTCCATTCTGCGCATGATTCAGATCAAACTACTAGGCAGAATGGAATGGTTGACGTCTCATTTTCTTCCTCATGAAAAGATACATCGACTAAATGGAGCAAACTATTTTTTTTCATTCTGAAAGCAAAGTTAATCACTGATATAGAAAACAGCATAAAATTTGTTTATTAATAATTATGTCACTTAAAAAATATTACCCTTTATTAACATTTGCTCCATTTAGCCGGTGTATCTTTTCATGAAGAAGAAAATGAGACGTCAACCATTTCAATCTGCCTAGTAGTTTGATCTGAATCATGCGCAGAACGGAAAATCTAAGAACTTTGCTTAAGATAATATTGAAAAGCATATGCAAGTCAGACGACAGTAAAAAACCCTTTAATCGAGTACCAACAATATAGTGCATTGGGCATTTTTATATGCAATAGGATTTGTGTGATATTCAATTTCCAAAATCAATTTTTTTTACCTGACTCCTTCCCCTTAAATGTTCCCCGGATGAAAAAAAGCACCTTCATGGAAAAAACGAAAGAAGTAGAGTAGGTAGTGACCAATAGATTAAAAAAAAAACATCAACACTGCCATTCTGCTGATAGGGACGAAAATTCCGAAATGCTGAGATTCACATTGAACCCCGTTTTCCGTGTGGCGCGAAATTGAAATACTTACAATAATAGAAGCGTCATTTTTTTTTTCATAAAAGACATAATATTTTCTCTTATTGTGAAAATCACATGATCGAAAAAAAAAGAGCAGCAGCTTCTCGCGTTCCAGAAGCACGAAGGGTTCCGTGGGGGGTTCATCTCCCCGTTTATATGACGTTATGGCGGAGAAGTTTATTGAGCCTGGAGGGTGAAATCGTTGGCTCGTCGTCGCTCAGAATCGCGCCTACCCTTCGGCAAATATTTTTCTGCCTGCGGCGTGCTCGGCGCGCGGGAGTTTCGTAAAAATCGTTCCTATTGTTCCCGACCTATACTCTTCGCCTCAGCGGCCCTCGATCTTTTGCCCGTTCTCTTCTCTTTCACGCTTCTTTCCCTTCTCGTTTTCTCTCTGTCTCTCATCCCCTGCCGAGCTCGTCATTTCTTTTTCCGTTCTCACCCGCACCACTCGGCTATGTATTCTCCGTTCACGTTTTTTTCCCTCCTACCATCACCCTCTATAGTACCTTATTCAACCAATATTTTCCGAGCTCCTCAATGCTTCGTCTCGATTCCCCTCTTATGAGAAACGCGCTTCGCTGATTTAGAGGTAAAAAGAGATTGCGAACTACGCTAATCAAGAGGCACGTTATCGCCAGCCCATTCTCCATTTAACTGATGGAATGCCCTTACGTATACCGTGTAATATTACTAAACCGCCATTCGGAAATAATTCATAAATGTGTCCGTGTTAATATTTTTTTTTACGTTGATAATAAGTATACACTGAGAGAAAACTTTAAATCCTGACAACCTCGCGCGGTGAAATTTAGTGCGCGGTGATTGACAAAAATTACTTTGGCTCAAAGAAATAGAGGTTGATACAAACACCCATTCGTCGAGGCAATACAATGTATTTATTTGAGACAACTCATGTAATTGAGCGTCAACATAACAATGTTTTGGCTGAACATTGATGCTGTCGAGCGAATCGCAGTGCAGTTCTACGTGATAGCCAAAAATTATTGAATTCTGAAGACTATCATCTCACGCTTGGAATACCTTAATAGAGTCCGACTAGAACTCAACTGGGTCCTGTCTGGAATTCTCACATATATATAATGGCCGGAATCCAGTTGACAAGTGTTAGATCTCACGTTTGACATTCGACCCGATGATCTACTGGAATTCAACCATAACATGGGACTACCGAGCAGGACCCAGTTATAATCTTGTCCAAATTTTTGCATGGATTATGTATTGATGCATTTTCTCAAATTAATACCACACGGTCAAACTGATCCATTTCCCCTTTTTCAAACGCGCACCAGGGGACTATTTTTTTCTTGTTGCACATGAAATCGTAAAACATACAAATCCCTCCATTCGACAGGAAAAGATACTTTAATACCTCCGGTAATGGTAACTTACGAAAAACTGTTTTTTGAGCAGAAAGGATACTTCTGTAAAATTTTCTGGACGAAATGCACTTTTTGTAACTAAAGTTTCAGCACCAAGAGAAAAATTTTCTTTGATTCAAAGAAATTTCATTATAATCCCAACCTATGAAACATTTCTTTGAAATTGATAAAATAATGTCCTTGAATAATATGATGAATAATATCTTTGAATGATCAGAAATTCAATGAAATTTAGTGTCATTGAATTAATGAAAATTTTCCTTGATCCAAGGAACCGTTTTTCAGTGATTTCAACAAAATCGTCTTGGAGAAATTAAAATAAAAATGTAACCTATAAAATGACATTTCGGTAAATGAATGAAAGCATGGCAGAGGTTGCTTTAGAAAAATATTTTTCCATGCCATACTAGATACAAAAAAATTATAGAAATAATTTATTTTGATAAACACAGATACCTGCTTATCCATTTTTGACGATTTTTCGCAACTAATGCTGCGCGATGTTTAAATTCTCGGTTTCTCATTTGACAGAGCTCACTCAAGATACTTTCTCGAATCGTATATACTGCGTTTACCTTTCGTTAAATCCCCTTGAAAGTAGTGGCTGTCTGAACTGGTGCATAATAAGGCCAGTATTCAATTAATACTGAGAGAGTACTGATCGACAACGCTTGGCAACCGAGTCCGTTTTAGTGCTGGACCATGTTGGTAAATCTGACTGTATACCAGAATTCCCACATGGGAGTGTATGTGCCAAAGTCTTGGCGCGGAATACCACGTATGTGGTATGACAGATAGATATACGCGTGCGACAGTTTTACCATCGGCTAAAGTCCGACAAGTCCGCACGTCCTCGTTCGCAGGCACGCATACCCGACGACAAACAGAGATACAGACGAGTTCGGCTGTCTATTTTGAATTCACCATTTCATTGAAAGCAAAGAAACATTTGTTTAAAGTCAATGAACAAAATGCAATCCACCCATTTTTTTGGAATCAATGATTTGTTTTTTCTCAGCCGTTGAGAAAATTGAATCATTGAATCATTGAATCAGTGAGTCAGTGAGTCAGTGAGTGAAGGTACTATAGTGTACGCACCAAAGTCTTGGCGCGGAATACCACGTATGTGGTATGACAGATAGATATGCGCGTGCGACAGTTTTACCATCGGCTAAAGTCCGACAAGTCCGCACGCCCTCGTTCGCAGGCACGCATACCCGACGACAAACAGGGATACAGACAAGTTCGGCTGTCTATTTTAAATTCACCATTTCATTGAAAGCAAAGAAACATTTGTTTAAAGTCAATGAACAAAATGCAATCCACCCATTTTTTTGGAATCAATGATTTCTTTTTTCTCAGCCGTTGAGAAAATTGAATCATTGAATCAGTGAGTCAGTGAGTCAGTGAGTGAAGGTAATGTGTGACATAATGTACGCGCCAAAATCTTGGCGCGGAATACCACGTATGTGGTATGACAGATAGATATACGCGTGCGACAGTTTTACCATCGGCTAAAGTCCGACAAGTCCGCACGTCCTCGTTCGCAGGCACGCATACCCGACGACAAACAGAAATACAGACGAGTTCGGCTGTCTATTTCAAATTCACCATTTCATTGAAAGCAAAGAATTTTTTTTTTTATTATTGGTTTCTTCCGTATGCCTTCTTCAGGCTTTTACGTTTCCCCTCTCCCCTTTTCCCCGTTCCTTCATAAAGACCCCTCTAGAGTGTTGTCCGCAGCCACTCATCCTAATGCACTACTGTATCGCATTTGCACGAGGGCACAGGGAAACTGCGGAAAAACCTGGCCGATACAGACGGCATTATTTTTACTGAGTTTCTACTGTATGAGAATACATTAGAAACTCAGAAAAACTGCCTCCCGCTCAGCAGTTGGCGCGCAAACCAGTGCAAGGCTAAGCGGTCACCCATCCAAGTTATGACCGCAAATAATGCTGCTTAACTCTGGGGCCGGCGAAGCCACACACCGACCGCGCGTCCACTGCTGTCGGTCATTGAAAGCAAAGAAACATTTATTTAAAGTCAATGAACAAAATGCAATCCACCCATTTTTTGGAATCAATGATTTCTTTTTTCTCAGCCGTTGAGAAAATTGAATCATTGAATCAGTGAGTCAGCGAGTCAGTGAGTCAGTGAGTGAAGGTACTATAGTGTACGCGCCAAAGTCTTGGCGCGGAATACCACGTATGTGGTATGACAGATAGATATACGCGTGCGACAGTTTTACCATCGGCTAAAGTCCGACAAGTCCGCACGCCCTCGTTCGCAGGCACGCATACCCGACGACAAACAGGGATACAGACGAGTTCGGCTATCTATTTTAAAGTGGCGGGACTGCGGGGTTCTCATAAAAAACTCATACGCAGCCGGTGTGGCAATAGCAGCTCAGCTCGTGCGTAACGTTTGGAGCAACGAGGACACGTTACCCCTCGCCGAGTCCTCCCTCCTCCTTTAAATATGCACCAGCTTTACCGTCTCCCCCCATTCTGACCTTTCTTTGCTTTCACCAGAGTCCTCCGAACCGAATATTTTTCCCTACGCGTGCCCACGATCAATTTTCCTTTTCAACAGGACGATCCGGCACAAGGTACATTCCTCTTCGCGCGGCACAGGCAATTTATATACTGGTTTTTGCATTTCCAACATTTTTTTTTCTTCTTCTTCTTCTTCTTTTATTGCGCGTGAAACGTGGTGCGAATTAATGGGCAAAGGAGGCCGATTTTCGCGAACCCGAACGCGAGGACTTACTGTGTGTGCACTGTTGATGAGAGGAAAGATTGTACGAGCGAAGGTAAACGAGCGAAATAGGAAGGTAGATAACGGCTGGGTGTATTGAATCGCCTGGGCGATCTTCTTTCGATCTGACCCTTGTTACCCGGAGGATAATCTTTATCGTGACCAGCGAATTCAATTACCGAGCTTGTTGCCGGTAAGTGTATACGTGTGCGGCAACGAATCGTCGAGGAGAGGCTTCGATGCATCAGAGATCAAGGATTCGTATTAGCTACAAAGTGTTTACCGGTTGTCTAGTGTAGCAGTCACTACGTGTACGTCACGTTAATCAGGAAACATAAAATTCAAGGGCCTTCAGCACATGGTTTAATCGGTAAGCATCAATTTTACGGTGATTTGCTATGTTGTGGGTTAATTTAAAAATCGTGTATCGCTTGTGTCTTCACCATAAAGTACCAATGATGTTGCAGTCGGATTCGCTGGAGCTTTTACAATCAAGAGGATACAAAATTGAATACAAAACTCGATTGTGTAGGACAACATGAATGCCAAGAGTGATCATGATATGTGGATTGAAATGATAAATCACCGAATGGATTAAATTGATACTTCTGTTCAAAATCCGGCTAAATGAATGTGATGTGACGCACAATACATCGAAAAGCTCCATGACTATCGCATAACCACGATCAATGTGATATTAAAAACATCATTCGAACCCCAAGCTGATGATCAACTAGATGGCGCTTTGAATTCTAACTTCATGGGGGTAAAACGAGAGTGGCTGAGCCATTCGGTCTCGTGCGGTTGGTTGCATACCATACGTTCGCTAATGAGTAAATTCTAAGGTTTACTCAGCGGCGAATGTAACTCGCCTTTGTAGGGGTATTGCCCATTGAATGGTTCTGAAGTGGAGAATAAAATCAAAGGACCTTATATGCGTACCACATAACCACAGGTTTCTGTGGTTGTGCTTTTCCCGAGTCCAAGTGAGCTTCTGTTGAACCTGAATTCGGAAGTTGGTTTCAAACTGGCAGATATTACCTGTTCGAATCAAATAGAGAAAATTGAACGATCTGAATTTCGACTTCAAGCTCTAAGGTACATTGCACACTGCCGTCAAGCTTTTGAATATATATTTGGAATACGTTAGAATAAATATGAGATGAGACGTCTCACATCGTCTGAACAGGAATCTCCAGTTCTTTTGGTGTAAAATCGTCGCCGATACGATTTAGAACAAAACAAATCTCGCTTTGGCATTCCTTTCAATTCCCAAACAAAAACCCAACTGGAATTTCCTCCGTTGCGTCGATGAAAATCAGGACCATGCAATTCACTTCACAGCTTATTATACATCAGAATTAAATGTAGCCCTAAGTCTCTGATAACCCGAACAAGATCAAAGATAAGGCGCTCCTTGACAACAAAGTCCCCAAGCAGGAGATATCTTGAAACTTCATTTGTTTTACGAAGAGTCAAGTGAAATTAGCAGTAAAATAGAAAGTGGAATAAATATGAGTTCATGAGTAGCCAGACATGTGCCGTGTTGGCTAGGAGATATAAATTATGTCGAGGTTTCAAGGGTGGGGAAGGTTGATAGTATCAGAGAGGAGGTTGGCCAAACGTCGAGGATTCCCCGGAGAGTTTTCGAGGGGCACGTGGCTCATGCCCCTTGAAAGATCGCGAGTAGGACGGGAGGCTGCAAGAGGGTATATACTAGTCGGGGGGGAAGTGAAGGGGAGAGGTTAGAGATAGGTAGTAAGAGTAGATGAGGGCCCCGTGTGCTTTTGCAGGGTGGAGGAGGTCGCTCGTGTGAAAGATATAGAACCGGGCCGACTGGAGCGCGCGCGGCCCCGTCGGTTGCTCTTCCTTCTCCTTCTCGCTTGAGCGCGAGCCAAATAGCCCCGATATATCATGGGGATGGCCATTATTAAATCATGCTGCAGTTGGTAATTCAGTTTCCTGCGACGTGCCCGAGCCTGGTACGTGTCTCGTGTCGATTATCGAACGATAACAAGCTTCGCGATATCAAGACCCGAGACGAAGGACGAGAGGGTTGAAGGGAGGGTTCATGGGCGAGTGGTGGGAACGAAGATAGAAATCGTTTGGGGGGAGGCAAAGGGAGGTTGGAGAGAGGGCGTAGAGTGAGGCAGAGTCGCGGTCGATGCGATCCCAGCACCTCGCCCGCACACAGAACTCTCTCCTCTCATGGAGGAGGAACAGCCGTGGAGTAAAAGTGCCGGGCCACGAGCGCCGACAGTCATCGAGAGCGCTCACGTGCGCCGTACCGTTCGATCCGTAAAATGGGAGCGAATCGAGAGGGGTGGCGGTGGTGGTGGGTTACTACATACGGCTCGGCGACTCATGGAACTGCCGTCCATGGCCACAGAGGATATAGGACCTGGTGGATGAAAGAGAGAGAGAATTGGACGCTACAGTTAGTTCCTCCATAGTACTGGTGAATTCGAGTTCCACCAGTTACACAGACCGATGTTCCACGTCCTAGCCTGCGGGTTGAAGTCCGATTCCACACTCTGATGTCATGCACCGCCGGGAATCGAGGGAACGAAATAGGAGGATGGGAGGTTTTCCCTTTATCCCTTTCCAAATTCCCAGTCTACCTTCAGCTTCTTCTCTTTCTCTCTCGTTTTCTCTCTTTCTCTCTTTCTCTCTCTGTCTCATCTCAACCCGCATCTGCGGACGAGTTAAATTGATTCCTGAAGTGCCGGCTCGCTTGGTTGCTTGTATCGCATTGTGTACCATGGGCAACTCTCCACTGTTTGATGTAGTCGCACGTATACGTTACAACCAGCGATACAAGATAGAGTCGAATGGGGCTGGAGGATAACGGCTGCCAAATTGAGAGGGCTTTTGGGGAAACGGTAAACGAACGAGGTCTTGTCACTCTTGTCGTCTCTCTGTATAGTGCACTCTCCAACGGAGGACCAGTTAATTAATGTATTAAACTGCGTTGAAGTTGGAAATTAATATCCTGGAGCAGTTTCATTGTCGTTATAGGTGTCTTCAATGAAGGTTCTAAATATGATCAAGGAATATGAAGGGAGGTGGCATGAAGTGGAACATAAACGGCGGTGTTAAGTTATTGAGAAGCGACGGACTTTTGATCAGAACAGCACTTAACGAAGATGACCTTATAAAGTTCATATTGGATATATCGTTGGCAATTACGTAAGTTGTATGAAATAGCGTTATCAACTACTTTACAATTATGGTACAATCGAGACAAGAAAATACTACACTAAGTTTTCGACGGGAGTATTTTAGTGTTGGGCATAATGTAAAAAAATTGTTTTTAACAGTGATTGAAAACAGGTCCATAAAAGGTATAATTTCTACCATTATTATTATAATTTTTAGTAACAACAGTCAATGAAATTCGTTTGCAGTAAATTACAAAGTACATTTAAAATAATACATTATAACACATCGACTTGTGTAAAAATGTTTTTTGCACCTCCGCGAATTCCTTTTGTACAAAATAATTGCACTGTTTTCGCCAATAAAACACGAGTTAGCACAAGTACAATGTGTATAATGGTAGAAGTATAAAATGATGCATTCATTCATTGTACAATCAATATGTAGTAATTAGTTGAAAATTCTATAAGCTTTTTTCAGCTCCACATTACTAAAGCATTTTGTCCATCAGTCATTATGATCAATTGCGCTCTTGTTCATATTTCAAATATCTGACAATTAAAACCCTCGAAGAGATTTATTGAAAAAAATAATCAGAGGTGGATTCAATACTTGTGAACTCATGGCAGTTTTCTCAAGTTTGTAGCCCATTGACGTTATCCATAATTGTTTCCAAGAGCCAATCATCATGGTTCGTAATTCTGACAATAGACTGAGTGGAAAAATGGTGTGCCATTCCACAACATTGCGTCAATAGATGAAATCCTCATTAAAGTAGAACGTTTCCAGTTTATCAGTCCCAGTATCAAGAGATCTAGAAGCTAAGCTCGCTGATTCAGAAGGTTGAACCTCATACACGATATCGTCGACTAAATCGGCTCATTGGACGTCACGTTGTGTTAGCCTGCAGGAATATCGGTAAAAAATTGTGTCTCGTCTGTGTATTTTCTTTATCGTTCGACGAATTGTGAAAGAGAGGCGACGAAGACTCGCTGGTCGAACACGTAGAGCGAAAGATTGCCGAAGTAGAACGTGGGTGGGGAGCAGCGTGCTGCTTCGGGTAAAGGACGTCAGGACGACACGAAAGGGTGGGCGGAGTTGGCTGCTGGGTAAAAGGACCTAGAGAGCTAGTGGCAACCTGAGTGAGATAAGGGGCTTTAGCAGTTTCAGAAGACAATGCCGGCCATAATTGGATCACGAGGCTCCTGCTCCAGAATCCTTAATTTTGTCGATTGGTTCACTCCCTTCTTTTTCCTGTCTTCTCTCCTTCAACCTACCCCTTACCCCTTCTGCCTTTTCTCACACACCCTCGTGTTATCCATCCACTCTGCTGTTTCCTCGCCTCGCCACTTCGCCTTTCTCTCATCATTCGATCTTGTACTGCTCTATATCCTCCCCCGCTTAAGGTTCAACATTATACTCACTGTATACGTCTTTGAATACTTCTTTTGTTTTTTGTTGTATATAATAAAGTTCAATTTGTTTAGGTAAAATACCATAAACTCTGTACATCGATGGATTTTATTGCACATTTTGTCTACGTCGAAGTTTATTATTTAACAATTGCATTTCACAAGAAAATTGTATTTGTTCCTGGTGAAGAATTTGTAGGTCGAGATCTTATAAATATCGAAATAATCGTAAACCGTTATCACCGATTTTGTACGGCCGTTAGTAGTTGGCAAGTAATGGGGAAAAATGTAGGATGGATTTTCCGGCCGGGAATCGAATCTGTAATTTCTGGAATCATAAACCGAAAATAGTCACTTTTTTTAAATCATGGCTTGTAACTCGTATTTTCTGGGGTAGAATATGCGACTTGAGAATGATAGTGAAAGCGAAAATTCGATATCTCGAGAAAAAAAATGTCGTTTGGATTTTCCGACCGAAAGTCAGATGTGTGAATTCGAGAATCAGAAACGGACAAAAGTAACTTTTTTTTTTACTCGTGGTAAAAAGGTTTGTAACGGGTATTTTCTGAGGTAGAATACGCAAGTTGAGAACAATAGTGAAGGCCAGAATTCGATATCTTGAAGAAAAACAAATTTGGGTAGGATTTTCCGACCGGAAGTCAGATCTGTGAATTCTGGAATCAGAAATGGAAAAATGTAACTTTTTTTAAGTCATGGTAAAAAGGCTTGTAACGGATATTTTCTAGGGTAAAATATGCAAGTTGAGAACAATAGTGAAGGCCAGAATTTGATATCATGAAGAGAAAAAAAATTTGGGTAGGATTTTCCATCCAGATCTGTCAATTCTGGGATCAGAAATGGAAAAAAGTTACTTTTTTCAATCATGGTAAAAAGGCTTGTAACGGATATTTTGTAGGGTAGAATATGCAACTTGAGAGCAATATGTGAATGCCAAAATTAGATATCTTAAAGAAAAAAATTTAAGTTGAATGTTTTAACCGGAAGTGGAATCTGTGAATTCTAGAATCAGAAACGGAAAAAAGTAACTTTTTTAAAAACTTAGTTAAAAGGCTTGTAACCTGCATTTTCTGTCGTAGAATATGTAACTTGAAAAGGATAGTAAATGCTAAAATTCGATACCTTGAAGAAGAAGAAATTTGGTTTGGATTTCCCGACCGGAAGTCAGATCCGTGAATTCTGGAATCAGAAATGGAAAAAAGTAACTTTTTTCAAATCATGGTAAAAAGGCTTGTAACGGGTATTTTCAAGGGTAGAATATGAAACTTGAGAGCAATAAGTGAAGGCCAAACTTAGATATCTGAAAGAAAAAAATTTAAGTTGAATTTTTTAACCGGAAGTGGAATCTATGAATCCTGGAATCAGAAACGGAAAAATAGTATGTTACGCCACTAGGGAGGAAAAGTAGACTATGTCCAACCCCGTGTAAGATTACCACCCGAGCCGAAGGTGAGGGTGGTAAACACGCGGTTGGAGATAGTCTACTTTCACTCCCCAGTGGGGTATACTATTTTTCACCATATCTGCAGCGGAAAGTTCGAATTACGTAAAGCCCGTAGGGCGGGAAATCGAACTTTCCGCGCAGGTATGGTGAAAAGTAACTTTTTTAAAAACTTAGTAAAAAGGCTTGTAACCTGCATTTTCTGTCATAGAATATGCGACTTGAGAACGATAGTAAATGCTAAAATTCGATACCTTGAAGAAAAAAAAAATGTAGTTTGTCTTTTCAGATCGGAAATCGGATCTGTGAATTCTGGAATCAGAAACGAATTTACGGGATGTGCGATTTAGCCCGCGCATAAGATTTAGCGCTCAATAAATGATCGAATCAATAAGCAAATCACATATTTTTAAGCGAATGAATCTGCCGTATTTCGTGAACAAAGCCACGTCTGTCTATATCCAAATGAGTTCATTGAGCTTCTCGCGTTTCCAACCGAGGGAATTCTAATGTGTGCTCGTAACTCGTCTATTAGGGCTTTCGTTGCGCCCGACATGATGCTCCGCTATAGAAATACATGGCTTGTAAATAGAACGCACGAAATCGCACGAAATAGTAGAGGTAGGTAGGATGTCGCGCGGGAATTCAACCCGCTGAAAGTATTCAATCGATAGCGTTCTGTTGTAGAGCTGTAGAACTGCTTCTGGATGACTATATCCCTGCGAATGACAGGCTGCAGAGGTATAGCAGAGAGTGAGCTCGAGTCTCCCAACAGGCATTCGATGCTTTTATACGCCTCGGATGTATATATCAACGGGTTTCGATGCTCACCAGACAATAAGACTCCACGGACGCGTGCACTCATCAGAGACCCACAAGAGTGTCTGAACATCCATCCTCGTTCACGTCGCAACAAAAAGCTACGTAGATTGAATTGCCATGATCTATTGTTGTGCCTATAACAAGATCAATATTACCGGAATTTTACCAGAAATCGAATGTTTGTTCGCTTTCCTATTTACAAAATCGTTTGATGGTCGTAATTGGTGGAAACAAAAAAACCAAAGATCATCCGGATGCCAAAAAGGAGATGTGATCGAATCGTTTTGTGCATAGCAAAGATAGAAGCGTCGTCAATGGAGGTCCGAGTGTTCATGAAAAAACGAAAACCCGGTACTTCTGTTATATACACCTATCTCCAATACTTGTAATGAAATCCCCGTGCGGCGCCCTTTCATTCACCCCGGGTGCGAAATTGAATTAATGAAGAGCACCAGACTTCTCCGTGCGGAACGGGATCCACTCACGATAAACAAATATACCGGATTAATTTGACGACTAGTCTATATAACTCGTGCATACACACACACACACATGGACCAAAACCCTTCGGTATGTTTTGTACAACGTGTACCATCGTATTTAGCGATTCACGTTTTCAGAATTACAGCCACTCATGGTGTTCTCTACCTTGTTTTTCTTCCTCTTTCTGTCGCTTCTCGACAAAAAAAAATGTGGCGGCTCTCGTCGAGACTGAATAGAAATGATAGAGTAAAGGATTCCGACACTCGGATGCAAAGTGGAAACTCCGTTTTCCTTTATGAACATTGTAACTTCAACTGATACTTTTTCTAGGCGCGAAACGAGTACCACGAGCTTTCGCGTGTTTCACGGTTTTTCTTTCCTTTTTCTTTTAGCTGACGCTTCCTCGTGGATGCTATCAAAAGGAATTTTACTTGACTAGAAAATTGGACGAGAAGAAGCTTTGTGCTTTGAAAAGAGCTGCTGGTACCGCGAGAGATGACAGATTGCACGGTGAAGAGTACATGTACATGCATATATAGCTCGCTAATATGTAAATTTTTATGTATCGATGCACATGGCTTGTGGAAATTCACGTAGGTAGATTGAACTCGATGGTAGACGAGGGCAAAGTGTATTCAATGAAGAATACCGTGAGTACTACGTAGAAACTTCAGAGGGAGAGAGACAGAATGAATAGATCATGTCTAAATATCACAAGAAAAATTTTTAAGTTACAAAAACAACACAGAAAATTAAAACAGCGAAGATCAAGCGACATAAATAATATATTAATCGTTCATCAATATCTTTTTTTTGGTTTCTCAAATATTGCTCACAATTAGCTACATTTTGATACTTCTCGATAACACTTTTTGTGAATTTGTTTTTCAAAAGTTTTACATCGAAAATGACGATACAACTTTCAAATTAAGTAAACGTTTTTTCGGTCCACGAAATCAAAAAAGCGCAGATAAATTTGACTTAAATACAGGAATATTTGAGGAATTTTTCATCAAATCAGCCAATTTTCTTTTTAGTCCTCTTAAATATTTTTCACATTTAGCTACAAAATAGCACTTTGACGATACTTTTTATGAATTCATGTACATTTTGAAATACATTCTGCAAGAGATGGGCTATTTATATTTGAAAAAAGATTTACCTCTGAAAAGCCGGTTTTATTAAATAAATATTTTTACTGAATCAACACTTTTTTCGGTAAAATAAGAAATTTATAAATTCAACACACGAAATCAACATAAAGTATGTTTATTCGATATGAATAATGTATGAGGAATTCTCTGTCAGATCCACCACTTTTTTTCGATTCCTCAGGTATTGCTCATAATTATCGGCATTTTAATACGTTTTCGTAGTACTTTTTGTGAATTCATGTAAATTTTGAAATCCATATTTGTAGAACATTCATTATTTTTATTTAAACAATGATTTACATACAAACAGCTGGTCTAATTAAATAAGACTTTCTACTGAACTGACACTTCTTTTTCGATAATATAAAAAAAATTTGAAACTCGCAAGTTAAATATACAGAATCAACACAGCGTAAGTAAATTCGACATAAATAATATATGGAGAATTCTCAACCCCATCCGCCACTTTTTTACTGCTGCATTATTAGCTGCATTTTAATACCTCTTTTTGTGAATTCATGTAGATTTTCGAATCCATCATTCTAAAATATAAATCTTTGTGGGTAAATCATTTTTTAAATAATACTTTAATTTAAAAAATGATTTCCCTTTTTGTGCCGGTCTTATAAAATAAATCATTTTTTAAATTGAAGTATTATTTAAAAAATGATTTACCCACAAAAATTCATATTTTAGAATGATGGATTTAAAATAATACTTTTATTTAAAAAATGATTGACCACAAAAATTCATATTTTAGAATAATGGATTTAAAATAATACTTTTATTTAAAAAATGATTTGCCCACAAAAATTCATATCTTAGAATGATGGATTACAAATAATACTTTTATTTAAAAAATGATTAACCCACAAAAATTCATATCTTAGAATGATGGATTACAAATAATACTTTTATTTAAAAAATGATTTACCCACAAAAATTAATATTTTAGAATGATGGATTACAAATAATACTTTTATTTAAAAATTGATTTACCCACAAAAATTCATATTTTAGAGTGATGGATTTAAAATAATACTTTTATTTAAAAAATGATTTACCCACAAAAATTCATATTTTAGAATGATGGATTACAAATAATACTTTTATTTAAAAAATTATTTACCCACAAAAATTCATATTTTAGAATGATGGATTACAAATAATACTTTTATTTAAAAAATTATTTACCCACAAAAATTCATATTTTAGAATGATGGATTACAAATAATACTTTTATTTAAAAAATTATTTACCCACAAAAATTCATATTTTAGAATGACGGATTACAAATAATACTTTTATTTAAAAAATGATTTACCCACAAAAATTCATATTTCAGAATGATGGATTACAAATAATACTTTTATTTAAAAAATGATTTACCCACAAAAATTCATATTTTAGAATGATGGATTACAAATAATACTTTTATTTAAAAAATGATTTACCCACAAAAATTCATATTTTAGAATGATGGATTACAAATAATACTTTTATTTAAAAAATGATTTACCCACAAAATTTCATATTTTAGAATGATGGATTACAAATAATACTTTTATATAAAAAATGATTTACCCACAAAAGGTCGGTCTTATTAAATAAATCTTTTCACTGAATTGACACTATTTTTAGTAAAATAAAAATCTGCGAATTGGGCATTGCGGAGGTTAATCAATTTATTTCTGTCTACTTTTCTGCCGTCAATTGGTATCTGCAATTAAATTAACGATTTAATGGCCCTATTGTATCGGAGATGAAAAGTCTCTGCCGGCCACGTAGAGGTTTGTTCGGCAGTTTCAGCCGCAACGGTTGTGATAAGAGTAGAGAATAGTATTGCTGACTCGACAAGAGTCTCTACCTTGATGGTCGACGGAGGATGAGATGAGGAGGCAGCAGCAGCAGCAGCAGGAGAGAACGAGTACCAGGCAGAAGGTTGGCTGGCCTTAAGTTCGATTCAATGGCCCATTGCGAGGGCTGTTAAAACGTGAGCTTGGGGGTTCGAGTCATTGCAGAGGTATTAAGATAGTGAAGGACGGAAAAAGAACTCGGTACGTCGTTGTTCCTTCATTGACGGTATTACATTCCCTTGCACCTTCACCTCAATTTGTCAAATTGGATAGACACTAATAGCACATATACTAATCCAATTAACGTATACATATTTTTGGATTTTCACCGCTGATCATAATCCAATAAAACCGACAAGACAGCTTCGTAAAATTGTCTCTTCGAACTGGGTCATAGGAACGAATAAATTTTAGCAATGACTTTCATTCCGCTTAATACATAATACCATACTATACTCTACATCCCTTCTATTGTTCCACGTGAAATCTCGTATATTGAGTGAATAATGTAGAGCGCAGGATTATGAAGAGAGTGCAGAAGCGGGGCACAAAGCCAAAGCACAATTACTTCCAGGGGCTCTTTGTGTAGCACAGAGACGGAGCGAGTGCGATAGAGCACGTGTGAGCCCTGCGGGGAAAAGTAGGAAAACTCTTTCATCTTGTACCGTACAATGCTCTTATCCACCCTCCACACTAAGACCATGTCAAAAATAATGATGCTAAATAATAATAGAATTTCAGGTTTTAAAACAATGTATGATGTTTGTTTGAAGGAAAAATCCGAGATTTTCAAAGTCTGCTTTACTAAGTTACAAGATATTTTGTTGTACGGTGAATTAATGAGTAGTAGTAAGTGTGTTTATTAACAATATATACATTCTTTACATTAACGTTACTTTAGTTTTCTTATCAGTAGAACTTATAAATATATACATATATTATTAACTGGCCATCGATTTATTTATTTATTTTTTAAATCGCTTTCTTGGTTTTCCTCTATGTTATTATATCTTCCTAATAGTTGTTGAATTCTGTGTGATGGATATTTGTGTCTGCGATTTACATTTGGATTGGGTTGTAAGCATAGTTGTTGTATGTTATTCAGTTGTGTGAATTAATGAATTCAATTTTTGCAAACACAATATTTTGTACTGTAAAAATATGTCTACTTTTATGTTGTTATGTTTAATGATTAATGTAATTTTTTATGGTTTCAGAAAGTGATTTTACTGTCGCTTGCTTTTGCAAACACAATATTTTGTACTGTAAAAATATGTCTACTTTTATGTTGTTATGTTTAATGATTAATGTAATTTTTTATGGTTTCAGAAAGTGATTTTACTGTCGCTTGCTGGTCCCCGGAAAAACGGATCTAATGGGTGGTACTTCCGACAATCACTGACGAATCGATTGCACAAATTTTATAAAACCATCACAAAAATAAGGTCGCTAAATAATAACTCAATTTCAAATGACATAAAACATTGTGTCATATTTGCAAATAAAATGTCTAATCTGTGCTCCATCAGATTACAATATATTCTGCAGTATAGATTCAGATTTCTAGCATTAAAATCTTCATATGTATCGAGAAAACACTGGAAAATAGAAAAAAGTAGGAGCATAGCCATTTCACCAGTTTTGGCCACCTATGCACCGGTTTTGGCCATGCTTAAAATTAGAATAACTCAATATTCATTGCACTTGAAACATTTTTTAAGGTGTGTTTAATAAATAAAAATCGTATTCTTATGAAAGCATCCA
Organism: Ephialtes manifestator; assembly: GCA_963970395.1. NCBI lineage: Eukaryota > Metazoa > Arthropoda > Insecta > Hymenoptera > Ichneumonidae > Ephialtes > Ephialtes manifestator. Next base: position 1,377,178 of record OZ019969.1, on the reverse strand, counting down.
ATTCCTCTACACGAAAATGACTTTAAAGCACAGATGCCACCTGTGAACCTAACTAACCATTTTTGACATTCGTCTCCTTCGTTTTGCACTTTTTCGTAGCAGCTTTCTTAGTCACAAATAGTCATACATTATATTAATGTTTTACTCTTTACACTTTTATTTTTACTTTTACCAGAGTTCTTTCCGAAAGTAGATTTTCGCATTGAATAATGATGGGAATCTTCAACATGAAAGGTGTTCCACCGCTTTACCTTCTTTTTTACTATACATTTCTAAGGATATATTTTTCTTAGCGTTTTTTTCGTTTTTTTGTTTCTTCTTTACGAATTTATGAATTGATTGTGTAATAATTAACGAAAAATTAATGATTATATTATCATGGCCATATCCGGGGTAACATGCTTATTCCATGTACCAATTGTGGCCATCGTATTTTTTATAAATGTATAGCTTTATTTCAAACTTTTAGTACATCAACATTTGCAGTGATGACTCTTAAGATTGATATATGCAAAGCTGCATGCAATTCGCCAACTATATAATCCGAATATGTATCTAGAGCTTTCGTCAAAATCTTGTCGAATTCCGTAAGGAGTTGACAATTTGATGAATCAGCTGATGATACTTTAATTACTGACACAGTACTTTTTGTAATGGAGACGATCGGACGTCAAAATGACGATAAATGTTTCCAAAATACACAACGTTATGAAAAATTATGATTAAATACAGGTACAGAATTAAAATAGCCACGAAAAACGTATTTAAGGTAGTTCTGTCGTGAAGGCAATCCAAACTCATATGCATGAATTTTTGACATGTTGTAATTTAGCTATTCAATTTAACTTGCACAAAATCTTGAAGGCTTTTACCGAGTATTTGAATGAACAATTAAAACTTGAAAATCGATTTTTTTACACGGCGCATATGGAAGGGCTGGAAACATTGATCTTTAAATCGAAAATTAACATACTTAGATCAAAGATAGAGAAAAAATAAAAAGTACTACGGATTCGCAAATCATTCAGGAATTGATGCATCATGAAAAAAGGTGAAGTCTCTGGAATAATGTTTTATTAAACCAAGATCAAAGTGCACGATACCGGGCCAAATGACGTTTCCTAACCTAATTATCGTAAAAATGAAGTCAAATCCGCACTAAACATATCAACTATTTACAAACAATCGTTTTAATTTGAATACGATCATTTCGAAGGATTCTCGATTATTTTTTATATTATTATTGAGGCAGTCAAAGTGATGCGTATGATTATTTTTTAATGTCATATAGACTTTGAGATTTATGACTCCGGCGTACCGACAGAACTACCTTAAGTGTAGGGGTGGCCACAACCGGTACTTCTACCCTAACGTCGAATCTGTCCTCTACCGGATTACAAAATATTCCGCTGTTAATGAAAACTTGAAAATCGATTTTTTTACACGGCGCATATGGAAGGGCTGGAAACATTGATCTTTAAATCGAAAATTAACATACTTAGATCAAAGATAGAGAAAAAATAAAAAGTACTACGGATTCGCAAATCATTCAGGAATTGATGCATCATGAAAAAAGGTGAAGTCTCCGGAATAATGTTTAATTAAACCAAGCTCAAAGTGCACGATACCGGGCCAAATGACGTTTCCTAACCTAATTATCGTAAAAATGAAGTCAAATCCGCACTAAACATATCAACTATTTACAAACAATCGTTTTAATTTGAATACGATCATTTAGAAGGATTCTCGATTATTTTTTATATTATTATTGAGGCAGTCAAAGTGATGCGTATGATTATTTTTTAATGTCATATAGACTTTGAGATTTATGACTCCGGCGTACCGACAGAACTACCTTAAGTGTAGGGGTGGCCACAACCGGTACTTCGACCCTAACGTCGAATCCGCCGGATTACAAAATATTCCGCTGTCCAGTGAATTAATTTTATTTTAATTTAATCCCAAAAATAAATTCATTTCCTTTATGCACATATTAGAGTTGACCACAGATTTTTCTAGGTTCTCTGTGAAAAACTACGATAATTTATTAATCATCTAAAACAAAATCCCAACCTCAATAACGCTCCACATTACCCCAAATCCAAATAAAAGATAAAAGAAAAACATTGTATCACATTTGCAAATAAAATATCTAATCTGTGCTCCATCGGATTACAATATATTCAGCGCAGCGCATGTGGAGTAATGAACCCATGCATATATCAAGAACGTAATTCCGCGGCATTCATCTGGCTGGGAGGTTTATATCATAAGGTATTATAGCATTCTATACTAATTTCTACCGGGCGAATGCAAGTATGTATACAGTCAAGTGTAGCGACTCGACGGTGACGCAGCTTCCCAATTTGGGAAACGAGGGCGCGATAGGAGGCTACCAGAGGACATACTACACATCAGAGAGAGGCTTGTATAATATAAGTGTATACGTATGCACCTATAACAATATATCTATATATATATATATACACATCCATATATACATACATATATATATATACATACATATCTGTGGCTGCGGTGCTACCCTCGTAGCTGGTACTGTGGCATATAGAAGTAGAGAAGGGTGACAAGACACAGTCGAGTTGCGGTCTGGGTGAGACCGCGTAGCCGCCTCGCCGTACGTGAGAAACAACTCGTTGCTTGATTCACGTTCAACCCCACCCAACCTACCGCCTACGTGCTTGCAATGCGATCGAGGCAACGCATTTCGAGATGCAACCACTTTTATACTACTACTCCATGCGCTGCGACATCGCGACAGCTTGCTGCCTCGGCAATTTCCAACCTCCCTCCCCCTCCAGTTTCTCCTTTACGTGCAAAGGGACACAACCTCGACAATTCTGAAACTCACGCGCCTTCTTCCACCCTTGCTCTTTCCCGTTTCATTCCGGGGTTGAAAGAGAAAAAAGAAAAAAATAAAAAAAATGGATATACAAATTGTTTGCTCCTGTATGGAACACATGGATACGTGATCTCAGGTTTTCTGCTATGAATATCTTTGTCGACAAGACACTTTCGCTGACTGCTGAGGTTGCAAGAATCCTTTTGCAGCCCTTTCGACGAAATCGAGGAAATTGATTTCACTTCATGCTGAAATCTTCAGAATTCGATTTCTTTTTACATTACATGGTCACTCTTGTTTGGTATATGAGGAATCTATGTGCTAAGTAGAAACTTGAACATTAATTTCTCATTCATTTTCATTTTTCACAAAACCACCGCTTCAATGAGAAAAAAATATAGTTGAATCGTTAGAAAAGAATTTTTCGTTAGGACAACCAAATGTTTAGTTTCTTCAATAATCGTTAGATTCAGTTGTCTAAAATTTATTTGCGGTAAACAAAATATTTGTTATACAAAAAATTCATTTGAACGAGGGTGTACGCTAAATTAGTCCATTCAACTATATTTTTTTCTCAGTGAGTAAAGTTGTTTATTTATTTTTGCTTCATTGTAGAGGAAACTTTGTGTAAAATGGAAATTAATGAGGAAACAATGTGCAAAGTTCCACTTTGCAATTTTTTTCGTTACCACGTAAAATCCAAACCGCTATACCGATCACGGGCAAATTTGGCAGGTAGCAGCGATGAATGTTATTTTTCATCTGTAGAAAATTTCAGTTGATTTGGTAAGATTTGACGTGAATTAGAGCGAAACGAATATTTTTTTGAAAAATTCAAAATCCCATAAAAACCGAACTTTTATACAGATTCATTCTGAATTCAATACCGATCTTGCTTTATCATAGCTTTATTCATAAAAAATTATTTAGAACAACAGCTACGAATTTGCGGATACTAGAGAGCGAACCGACATTTTTCGAAAATTATAAAATCAAAATCAAATTTAAATTTTCTTGAAAATTTTCACAAACAAAGCTGTCGATCTGCTTTACATGTTTGCTAAATTTCAGCCCGATTGATAAAGCAGTTCTTGAGATGTAAAAGTTTGAATTACATTTACATTGGAAATGCATTTTTTCTAAACCACTTTTCTCGACGTTTTAGACAATTTTCAAAGTACTGACTTAAAAAACTCGAAAAAAAATTTCGGACGAAAACAAGGTTTCCTTTATGAGGGAGCAAAAATTATATTAGTATGATTATATAACATTACTGCTATCATAACATTACTGCTATCATCAACTTTTGAAAATTAAAAAAAAAAAGTATGTTGTCCGCAGGCGACCAACTATTTTCCTCCTGGCCCACAGTTTTTTTTTCTCACCTGTCCCGAAACATTCGCCAATTCAAAAGAACGCGTATTCCGAAAAAGGTGGATTTCGCGCCACGCCAACAGATGGCATATCCGCGCGCTCGACTCTCGCGCAAACAGAGGCGAGCGAGCCTCCCGGAGCCACGCGACAGATCGCGTAGTTCGCACCGCGCCGACAGATGGCATCCAGGCGCTCGAGTTTCTCGCAAGCACTAGGCGTGCTCATAAAGGCCGATCAAATCAGTTTTTGGGGAATCTCGTCTACGATTCCTCAAAGGTATTTTTGCCGGGTATACTACGGCAAAATGATTAAACACTCGAGTTCTTTCTGCAAAGCGAAACTCCCCTATTAGAGAGTAACGTCTTTCATAAAAACCAGTTTTTTTTATTAATTTGAATTCTGTAAAGTTTCTCACAATAATTATACTCTACTGAAACATGGATATAAACTTATAGTCTACCGAAATGTGGATGTAAGAAATAAACTTTATACTGTACTGACACGTAGATATAAACCTAGAAATTAACGCATAATATCTCCTACCCTGTACCATATGTACAAATAAATGAATGCATACTATTTACAAAACCACAAAAAAAACGTATCCAACCAATAGCTATTTTACGACAAGTTTTAAAAAAATAGAAAATAAAATTTGATCTTTCAACCACGTGTATGGGAAAAGTTTGACGGTGCCAAAAATATGGTTCTGGAGATCAAATTTCCTTCTTAACTGTCAATGCTAAATAACAAATCACAGATCCAAAAAAAAAAACTTATAAAAAAAGGACAAACAGTACAATCTCATTACAAATGAACCCTACTTTTCATTTACATAACAGAAAAACGCATTTACTCAGAATAAATCAAAATAAAAATTTTGCGAAATTGTAAGTCTTCACTGAGAAAAATAAATGCGACAACTTGCTAAATGTAGTGAGTTCTACTATAAAAATAATGAAACGTGCCATAATTTAGTTGCTGAATATATTATTTATTGTTACAGCAACCATAAAAACATAGTTGTCATCTCAGGGAAACATGTGTATAGTTGAATTGACCATCAATTTTTTTTGGTGTTCTGTTACTTTGATTCAGAAACGTGCGCAACATTTAAAAAAAAATTGCTGCTGTCGTTTTTTTACTATCGTGATCTTTTATCGCATGCTTACTAAGATATGTATACAAATTAGATAGAAACAGATATAAATTTTTGAACTTCGGAGACTAATTGAAATCTACGTTTTCCACTATAAATTGGTAATGTTGTCTTTTAAAATTCAAGCCATGCTACGCGGTGGCTCCAACTAGAATGGATCATTCACATCTTCCTCTCATTTTGGCTATATTATTGTCCTCGATGCGACAGTTTGACATGTCGAATTAATATCGCGGTAAATTTCACATCAATATTATCGAAAATTACGGGATATGGAGTCCCAAGCCTCCGCAGGCCAGAATAATTTGGAATTCGTATGGAATGCGATACCATCAATAAAACCTGCAAATGTATGTGTGTTAATAACCTCAACTATAAATCCATTTTTTTCTATATCATTAAAAAAAATTTTAATCGTGTGAATGTTTTCAATATATTTCTCATTGAAAATCGCTTATCATCATTGATAATTTTTTTTTTTAGTAGATCTGCAATAACCTCGATACTCCACTGAATAGAAATTTTCTCTCCAACATCAAAAACACGTACTTAAGCATAAATTTGATAGTCACCATTTTTTGTTGCGATTCTTTGACTTTTTAAATAGTTGATATGTGATGAGAAAGTGAAATAAAAATCATATTTTTCAATGAGCCAAAAGTTATTAATCGGGTTAAGTAAGAATGCAATGATTTTTATGACTTAATTGCTTTTTTTTACACCACAAATAATACATATTTTGATTGTCACAGAAATGGTTATAAAGAAAAGGTGATGACTCGATGCACGTGGTGTATTGTGTTATGAAGAGCAATAAAAAAAAATGTTAACGAGAGACAAAGTTGCATGCAGCTCGTTGCTCCAGGCAACGTTAAAGGGTTAAATACCCACTGGTTCTGTAAATAATAAATGGAGGCACATGCCCGTAACAAAATTGAATCCATTCATATTCTCAATTCGTTTATATATTGCCGGGCATTGTTCACTCACTGCTTTACGATATGTGTGATATGGTTAAATATTGATTTACGAAATACAAGTACCAGTATAAAAGCATTTTCAATTCCACATTGACGACAGCAGCAGCGCATTTGCTAATCAAGTTGTTTGTCATTTTTTCATACAATAAACACGATTTATTATAATTATTCTAAAAATACAGTCTAATACATTCTAAGAGTATTCAAAGTGACAGCTATTTATTTTTAATCCATGCAACTTTTTTAAAAATAGTTACGTCAATTAAAAAATTGTTCTAAATATATTTTTATAGATACGACGACTGTTTTATAGTTATTGTAACTGTATAAAAATTGTCGCATGGACTTATATATGCATAGCTATTTATTTGAAGTCTACGCGACTCTGTTTTTATAATTACGATAACCATGAAATAGTTGTTGCAAATATAAAAATATAGCTAGAACAATTTTTTTAGTGAACAAAGTTGCATCGATTAAAAATGAATGGCTGTCACTTTGCAATTCCTAGGACTTTTATAATTTCTCTAAATGTTGAAACGTCAACCGGGAGGGATATTTTTTATTATATGTTTACACCATCAAAATTGTTCAGGAAATATGTATACAGTTATCTGAAGTTTTTATACATAAACCGGCATATTAAATTTAATAGACAATTGTTTTTTATTAATAATATTACAGTACATTCATATATTATTACTTTTTTAATGTATTTAATTTAATATACCGTATATTACATTTAATATACTGATTTATGCATAAAAACTTTCAACAAAAGTATATTAATTTTCAAAATGTAATTTTTATAATAAACGGTTTATTAAAAATTATCTGAATAGATATTAATTTTTTTTCACTGTTTTTCACTGTATCCAATTTTTATTTTAAGCACCAACAAATACATTTAATCAACATAAAATAACCCAACACCACATAATCAAGGAAAACAAAGGGCTAAAGGACTCGAAGGTCGATGGCCCATTGCTCGCACAATCAACAAAGCAAACCAATCACAACCCAAAACAAGGCTGCAAAGTAGAACTTTGCAAATTGCTTCCTCATTATTGTTGGATTTTTACAAATCTAAGTATGAGGAAGCATTTTAATTTATTTTGCCTTCCTCATAGAGGAAGCTTTGTAAGAATCCAACAATAATGAGGAAGCAATTTGTAAAGTTCTACTTTGCAGCCTTGTTTATATTGGCGAAAAGTGTTTGCAATTCCCTCCCATTTTTCGAAAACTTATTTGACCTCAGCTTAATGCGCAAGGACTACCTTAATCGAAATAACGAAAACGGAGTTTATCCTCCTCTTTTGTGTAAATTTTCATCTCGATTCGTCACGCCGTTCGAGAGTTATGAGCAATTCTATTTTGGGACAAGCGGTCATTATAAATTTTAAAAAATTAAAATTATATATGAAGCAATGTGTAAAGTTCTACTTTGCATTCTTATTTCCATTGAGTACAAACTTTTGTCTCGCATTATCAACTTTTGCTGATGCTAGAGCGAAAATCGTTTTTTTTTTTGTAAATTTCAAAATGTCGTAAAATCTGAACCACTTTACCGATCATCGTCAAATTTGGTACGTGGCATAGCTGCATGTTCTTTTTCGTCTGTAAAACATTTCGGTTAAATTGGTGAAATTCGACGTGATTTATAAAAAAAAATGATTTTTTTCGAAAAATTCAAACATCTATAAAATTTGAACCGCTTTACCGATTTCGCCCAAATGCAATGCCAAACAACATCGAACGTATATTTATTTATAAACAACTATTTAGCAAAATCGTCTAATTTTTACGAAAGTTAGAGCGGCCACGCCCTTTTTTCAAAAAATTAAAAGTACCATAAAATCAAAATGGCTGATTTCGTTTTTTCAAAAACCTCAATATTCGAAGCGGGGCAACTACTCCACTTGCGTGCCAAATTTGAGCCATATCGATCGAACGGTTACTGAGTAATAATTCATCGAATTTTCGAAGCCCAGGACACACACACACACACTGTTAGAAATTTTTGTATGAAAATTAATATAAAGTATTGGAATTTTTTTTGCGGATACGCGTATATTAAATTTAATACACAATACAGTATATTAAATGAAATTTAATATTAAATTTCATTTAATATACTGTATCTGAAAAAGAACTTTTTTTAAATTATTTTTAACAGATATGTCGTAAAATTCCAGTAATTATATTATAAACACAAGTTTTATGAAGTATTTAGTATGCTGTATATTAATTTTACAACTATTTCTTTGCATATTAATTAACATTTGTGTATTAAATTTAATATATGCGTATCCGCAAAAAAACTTCCAATACTTTATATTAATTTTCATACAAAAATTTCTAACAGTGTGTGAGATACAGTATATTAAATGAAATTTAATATACTGTATCTGAAAAAGAACTTCCAATACATATATTAATTTTCAAAATATTTTTAACAGTGCACACATAGATAAACCACTTTTCTCGACGTTTTGGACAATCCTAAGCATACTGGCATGAAAATCTCGAAAAAAAAAAATTTCTTGATAACAAAGCTTCCTCTATGAGGAAGCAAATGAAAAACTACAATTGTAAACCGTGAAGGAATAAAAATATTACAACTACTAATTTTTTAATATAGTAAAATGTTTATCAAATATCTTAGGAACGATATTCGTCGCCGACAGTCAAAGTTACGTATTACACAGGTGCAGGAAGCATTGCACACGAGTACATCGTGTACATATGTTACATCACGAAATCTCTAGCTCTATATCACCACTCGTACTTTGGTGGAACGAGGGCGTTCGCTCTGATGCAGTGATCCTGTGCAAAGATATATAGCACATACGAATCCTACATCCCAACAGGAGCAGCGAGCAGGCACCGCAATTCATGCTCTCTGCTTCCTATCTATCTAGGAATTCAAGAGTCGGTAGAGAAACATCTAAAAGCATGAATGCCGCTGAAACGTTCGCTTTTGATTCCTCAAAGGTCCAGACTGAGTCAGGAGCAATATTTTACCGATAAATAAATTTATTTTCGATTTAATAGGTGTTCCATTCGAGAAATTTATAATGACCATTACTTTATAAATTGTCTAAATGCTCAATCATCAATTAGTTTTGGAAACTCCCAAATGTTTGGTAAAATAAAAACGCAGAAAATTATGTTACATATTATAGTTTCAAAAATATCAATAATTATTCCGCATTAAGATCTTTTACGAAGTTATAAAAATTTATTATAATATTTCGTTGAATTTATTATAATATAATATAATATAATATAATATAATATAATATAATATAATATAATATAATTATAATATATTATAATATAATATAATATAATATAATATAATATAATATAATATAATATAATATAATATTATATTATATTATATTATATTATATTATATTATATTATATTATATTATATTATATTATATTATATTATATTATATTATATTATATTATATTATATTATATTATATTATATTATATTATTATAATTTTAGATTCTCGTCGAAGGTGATTACAAGAAAATGAAGAAATTGATATTTCATTTTTGTTACAGACAAAAATGATTATAATCGAAAAAAATGTAATGTGTACTATTCTTTTTAATATTTCGTCTATTCGTTAAAAACATGAAAATAAAAGAGGAAAAAAAGCTTTTAGCTCTGTTTAACCTCTTCACCGCTCGAAAAATGTATACTCTTCTTCTCGCCCTTATAAAGGCCGCTGACAGTGAAGGGGTTAAATACACCATAAAGAAATAATTATGGATAATGTGTAGTGGGAAAACGAATGGCCTATTACTTTTTTCCATTAATTTTATTTTTATGAAATTCTGTAATAAAAATTATATGGAACACTTTTATTTTGTTGAAATAAGAATGATACTACACATTTATTTATCAATATGTGAGAATAATCTGAAAGGACGATTATTGTTAAATTATTTTTTGAATAATTACAGAAATAGAGTGAGTTTGAAAGTTATGAATTGTTACAACCCTGATTCTAAGAATTTACAAGTCCTTAATAGATTCCGACTGGAATTCACTAAAGCCCTGTCTGGAATTTTTATCTTACCCGTGCAAAAATCTTTGCTGTCTGATCTGGATTTGTTAGGGATTCTTGAAAATTGGTGTGCTTGTAAGAATTCGACTGGATTCTAATTTGGAAAGTAAAATCAGTTATTAGCGTAACTGGGGAAATTATAAGACATCCCGAAATAAAATATCCTTATACACGGAGAAATAGGCTTAGTTAGATCGCGCCAACTAAGTTATTGGTTAAACCAACCGAGTTATTGTTTGACCAACCAAGTTATTGTTGAACCAACCAAGTTATTGTTTGACCAACCAAATTATTGTTGAACCAACCAAGTTATTGTTTGACTAACCAAGTTGTTGTTTGACCAACCAAGTTATTGTTTGACCAATCAAGTTATTGTTTGACCAACCAAGTTATTGTTTGACCAACCAAGTTATTGTTGACCCACCAAGTTATTGATTGACCAACCAAGTTATTGTTGACCCACCAAGTTATTGATTGACCAACCAAGTTATTGTATGACCAACCAAGTTATTGTTTAACCAACCAAGTTATTGTTTGACCAACCATGTTATTGTTTGACTAACCAAGTTATTGTTTAACCAACCAAGTTATTGTTTGACCAACCAAGTTATTGTTTGACCAACCAAGTTATTGTTTGACCCACCAAGTTATTGATTGGCCAACCAAGTTATTGTATGACCAACCAAGTTACTGTTTAACCAACCAAGTTATTGTTTGACCAACCATGTTATTGTTTAACCAACCATGTTATTGTTTAACCAACCAAGTTATTGTTTGATCAACCAAGTTATTGTTTGACCAACCAAGTTATTCTTTGACCCACCAAGTTATTGTTTTACCAACCAAGTTATTGGTTACAACTAAATCATCTTGGTTAGTCAATCAATAACTTGATTGGTCTAACCAATAACTTAGTTGGCGCATATATAACCAAGCGTCTTGGTTAGAATAACTAAGCGCTTAGTTATATATGCGCCAACTAAATTATTGATTAGACCAATCAAGTTATTTGTTAACCAACCAAGTTATTGATTGACTAGCCAAGATGATTTAATTGGTATAACCAATAACTTGGTTGGTCAAACGATAACTTGGTTACCAAACCCTTGATTATATTAACCTGTAACTTAGTTGAGCCTACCAAGTTTGCTTGCTAACATTTTTAACCAAGTTTTTGAGGGTGGCGCCCAAAATAGTGAAGTTCAATATAATGAACGTCTGAAGCTAGAATGGCCATCATTACGAAATTCGCTATTTTAGCCCATTTGCTATTTTGATCATTCGCTATTTTGATTGCATTTTAATAGGATGGGGGTCTAAATAGCGAATGGCAGAAATACCGAATTTAAATATAATGAACGTCTGAATCTAGAATAGTCATTATTACGAAATTTCCTATTTTAGCCATTTGCTATTTTCATCATTCGCCATCTTGAACCCCATCCGTTTTGGATAGTTCTCATCAGGTCTTTTTCTGAGTGTACCAGACGGAATCCAGTTGAATCCCTGTCGAAATTTCTCCACAGGAATTTTGATTTCACTGCAACCGTTTGTGGAATCCAGGAAAATGCCAAATTCCTCCAATCGCCTGCATTTTCATCAATAAATTACACAAAGTGAGTAAAATATATGTTATTTATCGATATTTAATGGCGACGATCGTAATTCGTAAATTTCCTACTTTAGCCATTTGCTATTTTCATCATTCGCTATCTTGAACCCCATCAGTTTTGGGTAGTTCTCATCAGGTCTTTTTCTGAGTGTACCAGACGGAATCCAGTTGAATCCCTGTCGAAATTTCTCCACAGGAATATTTGCCTTGATTTCACCTTGATTTCAGGAAAATTCCAAATTCCTCCAATCACCTGCATTTTTATCAATAAATTACACAAAGTGAGTAAAATGTATGTTATTTATCGATATTTAATGGCGACGATCGTAATTCGTCGGGCATTAACCCTATTCTTGATGATTTAATGCTCCTTGAACTTTCCGACAAACACGGAGGAAGGCTGTGTTGATACACGATATCCGACGGATATTGTTCTTGGGAGGGGTTAGGGAGGGTTAGGTACTACGTTATGTCAGAGGCGGGATCGAGCCGGAGCCTATAGTTTGATCGGGGCCGTGACTGTGTGCGTGTGGTTGAATCGACAGTACTGGGGCGATGATCGATCATGTGACAAACGCAAATCAGGCCAATCGACATCAGGTGTACGTAACCGTCTGCGGCTACCGATATTCCGTATGCTCTCTTGTTCCTGGCATATATATAGTATATACAATCGAGGTTTGCACCCAGTAGCATTTCGAACGTTTTGAACCGTGCACGTTTCCCGCAACTCGTGCAGAAAGTACCACTTGTACGCTGTTAGCTACGCGAAACTAAAAGCAACCACACTGGTCTCTCCTACATGATTCTCTATCCTCGTACGTGATGTGGTGACAATGTCTAGAATCAATTGACCTCCACTTTCCTGTATAATATTTCGAACATCTTATTTTGTTTCGACACATTTATAAGTGAATGGGAAAAAATCTAATTTAAGGAGGTTGGAGCGCTCAACACTAATCAAATGAGTGCTAAATTTTTAAAAGCGTTTTTACAATTTCAGATGATTTAATAATCTGTTCCAAGGTATTCACATAGCAGCATTAGTTCTTGATATTCAAATACATTCACAGCTGTGATATCAAAAGTAAATCGATCAATATCTGCAAATTTCCGATGTTATGTTTTTTCATCCAGTTTTTTAAAAGGGTAAACCGTAATATCAGTCCGATTATGACGACTAATAGCTCATTTTGTTGGCTAAAAGATATTCTATCGATTGGCCGTCTATTTTTTAAAATCGTATTAGTAGTTCAAAAGTTACAACCGTTTGTTTATCCTATCAGAACCTAACATCAAGTATACAAATGGCTGTAACTTTTTAACGCCTGATACTATAGAAAATCCGGACGGTCAATCGATTAAGGATCTTCCAATGATCAAAATGAGCTATGTTTCGTCATAATCGGACTGATATTACGGTTTACCCTTTTACAAAACTGGATGAAAAAACATGACATCGGAAATTTGGAGATATTGATCGATTTACCGTTCATATGACTTCATATGACAGATAGAATTATGAATCTATTTAATTTTCTTTTCTTTTGAAGACAATTGGCAAAAAAATAACATCTGTGACCGAAAGATATATCTATATTTTTTATAATTTATTTAGCATCTTTGGCATTATTGTTATTAGAGAAAATCAATGTTCTTGGTGTTTCCAGTGATGTCGACTTTTTCAGACTTCTTTTTAGTCCAAAATTGACATTCTGCATATAATTTGACATTCACAACCAAAAGAATGAATCTTCTAATATGGAATGTGAAGCATCCTTAAGACTTAGTATTAAATTGAAATGAATTATAAATTGAAGGAATCTTAGGAAACAATTTAATGAATAGAAACACCCAAAGCGCAAGAAAAATTTGACACAATAATATTAGGTGAACAAGAATGTAGGTAATAATATCCTTGGAAAAAAAACCCACAGAAAAAAAAGGACAGAAAAAATATCCGCAGAAAAATGACCCGGTGGAAAAAATACCCGAAGGATATAAAATTCTTGGAAAAAAAAATCATGGAAAAAATGTCCTTGGATAAAAAGATGCATATTGAAATACCCGGAAAAAATAACCTTTAGATGTTTATCTCATAAGAAAAATATTTTCATTGTTTAAAAACAGCAGTATAACCATACTGCAAACTGTGTCTCTAGTTACAAATGCCGCACAAAAAGTAATTAATATCGAGTTTTTGAAAAAAGAAATTGAAATTTAATGAAGCATAGCGACTAAACAGGGCTTTGCGCATCTCAAAAAAAAAATGAGATCACTCTACAAACTTGAGACTATATTCTGGAATTTTTTAAGAAAAATAAAAATAGACATATTGACTGAAAAAATTTTTTTTAGTGTAATTGTGATAGAAGTAGATCTTTATTACATTATAAAATGTCTATAAAAATTTGTTTTTCAAAGTTCATTCGAAACCCCTACTTTTGTGTCTCATACATTTTTTTGTACGACTAATAGTCTTTAAGATACAGGGGTTTTTAAAAAAATATCAATTTTTCTAAATCTAAAAAAAACAGCATCCAAAAATTCTAAAAAAAAATTGGAAAAATCCCTTGCAAATAATCATGAATTCTGGTAAATTAACAATTTTTTTGGAATTTTTTTGAGAGAATACCTCATATATTAGTCGTCCGTACATTAATATTTTTTTAACAATAAAAAATGTTGTGTGGTAGACACGGTTTAAACAAATTACCATCTTTGCTCAATTACAATCATATCACTGTCACACGCAGCATTGCTGTGTTTTTTAATCACACACCACACAAACACACTTAAATATAACATTTTCGAATTCTGACCCCTCAAAGTCTCTGCATTTATCCATATTATAATACAAACTGCAAATGGGGAAAAAAGGGTTATTCTTTCAGCGGTTTTTATTTCTATCGGTTATTATTTACTCATGATTTTTTTTCCTCGGATATTTTTTCTGTGGGTTTTTTTTTCCAAGGATATTTTTGGCGTAATTTCCTATTTTGTTATATTTTAATATTGTTATTAATATTCCTTATTCCCATCGTTTATCACTTATATTTTTCTAAACCTCAGTAATTCCCGTTCCGCAATATTTTCTATCCATAAAACAATTTTCCTCTAAAAGCGAATAAACAAATAAATGATATTCAATCATATTACGAGCTAACTCCAAATAACTGCATTACGTGTTGTGAGAAACTTTTCTTCCGATGCCAAAAAGGGGTCAGAAAGTATAAAAAATCTCTCCCTAGTCTCCCCTAACAACCGCAAAAGCCAAAAGTGAGTTTCACCCCTCCAGGGCCATAAATTTCCTAATAAAAAAAAACGATATTAACATCATGACAATAGGCATATATAAGTGCTCCAAAAGAAAATGAATCTCCGGCCCTTTTCGCCCTCTCGTCCCTTTTCGGCTTGGTTAAAAAAGTAACAGAAAAAAAAAAAAAAAAAAAAAAAAAAAATGCTGATGCACGTTTGAGGATAGAAGAAGAGTCAGTGCAATAGCAGTTTGTTTTGGTTTTCGCGTGACCAAAATACGTTGGTACTCGACGGGGGGTTCGATCGCTCGTTTCATCCCTGGCGGGAGGGCGAGGCTCTGGTGGAGAGGTTTAATTACAATCGGTGCTGAATGAACTGCAGTTCTATACATACACACATATATATATATATATAAATACATGTGTGCGTGTATCTATACAGAGTGAATGAAAAAAAAACGAGGGGGGCAGCAGTGTACAAAAACGTTGAAAAAACATGGGTAGAGAGTTGAGGCCGCGTGCAGACTGACGTTTCGACATCAGCAGCAGCGAATTGACTAACTCGATGCACGAGATATCGAAACTCTTCTTCCGAAAACCCTTTATAGTATTCCGATATCGTTCTTCCCTTTATTGCTGCGGTCGGTGCTATGAGGATGAAGAAACTCGGCGATGTTGAAGGGTCGGAAAGATTTTTGATGGCACAGATGGTCGCGAGGGGGCGCCTGAGTAGAACTCGTGCTCTCGGAGAAGTGGATGTGGAAA
Organism: Ephialtes manifestator; assembly: GCA_963970395.1. NCBI lineage: Eukaryota > Metazoa > Arthropoda > Insecta > Hymenoptera > Ichneumonidae > Ephialtes > Ephialtes manifestator. The sequence continues at coordinate 1,361,080 of OZ019969.1, read as the reverse complement.
AACTCTGACTACTGAAGAATAAGAGAACGAGGAAGAGAAGGGAGAAAGCCGACGGCCTTATTATGCCGACGAGACGTAACTTTTACTTTTTTTTCTTTTCTTTTCTTTTTCCTTCTTCCTCCTTTTCGAGGGAAGATACGCTACACGCATAAAAAAAAGTAGATGAAGAAAGGGATTGGTTAAATATACGGGAACGCACGCGTGCGCGAATGTTTCTTCTGTGTTAGATACTATACGACAGACGATAAAGCCCAACTCGCTACCGTAAGACACGTTCTAAAGCTCAAACGTCAACAGAACAAGACTGCGAGGGGGAGAATTTCACGAGCGTATGGTATTTGGTACCGGTTGTTACACCGCGTGTCGCCGCAGACTATTTGTTAAATCGCTCGAAGATATCCGGGAGGGGATTACGAGGAAATTGGATGTAGCACCACTTCGATGAGCTGCTGAGAAATAAAACATTCATCGAGTTGCAGCGTTTATTTTTTTCGACAATGATAAATTTAGATGAAATTTTTAAAATTGTCTCTAAATAAAAAATAATTTTTTTTTTGTAGTCAATACTGTCCTTTTTTGTACATTAAAAAACATAATGAAATAACAAATCGTAGTGTGAAGGCAACATTTATTTCTTTTTTAACTTGGCGTCGAGTCGCTACCGCGACTCTTGATGTTTCTTGAATTAAAGCAAGATTTGCAAAATTCTACTTTGCAACTTTATTTTGTCAAGCCGTGACTTTATAATTTAATATAATTATAACTCAATATCAAATATTCTCATAATATTTACATATATATGTGTTGGTTTTTTAAGCCGAAACTGTTTATTATAAAATATTAATATTGCATTATCCACAAATTTGTAATTTTTTTTTTAATTTTTAAAAAGTTCTACTTTGCAACCTTATTTTTTCAAGCCATGACTTTATAATTTAATATAATTATAACTCAATATCAAATATTCTCATAATATTTATATATATATGTGTTGGTTTTTTAAGCCGAAACTGTTTATTATAAAATATTAATATTGCATTATTCACAAATTTGTAATTTTTTTTTTATTTTTAAAAAGTTCTACTTTGCAACCTTATTTTTTCAAGCCGTGACTTTATACTTTAATATAATTATAACTCAATATCAAATATTCTCATAATATTTATATATATATGTGGTGATTTTTTAAGCCAAAACTGTTTATTATAAAATATTAGTATTGCATTATCCACAAATTTGTAATTTTTTTTTTATTTTTAAAAAGTTCTACTTTGCAACCTTATTTTTTCAAGCCATGACTTTATAATTTAATATAATTATAACTCAATATTAAATATTCTCATAATATTTATATATATATGTGGTGATTTTTTAAGCCAAAACTGTTTATTATAAAATATTAATATTTCATTATCCACAAATTTGTACATTTTTTTTGAATTTTAAAAAAGGATAGATTCAGCATTTCAATATATATTTTTGTGTATATTATAAATTTGTATGTGTAGATAGTTTTCATAATAAATTACAGGAACTGAAGAAGAGTTAATACTCCACTTCGATGCAAAATTTCAGCTTGGTTCATCATGTCGTTCGAAAATTATGGGCAATTGAATTTTGGTACTTATAGGCATTAGAAATTTCAAAACATGTGCAATCTAAAAACATTATCAAAGCGAAATAGGGATACGAAACGTCGTATCAAATATTGTTGCATTATATTTTTATTATGTACAAAATTTTGGGTTAATTTCTGAAATTTTTGGAAAGCTGGAACGAAAGCGCTAATTAAAAAAGAAATTTAAGTCACTATTTTTATCACTATATTTAAAATTAAATACTAAACAACTCTGAACGTATCTTCGGTTATGGAAAACTATTCAGCAGAATCGTCGCGCTTTTATGAAAGTTGAAGCGAAAACGAAAATTTAAAAAAAAATTCAAAATCGCGTAAAATTCGAACCGCTTTTCTGATTTCGGTCAAATTCAATACCAAATAACATTAAGAATAACTGCACTTTTGAAGAATTATTTAGCAAAATATCGCTAATTTTGCGAAAGCTAGAGGGCGCACGTCCTTATTTGAAAAAATTCAAAAAGCTGTAAAATTCAAATTTCTGCATACAATTCGAAAAAAAAATATCAACAATAAAAAAAAGGGCTGTTGCTTCATTTGTGTGCCAAATTTTAGCTCCATCTGTTGAACGGTTCTAGAGTTATAGGTGATTGAAATTTCAAAGCCCTGTACACACACACATGCATACGGACATTTTTTCTAAACCACTTTTCTCGATATTTTGTACCATTCTCAGTGAGTGTCCTGACATAAAACTCACGAATTTTTTTTTTTCTTAAAGAAAACAAAGCTTTCTCTATGAGGAAGCAAAAAAACACCAAAAACGTCGTAAAGTTGAATAAAAATTAGAATTTGTATATTTTTGTATTTATTTGTACAACTAGGATTTTATTGTGACTCGCGCGCTGCGCGCCCTTGCCATCGCCCCCTACCCAAGGGTGCCCCCCCCCCCCCCGAAGCGTGCTCCCCCCGAAGGGTGCCCCCCCCCCAAGCGTGCCCCCCCCCCCCCCCCAAGCGTGCCCCCCCGGGTGTCCCCGCGAAGGGTGCCCCCCCCGGAAGGGTGCCCCCCCCCCGAAGGGTGTCCCCCGTGGGTGCCCCCCCCCCCCCCCCCCCCCCCCCGAAGGGTGCCCCGCCAAAGGTGTCCGCAGCCTTGGGGGACCTATGTTTTTGGAAAAGGACTTAGAATAATTCGGGCTCGGGGGTTGGCGGAAAGGGGTGGGGTTAGCCCCAGCCCCTGGGGCTAGCACTAAGCCTTTAGCCCCACCCCCTTCCGCCAAGCGCTGAGCCCGAATTATTCCAAGTCCCTCGATTCTTGACACGGCGTCGGCGGCGACGGCGGCGACGAGATCTTTTTATAATATAGAGATATAAATAAAGAATTGTAAATACTCCGAGGTTATGTTTGTGGAGACATAATAAAATCAATGTTTTCAATATTAAAAAGGTTTTAAAAAAAAACGTGGTGGGTTTGAATAAAAACCAAAAACTTGTTAATTTTGCATCTATTTATGTGTGGATAAAATCAAAAGGGTGTAAATTCTATGGGGATATCTTTATGGAGGCGTGAAGTATATGTGTGTATCATAAAAGTATGTTTTTATTTTAGCCTCGAGTGTCAGTTGTGGAACGAGGCTGAATTTCCAGCTCCAACGAATGTATTTTAATGGTTCTCTGACATTGGGGAACCAGATCGCGTTCCGCTTTCCGAGTTAGGACCTTTTTCGAATAAAGGCACAGAACCATCGAGTGCAGCGCCGCGGGACAGCAATTGTTTATCACATCGATCCCACGACGACCCGCTGGGTAAATTAATACCTTCTCACTGACACAACGACGAGTCTTCCGAATGCTCTTTCTTTTCGTTTCTTTTCTTTCCGTAATCGATTCACGCGCATGCCTCACTTCACAAAAAGCGAAAAGAGAAAATTAACTCACGTCCACACTGAGAGAATTTAGCCCTCGCTATCTTTTTGAGTGACAACATCTGGCTATAAATTGTATTACTGCACATTTTTGCTTCCTCATAGAGGAAGCTTTGTTTTTTGGAAAAAAAAAACTTTTTCGACATTTTCATATCAGGACACTCAGAATGATCCAAAACGTCGAGAAAAGTGAAAAAGTGAAAACAGCTTTAACAATCAAGCTGAAATTTGGCATGCTGGTAGAGGAGCAACGCCCCTTCCTATGTATACATTTTCGAAAACATTGAAAAAAAAATTCAAATTTTATAAGCCTTTCAATTTTTCGAAAAATGTCTGTATGTTCTCTAGCTTCAGCAATTTTTTAGCTAATGAGCTAAATAGTTCTGGACAAATATAGAAATGAAAAATGAAGGTCGGTATTGAATTTGAGCGAAATCCATAAAGCGGTTTAGATTTTATGAAATTTTGAATTTTCGAAAAAATTTTGTTTTCGTTCTCATTCAAGTTAAGTTCGACCAAACCTGCTGAACTCTTTCGCAAGGTAAAATTAACATACAGTTGTAGTAGATATCGAATTTGGTGAAGATTGGTAAAGCGGTTTAGATTTTATGAAATTTTGAATTTTCGAAAAAATTTTGTTTTCGTTCTCATTCAAGCTAAGTTCGACCAAACCTGCTCAAATCTTTCGCAAGGTAAAATTAACATCCAGTTGTAGTCGATATCGAGTTTGGTGAAGATTGGTAAAGTGGTTCAGATTTTATAAAATTTTGAATTTTCGAAAAAATGTTGTTTTCGTTCTTATTCAAGCTAAGTTCGACCAAACCTGCTCAAATCTTTCGCAAAGTAAAATTAACATCCAGTTGTAGTAGATATCGAGTTTGGTGAAGATTGGTAAAGTGGTTCAGATTTTATAAGACATTGAATTTTCCAAAAATTCTCGGTATGCCACAATTCTAGCTGCCACAATTTTTTAGATAATGAGCTTAAACAATTTTTGACAAATACAGCAATGAAAAATGACGATCGATATTGAATTTGAGCGAAATCCATAAACCGGTTCAGATTTTATAAAATTTTGAATTTTCGAAAAAATTTTGTTTTCGTTCTTATTCAAGCTAAGTTCGACCAAACCTGCTCAAATCTTTTGCCAGGTAAAATTAACATCCAGTTGTAGTATATATCAAATTTGGTGAAGATTGGTAAAGCGGTTTAGATTTTATAAAATTTTGAATTTTCGAAAAAATTTTGTTTTCGTTCTCATTCAAGTTAAGTTCGACCAAATCTGCTCAAATCTTTTGCAAGGTAAAATTAACATCCAGTTGTAGTACATATATAATATGAATTTTCATTATTTAATCTGGCAAACATTAATCGTATAATTTGCTCAATAAATATTATTTTTGAACAATTGTCTGCAGTTTTAATTGAGAAATATTCTAATTTTTAAATAATTCTTAACCAACAATTTTTTTTAATGTCGTGAAATTTTATTGAAAATGAATTTCATTGAAAATGAATTTCAGAGCGCAAATATGTATTACATATTTTTGTAGATATTTTCGTCTCGAAAATTGTCACTCGTAAAGCCAAATAAATCACTATTGCCGAGGAATGACGTGTTTTTAAACTTTACTCTCTGCACATTCTCATTTTACTGAGCTATGCAACAAATAAAGGCAAATTGTAACAAACGCGCTCGCTATTTCCAATTCCATTTTAATATAACTCTTGCAGTTACGTGAAAATTAGTAATAATTTAGTTGAATATTCGAATGATTACAGTCTGCGAATATTTTTGCAGAATGAAAAGGTCTTTTATGCTTTACAGTATCGACGAAAAAAATTTCAATTAATATCAATGAATAAGCACGTGTATAATTAATTCAGCATTGATGAAAACCCTGAATGTTGTGTAATCCATAGAATCGACGGTAAAAAAAAGTGAAAAAAAATGAAAAATTCTTTCAGCGACGAATTTTATTTTTCATTACTCGCGAATGATTTGAGGGGGATTCACGAGTTTTTCGTCGAGAAATCACGGCGAGCTGGAGGCAAAGCAAACGATCGAACATCGACAAGTACCTGTCGCTAGCAGCATTCCCAACAATGTGTAAAGGCTGCACTATAATAGGAATGTCGTTTTCCTCCTCGTCGTCGTCGTCGTCGTTGGCAGGAGGAAGTTCGGACAAGGGGCGACTTGACTCCGCAACCCTCACATTTCCGCGAGGGTTCATCGCAGAAGGGCTCCAGATCCAACCCTCATGGCAACATACACAGTATATGTATAGAACCAAGAAGAAAATCCCCGAATGAAGCATCTCAACTCCTATCTGTCGGCTCTCATGGCGAGAGAGCAACTTTTAGCTCTTTGGTTTCAATTCCGTATCACCGTAAGCTTCCCAGAGGGAATCATTTTAGTTCCCAACCTCATTTTGACATTCATCTTGTTTATCCCAAGTTTTTTTTACAAAACTTCGACCCTGGACAAAAGTGAAATTATAAATAAATTCAATTACGAAGTGGCTTCACCACATATTTCATTAGAAATATATTACTTTTTGTTGTCATTACAAAAACAAAATGGTATAAAAAATTTCGTGCATTTCGTGTTTTTTTTTATAACAAATTGTAGAGACTGCTTAATTTTTGGAAATATATTTATTTACTTTCTGTAATTGTATTGGTTTCCAAATCAAATACAATTACTTTCCAATCATTTTAGTTTCCAACCTCATTTTGACATTCATCTTGTTTATCCCAAGTTTTTTTTAATAAAAGTTCGACCCTGGACAAAAGTGAAATTATAATTAAATTCAATTACGAAGTGGCTTCACCACATATTTCAGTAGAAATATATTATTTTTTGTTGTCATTACAAAAACAAAATGGTATAAAAAATTTCATGCATTTCGTGTTTTTTTTATAACAAATTGTAGAGACTGCTTAATTTTTGGAAATATATTTATTTACTTTCTGTAATTGTATTGGTTTCCAAATCAAATACAATTACTTTCCAATCATTTTACTTTCCAACCTCATTTTGACATTCATCTTGTTTATCCCAAGTTTTTTTAAATAAAAGTTCGACCCTGGACAAAAGTGAAATTATAATTAAATTCAATTACGAAGTGGCTTCGTCACATATTTCATTAGAAATATATTACTTTTTGTTGTCATTACAAAAACAAAATGGTATAAAAAATTTCGTGCTTTTCGTGTTTTTTTTATAACAAATTGTAGAGACTGCTTAATTTTTGGAAATATATTTATTTACTTTCTGTAATTGTATTGGTTTCCAAATTAAATACCATTACTTTCCAATCATTTTAGTTTCCAACCTCATTTTGACATTCATCTTGTTTATCCCAAGTTTTTTTAATAAAAGTTCGACCCTGGACAAAAGTGAAATTATAAATAAATTCAATTACGAAGTGGCTTCACCACATATTTCATTAGAAATATATTACTTTTTGTTGTCATTACAAAAACAAAATGGTATAAAAAATTTCGTGCTTTTCGTGTTTTTTTTTTATAACAAATTGTAGAGACTGCTTAATTTTTGGAAATATATTTATTTACTTTCTGTAATTGTATTGGTTTCCAAATCAAATACAATTACTTTCCAATCATTTTAGTTTCCAACATCATTTTGACATTCATCTTGTTTATCCCAAGTTTTTTTTACAAAACTTCGACCCTGGACAAAAGTGAAATTATAAATAAATTCAATTACGAAGTGGCTTCACCACATATTTCATTAGAAATATATTACTTTTTGTTGTCATTACAAAAACAAAATGGTATAAAAAATTTCATGCATTTCGTGTTTTTTTTTATAACAAATTGTAGAGACTGCTTAATTTTTGGAAATATATTTATTTACTTTCTGTAATTGTATTGGTTTCCAAATCAAATACAATTACTTTCCAATCATTTTAGTTTCCAACCTCATTTTGACATTCATCTTGTTTATCCCAAGTTTTTTTAAATAAAAGTTCGACCCTGGACAAAAGTGAAATTATAAATAAATTCAATTACGAAGTGGCTTCACCAGATATTTCATTAGAAATATATTACTTTTTGTTGTCATTACAAAAACAAAATGGTATAAAAAATTTCGTGCATTTCGTGTTTTTTTTTTATGACAAATTGTAGAGACTGCTTAATTTTTGGAAATATATTTATTTACTTTCTGTAATTGTATTGGTTTCCAAATCAAATACAATTACTTTCCAATCATTTTAGTTTCCAACCTCATTTTGACATTCATCTTGTTTATCCCAAGTTTTTTTAATAAAAGTTCGACCCTGGACAAAAGTGAAATTATAAATAAATTCAATTACGAAGTGGCTTCACCAGATATTTCATTAGAAATATATTACTTTTTGTTGTCATTACAAAAACAAAATGGTATAAAAAATTTCGTGCATTTCGTGTTTTTTTTTATAACAAATTGTAGAGACTGCTTAATTTTTGGAAATATATTTATTTACTTTCTGTAATTGTATTGGTTTCCAAGTCAAATACAATTACTTTCCAATCATTTTAGTTTCCAACCTCATTTTGACATTCATCTTGTTTATCCCAAGTTTTTTTTAATAAAAGTTCGAACCTGGACAAAAGTGAAATTATAATTAAATTCAATTACGAAGTGGCTTCACCACATATTTCAGTAGAAATATATTATTTTTTGTTGTCATTACAAAAACAAAATGGTATAAAAAATTTCGTGCATTTCGTGTTTTTTTTTATAACAAATTGTAGAGACTGCTTAATTTTTGGAAATATATTTATTTACTTTCTGTAATTGTATTGGTTTCCAAATCAAATACAATTATTTTCCAATCATTTTAGTTTCCAACCTCATTTTGACATTCATCTTGTTTATCCCAAGTTTTTTTTACAAAACTTCGACCCTGGACAAAAGTGAAATTATAAATAAATTCAATTACGAAGTGGCTTCACCACATATTTCATCAGAAATATATTACTTTTTATTGTCATTACAAAAACAAAATGGTATAAAAAATTTCGTGCTTTTCGTGTTTTTTTTTATAACAAATTGTAGAGACTGCTTAATTTTTGGAAATATATTTATTTACTTTCTGTAATTGTATTGGTTTCCAAATCAAATACAATTACTTTCCAATCATTTTAGTTTTCAACCTCATTTTGACATTCATCTTGTTTATCCCAAGTTTTTTTTAATAAAAGTTCGACCCTGGACAAAAGTGAAATTATAAATAAATTCAATTACGAAGTGGCTTCACCACATATTTCAGTAGAAATATATTATTTTTTGTTGTCATTACAAAAACAAAATGGTATAAAAAATTTCGTGCATTTCGTGTTTTTTTTTTATAACAAATTGTAGAGACTGCTTAATTTTTGGAAATATATTTATTTACTTTCTGTAATTGTATTGGTTTCCAAATCAAATACAATTACTTTCCAATCATTTTAGTTTCCAACCTCATTTTGACATTCATCTTGTTTATCCCAAGTTTTTTTTACAAAACTTCGACCCTGGACAAAAGTGAAAGTATAATTAAATTCAATTACGAAGTGGCTTCACCATATATTTCATTAGAAATATATTACTTTTTGTTGTCATTACAAAAACAAAATGGTATAAAAAATTTCATGCATTTCGTGTTTTTTTTTATAACAAATTGTAGAGACTGCTTAATTTTTGGAAATATATTTATTTACTTTCTGTAATTGTATTGGTTTCCAAATCAAATACAATTACTTTCCAATCATTTTAGTTTCCAACCTCATTTTGACATTCATCTTGTTTATCCCAAGTTTTTTTTACAAAACTTCGACCCTGGACAAAAGTGAAATTATAAATAAATTCAATTACGAAGTGGCTTCACCACATATTTCATTAGAAATATATTACTTTTTGTTGTCATTACAAAAACAAAATGGTATAAAAAATTTCGTGCATTTTGTGTTTTTTTTTATAACAAATTGTAGAGACTGCTTAATTTTTGGAAATATATTTATTTACTTTCTGTAATTGTATTGGTTTCCAAATCAAATACAATTACTTTCCAATCATTTTAGTTTCCAACCTCATTTTGACATTCATCTTGTTTATCCCAAGTTTTTTAAAATAAAAGTTCGACCCTGGACAAAAGTGAAATTATAAATAAATTCAATTACGAAGTGGCTTCACCACATATTTCATTAGAAATATATTACTTTTTGTTGTCATTACAAAAACAAAATGGTATAAAAAATTTCATGCATTTCGTGTTTTTTTTTATAACAAATTGTAGAGACTGCTTAATTTTTGGAAATATATTTATTTACTTTCTATAATTGTATTGGTTTCCAAATCAAATACAATTACTTTCCAATCATTTTAGTTTCCAACCTCATTTTGACATTCATCTTGTTTATCCCAAGTTTTTTTAAATAAAAGTTCGACCCTGAACAAAAGTGAAATTATAATTAAATTCAATTACGAAGTGGCTTCACCACATATTTCAGTAGAAATATATTATTTTTTGTTGTCATTACAAAAACAAAATGGTATAAAAAATTTCGTGCATTTCGTGTTTTTTTTTATAACAAATTGTAGAGATTAGCTTAATTTTTGGAAATATATTTATTTTTGTATATTCAAGGCTGATCATTTTTTCAAGAACGTAACGAACAATCATTATTACAATATATTATTATTGTTATTATTATTAAATTATAATAAATATTCGAATAAGCTTGTATTATAATACTTTGCCACCTGAATAACGATAATTAAAAGACAATACTAGAATTATAATAATTTTCTTCTGTAGCAACAAATAATTTTTAAATATTCCTCCTTTAAATATCAAATTATCGGTTTTAGTTACGAATTTTTTATCGTCATTCAAATGAAATAGTATTTTGAATACAGTTGCACAGGATATATATTTGACATAAATTTATTCACCGACAAAAAAACAAACCGTTGTTTTCCTTTAAGATTTGCAAAAGCTGTATTAATGCTAAGATAGTGGTTTAAATCACGATATAACTCAAATAATTTTTTTACCAAAATAACTTGATGGTTAAACTTCAATAAACACACTTTCTACATAAAAATATTAAAAAATAAATCTGAAAGGGATAAAATATTGTTAATTAATAACCAATGATTATAATTCGAATCATTCGTTGATTAATATAAGATTTAACATTATTTCATGTTTTTTAAAGTTTTTTTGCAAGATGTCAAATTTTTCGGGAATAGAATTATTTTTTAATTATTTTTCGACGGAAGATTCAACTCTCAAATAATTATATATCGTATAATAAATCAAATTAAATATTATGCATGCAACACATTCGAAAGGGATTGGAGAATCTTACATTTCACAGTCAATAAGTAAAGGAATTAATAACATGGAGTATTCATTAATATTCATAAATGTAGTTAATATCAGAACTAAAGTCTTTCAAATTCTTTCTTTTAGTGTCATGTATTGCGCGTTAAGTGCCAGTATTCATTAGTCAGACAGGCGTGCAGTCATAGCGTGCCATAAACATACAAAGATCTTATTCAATCACAAGATAAGAAAAATGAGAAGAACTTAAAAAAACGTGAGTGAAGCGATCGCGTTGTTGCTACCAATAACTAAAAATAACTCTAAATTAATAATACCCGAATATAAATTGGAAGCGTTATTGTAGACTTTCCGGTTTTAGCCACGTTCAGCATTTTTTCATATTTGAAAGCTCGTGGTTAAAACGAGAATTTGTAAAATACTTTTATACTTATATAATCCAAATCTTGGAGGTATATTATTTTGTATTTGTGACATAGAAATGTTAATACGTATCGAGAAACAGAAGGTAAATGTAAAAAATATAAATAATTGGTATTTCACAAATTTCGGCCATGTGTTTATAGCAATTTTGGGCATGCTATTAAATACAATACATAAATTATATTAAAACTCAAACTAAGAAGAACCATCTTTAAAAATTCAAGTTTTCAATGATAAAACGGAATTTTTATTTTTGGTTACTAATGTCTAGGTACTTTATATTATATTAGGCGCGTTAATTGGAGTGAATAATTTTCGTGGGTTGCGGGTCACTGAGTTGTGAACGATTACTAGGAAGTGTGGGCGTACGGTCAAATATTATGATATGAAAAGGCCGTTTCAAACTTAATACCAGCCAGAGCGAAATGGGAAGCCTTGCACCGACGTGGCTATTCGGCTTTTTGAAATTTGCAAAACGTCGTCGATATCCTTTGACATACGATATTCGGCATACAAAGTCGGCCGTCACTAAAGGGGCTTCATTCACTAAACTTGCCTGTCTGAGAGTACTTGAGCCCACGAGGCTTAACACTCAAAGCCTTGTTTAATAATCCTGTCGGCGGGCTATCACTGGCTCTTAACCGCAGTGGCCTCCTCAACACATATATATATATCTCTGTATAATAAAAATATCTCGCCACCGCTGTGTAGGAGAATTGAGGGGGTCCCCTTTTTTCAAGTCCCACATGTGCCCTCAAGTCTGAATTTTTCTAAGTTCCACATGGGCCCCCAAGCCTGGATTTTATAGTAAGCCCCACATGGGCCCCCAAGCCTGGATTTTATAGTAAGCCCCACATGGGCCCCCAAGCCTGGATTTTTCTAAGTCCCACATGGGCCCCCAAGCCTGGACTTTTCTAAGTCCCACATGGGCCCCCAAGCATGGATTTATATAATAATCTCATATGGGTTCCCAAGCCTGGATTTTATAGTAAGTCCCACATGGGTCTCCAAGCCTGGATTTTATAGTCAGCCCCACATGGGCCCCCAAGCCTGGATTTTTTTGAGTCCCACATGGGCCCCAAACCTGGATTTATATAATAATCTCACATGGGTTCCCAAGCCTGGATTTTATAGTAAGTCCCACATGGGCCTCCAAGCCTGAATTTTTATAATAAGTCCCACATATGCCCTCAAGACTGGATTTTTATAGTAAGATCCGCAAGGGCTCCCAAGCCCGGATTTTTATAGTAATTCCACATGGGTTGCCAAGGCTGGACTTTTATAGTAAGCTCCACATGGGCCCCCAAACCTAGATTTTTATAATAAGTCCCATATATGCCCTCAAGACTGGATTTTTATAAGTTCCACAAGGGCCCCCAAGCCTGGACTTTTCTAAGTCCCACATGGGCCCCCAAGCATGGATTTATATAATAATCTCATATAGGTTCCCAAGCCTGGATTTTATAGTAAGTCCCACATGGGTCTTCAAGCCTGGATTTTATAGTCAGCCCCACATGGGCCCCCAAGCCTGGATTTTTCTAAGTCCCACATGGGCCCCAAGCCTGGATTTATATAATAATCTCATATGGGTTCCCAAGCCTGGATTTTATAGTAAGTCCCACATGGGCCTCCAAGCCTGAATTTTCATAATAAGTCCCACATATGCCCTCAAGACTGGATTTTTATAGTAAGATCCGCAAGGGCTCCCAAGCCTGGATTTTTATAGTAATCCCACAGTGGTTGCCAAGGCTGGACTTTTATAGTAAGCTCCACATGGGCCCCCAAACCTGGATTTTTATAATAAGTCCCATATATGCCCTCAAGACTGGATTTTTATAAGTTCCACAAGGGCCCCCAAGCTTGGATTTTTATAATAACCCCACGTGGGTTCCCAAGCCTGGATTTTATAGTAAGCCCCACATGGGCCCCTAAGCCTGGATTTTTATAATAAGTCCTATATATGCCCTCAAGACTGGATTTTTATAATAAGTCCTATATATGCCCTCAAGACTGGATTTTTATAATAAGTCTCACATATGCCCTCAAGACTGGGTTTTTATAGTAAGATCCGCAAGGGCCCCCAGGCCTGCATTTTTATAGTAATCCCACATGGCTCGCTAAGCCTGGCCTTTTATAGTAAGCCTGGGTTTTTATAACTTATTATAACTTATTATAAAAATCCAGGCTTACTATAAAAGTCCAGGCATATGTGGGTCTTAACCCACATATGCCCCCAAGCCTGGATTTTTATAGTAAGTCCCACATGGACCCCCAAGCCTGGATTTTTCTAAATCCCACATGGGCCCCAAGCCTGGATGTTTATAATAAGTTCCACATGGGCCCCCAAGGCTGGACTTTTATAGTAAGTCCCACATGTGCCCTCAAGACTGGTTTTTTATAATAAGTCCCACATGAGCCCCCTAATTTGAATTTTCCTAAGTCCCTTATCCTAATTCCTAGATTTCCCGTAAGCGCGAATTTGGTCACGGTCGCCCCCTAAATCATCTCCAAAAATATTTTTCAAAACTACTTTGAAAATTTTAGACTTCTATTTCTAGATTAAAGGTTATTATAATATTTAGGCATCCAACAAAAAAATGTAATGGAAGTACAGCGAAATCTCAAGTATTTTAAATGGCACAAATTGAGTCTTCCTCTAGAAGGCTCAATTTGTGCCAACATTTTTTTTGTTGGATGCCTAAATATTTCCCGAAAAATCTATAACTTTGAGAAATAAGCAATGAATACTAAAAAGTTGTTCACTATGTAGTAAACGACCGCAAGAAATGGTGCTTTATTCTAGGGACAGCCGAAGCTACACACTGACCGCACGTTTACTGCTGCCAGTATTTTCCCTTGTTGTTTCTTTGTAACTAAAATTTCGCTAACCTTCATTTTTTCAAATTAGTTTGAACCAAGTATGCAAAGTAGAACCTCCACATTGCTTCCCCATTATTTTCCACTTTTTACAAAGCTTCCACTACGAGGAAACCAAAATCAATTTACACACTGCCGCACAGCGAGAGCTTTGTGAAGAGTGAAAAATAATGTGAAAACAATGTACACTCAATATGGTCTGGACGTCGAGAAAAGTGGTTTGAAAAAATTGTCCGGATGTATGTATATATGTGTGCGTGTGGCGAATTTTAGCTGAAACTTTGTATAAAAATTGAACAAAATATTTTACGGAGTTTAGAAATTTTCAAAAAAATGTCGCGATTGCATCAACTTTTGAAAAATTGTATGCAGCGAACAGAAATCTCTAAGAAATGTTCAGTGATGTCACACACCTAAATTAGTGAGGTTCATTAAAAGCGTTGGGTTTTCATAGCAATTTGTCTATTATTTCTTAATGACTCAAATTTCTTCAAAGTCAGATTTCCAAATGTATTCAAAACAAGGATGTAACGTCGAAAATTACACATTGCTTTCTACATGTTCATTTTCAATGACTATTCTGTGACAAAATTTGGAATTTAGAACTTGTTTCGCGAATAACAAGACGAAATATTTAGCTTGATAACAAACCATAATTGGAATGTCGATAAATTTGATGTTACATCGGAATAACATAATCCCTGAGCGATTGGGCGGCGTGCGTCGATATATAGTTACATGGTGGTGAAAATCGCATCACAATAGGTTTGTAATTCGAAAGACGAATTGGTCGAGGCAATTGACGAGCCTCGGGGGAAACCGCTAGCATACGTACTCTGCGTGTCAAAGGACATGGGACACTTTGATATCTGAGCGTTGAATAAGGTATGCGGTATGCATGGATGGCCGCCGGTGGCTGTCGCATACGCTGCACGATGTAGTGTCGGTCTACCATCGAATATGGATTTGATTGCGTTTGTTGTCCGTCCTCGAAACTTCCTCATCTGCTAGTTATAGCTAACAAGCGTGTACACGTCGAATGAGCAATCAGATTTGTAATTGGAAAAGCGATGTACCGGTTCTCTCCTCTCGAATACCAAAAATTAGTCATGTGGCAATAATCGAAATGTCGAATTATTCGGACATTATCAAATACAACTTATTGGGTTCAAATTATTCGAATGAATCGCAATGATCGCATTAACCAATACGACGCGAATTAAAAAACCAACAAAAAAAAAACAAAAAGGTTACAAATCGGCCAACCAAAAAAAGAGTTCATTTTTACTACGTTTTAATAGCTTATCTGATCAGGAATTTCCCGTTAATTACGGTAGGGCCAATTTTTTCCTGGATTACTAAAACATTTCAAGAGGAACCCACCAATATAAATTTTTTCGTGTTACTTGATATTAAATATAGATTTTTTTCATTTTACAAAAAAAAAAGTGTAACTCACGTCTTTCGATCGCTTTGGTCATATTATTGAATGTGAATGAGGGTAGAATCTTTTGGAATTTGCATTATATGGTATACCAGTGATGAAAATCATGAATTTATGAGTGTTTATAACCTTAACTTTAAATCTGTTTTGTCTAGGCTATTTTTTAGTTCTGACTTTCACTGTGAAAACATGTGAGAACATTCACTGTGAATAGTAGTGGATATTTTCGATTGAATTTCAATACCTAAACCACAAAGATAGAAACGAATCAATTTTTTTTTTTAATCTAAGACACTTCAAAATCGATTTACACCAAAATCTGAGAGTCGATTTTCCAATTTTTTTTTGTTATTGCAATACTTTTTCTTATTACGTACTTTTCATGTGATTAAAAAATAAAAATCATTCTGAAAAATAATAAATTCAATTATTATAAATGATCTACATATTTAAAAGTTGTTCAACTGTCATTAACTTACTACATACTGTTCTTAATCTTAAATGACAAAAAGTCTCATTAAAGTTTGAAAATTGAAAAAATCGACTTTTCAAACCTGCAGTTTTTTAACGATCAAAATAAAAGTGCAAAATGAAAGAAAATTCAATGAATACAGTTGACCAATTAACTGTCGTTAACTTACTACTTTTTGTCAGCTTAAATGACAAAAAGCCTCAATAAGTCGGTGAAAATTGAAGGTATTAACTTTTCAAAGCTGCAATTTTTTAACGATCAAAATGAAAGTGCAAAATTGAAGAAAATTAATTTTTTTAACACTGAATATTCTTAAACCCATTTCAGGGTCAAGTACGATTTCGTACCCTTTTCTCTGTTCCCCCGAATTATTTACTACTTTACATTCACTTTTTTCAGCTTTAATGTTTTATCTCGGTAACGAGGAGAACGTAGTGAGTTAACGACAGTTAAACAATCAACTTTCGTTAACTTACTAAAAAAATGAAAATTGAAAAAATTAACTTCAAAACTGCAATTTTTTAACGATCCAAATAAAAGTGAAAAATAAATTTAAAAAATCATTTTTTAAACAGTGAATATTCTTAAACCCATTTCAGGGTCAAGTACGATTTCGCACCCTTTTCCCTGTCCCCCGAATTATTTACTACTTTACGGTAACTTTTTTTTCAGCTTTAATGTTTTATCTCGGTAACGAGGAGTAACTAGTGAGTTAACGACAGTTAAACAATCAACTTTCGTTAATTTACTAAAAAATTGAAAATTGAAAAAATTAACTTCAAAACTGCGATTTTTTCACGATCCAAATAAAAGTGAAAAATAAATTTAAAAAATCATTTTTTAAACAGTGAATATTCTTAAACCCATTTCAGGGTCAAGTACGATTTCATACCCTTTTCCCTGTTCCCCCAAATTATTTACTACTTTACGGTAACTTTTTTTTCAGCTTTAATGTTTTATCTCGGTAACGAGGAGAACGTAGTGAGTTAACGACAGTTAAACAATCAACTTTCGTTAACTTCCTAAAAAATTGAAAACTGAAAAAATTAACTTCAAAACTGCAATTTTTTAACGATCCAAATAAAAGTGAAAAATAAATTTAAAAAATCATTTTTTAAACAGTGAATATTCTTAAACCCATTTCAGGGTCAAGTACGATTTCGTACCCTTTTCTCTGTTCCCCCGAATTATTTACTACTTTACGGTAACTTTTTTTTAGCTTTAATGTTTTATCTCGGTAACGAGGAGTACGTAGTGAGTTAACGACAATTAAACAATCAACTTTCGTTAACGTCTTAAAAAATTGAAAACTGAAAAAATTCACTTCAAAACTGCAATTATTTAACGATCCAAATAAAAGTGAAAAATAGATTTAAAAAATCATTTTTTTTAAACGGTGAATATTCTTAAACCCATTTCAGGGTCAAGTACGATTTCGCACCCTTTTCCCTGTCCCCCGAATTATTTACTACTTTACGTTAACTTTTTTTTCAGCTTTAATGTTTTATCTCGGTAACGAGGAGTACGTAGTGAGTTAACGACAATTAAACAATCAACTTTTGTTAACTTCCTAAAAAATTGAAAACTGAAAAAATTAACTTCAAAACTGCAATTTTCTAACGATCCAAATAAAAGTGAAAAATAAATTTTAAAAATCATTTTTTAAACAGTGAATATTCTTAAACCCATTTCAGGGTCAAGTACGATTTCGTACCTTTTTCTCTGTTCCCCCAAATTATTTACTACTTTACGGTAACTTTTTCTTCAGCTTTAATGTTTTATCTCGGTAACGAGAAGTAACTAGTGAGTTAACGACAGTTAAACAATCAACTTTCGTTAACTTACTAAAAAATTGAAAGCTGAAAAAATTCACTTCAAAACTGCAATTTTTTAACGATCCAAATAAAAGTGAAAAACAAATTTAAAAAATCATTATTTAACCGGTGAATATTCTTAAACCCATTTCAGGGTCAAGTACGATTTCGTACTTTTTTCTCTGTTCCCCCGAATTATTTACTACTTTACGGTAACTTTTTTTTCAGCTTTAATGTTTTATCTCGGTTACGAGGAGAACGTAGTGAGTTAACGACAGTTAAACAATCAACTTTCGTTAACTTCCTAAAAAATTGAAAACTGAAAAAATTGACTTCAAAACTGCAATTATTTAACGATCCAAATAAAAGTGAAAAATAGATTTAAAAAATCATTTTTTTTAAACGGTGAATATTCTTAAACCCATTTCAGGGTCAAGTACGATTTCGCACCCTTTTCCCTGTCCCCCGAATTATTTACTACTTTACGTTAACTTTTTTTTCAGCTTTAATGTTTTATCTCGGTAACGAGGAGTACGTAGTGAGTTAACGACAATTAAACAATCAACTTTCGTTAACTTCCTAAAAAATTGAAAACTGAAAAAATTCACTTCAAAACTGCAATTTTTTAACGATCCAAATAAAAGTGAAAAATAAATTTAAAAAATCATTTTTTAAACAGTGAATATTCTTAAACCCATTTTAGGGTCAAGTACAATTTCGTACCCTTTTCTCTGTTCCCCCGAATTATTTACTACTTTACGGTAACTTTTTTTTAGCTTTAATGTTTTATCTCGGTAACGAGGAGTACGTAGTGAGTTAACGACAGTTAAACAATCAACTTTCGTTAACTTCCTAAAAAATTGAAAACTGAAAAAATTCACTTCAAAACTGCAATTTTTTAACGATCCAAATAAAAGTGAAAAATAAATTTAAAAAATCATTTTTTAAACGGTGAATATTCTTAAACCCATTTTAGGGTCAAGTACAATTTCGTACCCTTTTCTCTGTTACCCCGAATTATTTACTACTTTACGGTAACTTTTTTTTAGCTTTAATGTTTTATCTCGGTAACGAGGAGTACGTAGTGAGTTAACGACAGTTAAACAATCAACTTTCGTTAACTTCCTAAAAAATTGAAAACTGAAAAAATTAACTTCAAAACTGCAATTTTTTAACGATCCAAATAAAAGTGAAAAATAAATTTAAAAAATCATTTTTTAAACAGTGAATATTCTTAAACCCATTTTAGGGTCAAGTACGATTTCGTACCCTTTTCTCTGTTCCCCCGAATTATTTACTACTTTACGGTAACTTTTTTTTCAGCTTTAATGTTTTATCTCGGTAACGAGGAGTAACTAGTGAGTTAACGACAGTTAAGCAATCAACTTTCGTTAATTTACTAAAAAATTGAAAATTGAAAAAAATTAACTTCAAAACTGCAATATTTTGACGATCAAAATAAAAGCGAAAAACAAATTTAACAAATCATGTTTTTAAACGGTGAATATTCTTGAACCCATTTCAGGGTCAAGTACGATTTCGTACCCTTTCCCCGTTCCCGCGAATTATTTACTACTTTACGGTAACGTTTTTTTTTTTTTCATCTTTAATGTTTTATCTCGGTAACGAGGAGGCCACGTGTCAGAAACGACCATAGTATTATCATCATCGGGCGTGTAAAGTACTTTTCGAACGATAGTGGGGTATTTAGACGTCGTTGATACCAGCCGACATCAGTGAAATGGTTCTAATGTACCATTCTAAAGATATTCACTGTAAGACGCGAGTTTTCCCCCTTTTTTTCGTTCTTTCTTCAGAATGAGAAGCGGAAAAGTAGCGGTGGATGAGGTAGAAGGTCCACCACTAGGGGATAATGGTACTGCGACACTCCAAGGCCTTGGTTCTTCCTGGGGCTGCTGCCGTTGCTGCGCCTCGACGCACGTATACTCCCGAGTGATAAATTATCTTCAGCAGCACTACCGACTCGCGGTCCTCTTCAAGCTAATGGACCGCGATAACGCAGAGCCCCGTGCGATCAGCAAAAGAGCTACAGCGTATTTTAATGAGCGACAGGAGAAGCAAAAAAAAAAAAAAAAATTCATTCTATACCGCATAAATACTGTTACTATATGCGACACGGTAATAAACAAAAAAAAAGAAGAAAACAAATCTTTAAGCCCCGAAACTCCATCGCACAGTCAATAACCTTCCTTTGCGTCTCAGTCGATCGGATTAGTAAAGACATTAAATTCCGAAATATACGGAAGTCGTCGAAAAGCAAATAAAAATGATATAAAAAATGAATATACGAAATTTCTCACGTATGAATACGAAACGGCGAATATGGAGAGAAAAAATAAAATAAAAATGTTCTGGTTTGACCAGTCGATGTGATACCGACTGAATATGTATTTTTGTTTCTAATATCCACGATTCATTCGATTCCAGTTTTCGGCCCACGCGATCACAGCCGGAACTCCGAATAACCGTGTAACGAACGAGAATTGTGACGGGAAAAAGTGGGCGGAAACGAGATCTCTTAGGTTCTTATATGCGTAAGAATTTATTATGCGCCATGGATATGTTCATATATATGGATGTATTTGTACTGAGTAATGTAATAGGAGTACATGCATGCACATCCACGCCTCTGCATTATTGGGTTAGATACAAAAGTCACACGCCCCCTTTTAAGCCATTGATCTCAATTCCCCTTTCGTGGTAACGTTACCGTCTCGAGTTACGCGCTCTATCTCAGGATTACGTACTATTTCGAATGTGTATATGTGTATACACGAGGGTCTATGGTAATACGGACGTGGGTGCCGCTGAGGCCTCAATGCATTGCGAGAAGTCGAAGAGGCGGTGAATATGCCAGGCAGTTCTGTATTTCGAGAATACAAACTCACGAAATTATACACCCTCTACCGTGTGTATCACATTTGCCTGTGTAACACGATAAAAATGCTGCGATGATATACTTTTCATGTATATCGTGTATCTTGATTGTGATATTTATGAACTATACAGCGTGTCATACGGCGTAAGTCGAGTTTTGCTAAGAGACTGTTAAGGGAATTCATTCACACGGAAAAAAGGCTTGGTTGGAACTACCAAGTGCTATGGTTATTTATGCGCCAGACAATTAATTGGTTAGACCAACCAAGTAATTTTTTAGGGTACCAAAAACTTGGTTGGTCTAACCAAGTCACTTGGTTAGCTTACCAAGTCACTTGGTTGGTCTAACCAAGTCACTTGGTTAGCTTACCAAGTCACTTGGTTGGTCTAACCAAGTCACTTGGTTAGCTTACCAAGTCACTTGGTTAGCTTACCAAGTCACTTGGTTGGTCTAACCAAGTCACTTGGTTAGCTTACCAAGTCGCTTGGTTGGTCTAACCAAGTCACTTGGTTGGTCTAACCAAGTCACTTGGTTGGTCTAACCCAGTCACTTGGTTAGCTTACCAAGTCACTTGGTTGGTCTAACCAAGTCACTTGGTTAGCTTACCAAGTCACTTGGTTGGTCTAACCAAGTCACTTGGTTAGCTTACCAAGTCACTTGGTTGGTCTAACCAAGTCACTTGGTTAGCTTACCAAGTCACTTCGTTGGTCTAACCAAGTCACTTGGTTAGCTTACCAAGTCCCTTGGTTAGTCTAACCAAGAAATTAGTAGCCTAACCAAGAAATTAGTAGCCTAACCAAGAAATTAGTAGCCTAACCAAGAAATTGGTCGGTCTAACCAATTAATTGTCTGGCGCATATATAACCATAGCACTTGGTTGTTCCAACCAAGTCTTTCTTTCCGTGCACCTAAAAAAAGTCATGAGAAATGATTTTGCTTCCTCAACTGAAATTTTCTACAAATGAAAAATTACATTCAATGCTGCTACCTACCAAATTTGGTTGTGATTAGTAAAGCCGTTTGGATTTTGAACAAGATTGAGAAAAAACAAATTGTTGGAACCAACAAAACGTGTGCTTGCAGGTGACGAAATGAATATTATGTCGATTGGACTAAATATTTGGCAATGGTAGGGTAGTAGTACCGGTTTTGGCCACTTTAAGAATTTTCCCATTTTCAAGTACTTCTGATTGGGGCCAAATATCATAAAACTGTTTTGGACCTATACTTTACATATCTGAGAAGAATATATTTTCAGATTTCTAGCATTAAAATCTTCATATGTGTCGAGAAAACACTAGAAAATAGAAAAAAGTAGGAGCATAGCCATTTCACTAGTTCTGGCCACCTATGCACCGGTTTTGGCCATGCTTCAAATTAGAATAACTCAATATTCATTGCACTTGAAACATTTTTTAAGGTGTGTTTAATAAATCAAAATCGTATTCTTATAAAAGCATCCAATTCCTCTACACGAAAATGTCTTTAAAGCACAGATGCCATCTGTGAACCTAACTAACCTTTTTTAACATTCGTCTCCTTCGTTTTGCACTTTTTCGTAGCAGCTTTCTTTGTCACAAATAGTCATACATTATATTAATGTTTTCCTCTTTAAACTTTTATTTTTATTTTTACCAGAGTTGTTTCCGAAAGTAGATTTTCGCATTGCATAATGATGGGAATCTTCAACATGAAAGGTGTTCCACCGCTTTACCTTCTATTTTACTATACATTTCTAAGGATATATTTTTCTTAGCGTTTTTTTGGTTTTTTTGTTTCTTCTTTACGAATTTATGAATTGATTGTGTAATAATTAACGAAAAATTAATGATTATATTATCATGGCCATATCCGGGGCAACATGCTTATTCCATGTACCAGTTGTGGCCATTGTATTTTTTATAAATGTATAGCTTTATTTCAAACTGTTAGTACATCAACATGTGCAGTGATGACTCTTAAGGGGAGGGAATCAGGTAAAAAAAAATCATTTTGGAAATTCAATATCATCCAAATCCTATTGCATATAAAAATGCCCAACGCACTATATTGTTGGTACTCGATGAAAGGATTTTTTACTGTCGTCTGACTTGCATATGCTTTTCAATATTATCTTAAGCAAAGTTCTTAGGTTTTCCATTCTGCGCATAATTAAGATCAAACTACCAGGCAGATTGGAATGGTTGACGTCTCAATTTCTTCTTCATGAAAAGATACACCGACTAAATGGAGCTATCGTGCTAACAAAAAATTGTGCACATACGCACACACATACATACAGACTTTTTTTCTAAACCACTTTTAGAAATTGACATTTTAGACCATTCTGAGTGTACTGACATGAAAATCTCGAAAAAACAAATTTTCACGAAAACAAAGCTTCCTCTACGAGGAAATCATATTTGAGAAGATAAAGTTCGAGCGTTGGTAGAGTTGGCATGGAATGCCCCATATGCGAATAGTGTGAAAGAGATTTCCATTCGTAGAGTGGTCTGGAAGCACGCACTCGTTCGATCGAATTCGTAACACAGATAAGAGAAGAACGTGACTCACGCGTCTCGTCGTGAAATCGTCACAGGGAATTGCGGAACTGAAACATGGAGAATGGTATAGTGGGTGGAAATCGATCTGCGGTAGAGTGTTAGAGAGCTGTATATGCTGTTTGTGTGAGAGAGGCTGAATGCGCGAGAAACTCCTCTGGGCATCAGCGTATCGAACGTCAATGAGATCTGAGTGCTAGACTAGATATGTGTACGCAGTAGCCTGCGGGAAATACGCGAGGGAACATCCCCTTGATTTCATTAACATTGGTGTAGAAGCAACCGCCATAGGATGTCAACTCCTGGGTCCTGGTGAAATAATGAAAATGCGAGAGATACCGAGTTTAACGTTAATACCGAGATAATTCGGTTGGCAAGAGACGTCGCTTCTCCGCAGAGTAATTAGACGTTGAGCTTATATTTGATGCAGGAATGAAGTTAATGTGTCATAGCAGCACACTTGATCCTTCATTCATGAAATTATAATAATAGAATCGCATAATAACATCGTACAATAGGGGAGAAAATAATATAATAATATTAACTGCACTACAATTTTCTTATGAGAAATCCCAGTAGTACTGACAATGACTGATTAAGGAGAGGGAGTCAGGTCAAAAAAATTGATTTTCCAAATTCAATATCATCCAAATCCTATTGCATATAAAAATGCCCAACGCACTATATTGTTCGTGCTCAATGAAAGGATTTTTTACACGGAAAAAAAGGCTTGGTTGAAACTACCAAGTGCTATGGTTATATATGCGCCAGATAATTAATTGGTTAGACCAACCAAATAATTTGTTAGGTGACCAATTTCTTGGTTGGTCTAACCAAGTCACTTGGTTAGCTTACCAAGTCACTTGGTTGGTCTAACCAAGTCACTTGGTTAGCTTACCAAGTCACTTGGTTAGCTTACCAAGTCACTTGGTTAGCTTACCAAGTCACTTGGTTAGCTTATCAAGTAACTTGGTACGCTAACTAAGTAACTTGGTTAGACCAACCAAGTGACTTGATAAGCTAACCAAGTTACCTTACCAAGTCACTTGGTTAGCTTATCAAGTCACTTGGTTGGTCTAACCAAGTTACTTGGATAGCGTACCAAGTTACTTGATAAGCTAACCAAGTCACTTGGTTAGCTTACCAAGTCACTTGGTTAGCTTATCAAGTAACTTGGTACTCTAACCAAGTAACTTGGTTAGACCAACCAAGTGACTTGATAAGCTAACCAAGTTACCTTACCAAGTCACTTGGTTAGCTTATCAAGTAACTTGGTACTCTAACCAAGTAACTTGGTACTCTAACCAAGTAACTTGGTTAGACCAACCAAGTGACTTGATAAGCTAACCAAGTGACTTGGTAAGCTAACCAAGTGACTTGGTTAGACTAACCAAGTGACTTGGTTAGCTAACCAAGAAATTGGTAGCCTAACCAAGAAATTGGTCGGTCTAACCAATTAATGGTCTGGCGCATATATAACCATAGCACTTGGTTGTTTCAACCAAGCTTTTCTTTCCGTGTGCTGTCGTCTGACTTGCATATGCTTTTCAATATTATCTAAAGCAAAGTTCTTAGGTTTTCCATTCTGCGCATGATTCAGATCAAAGTACTAGGCAGATTGGAATGGTTGACGTCTCATTTTCTTCTTCATGAAAAGATACACCGGCTATAATGTTGGGCATTTTTATATGCAATAGGATTTGGATGATATTGAATTTCCAAAATTAATTTTGTTTGACCTGACTCCCTCCCCTTAAGCCACATCTTTGTGAATCCTCTTAGAAAATTCCGATGATTTTCTTTGCTCGCCTGTTCTCATCTTCACTTATATATCGCCCCATTTAGGTTAAGATTATTTTCTGTACTTTTCTCTGTCTGCTTTTTCTTCATGCATTATTTCTTATTATGCTCAGGCACTTAGGGGATTTAACTTACAGGGAATGTCTTATATACAGATATAAAACAGATGTGCTTGTGTGTTTGTCGTATCGAATCCCTTTTTCGGGTAATGGGAAACGTATACAAATGTATCGCGTGTTCAGTCAGTCGATATCGAGAGAATTCTCTTCTCGATGATATGGAAAAGCAAAGCGTGACTCACGCACGATACGCGTAGTCTGTGCGGCGCTAATATAAATACGAAATAGCGAAACGCCAAACATATTTATTCGCGCATACCCACCGCATCGCAAAAGATATATATAGTTCACATGTATGCATTTAGGCATGTATATATAACGATGGTGTAGCATTCACAAAATACACTAAAGAGCCGTGGCGCTTTACACATGCTGCATCTCCCGAGCGATGTTATGTTTTCGAATTTAGAGAGTTGCGGCCTCATGGAGTACAACGCCAGACGCACCCGTTCTTCGTACTCGGATTTTTCACCTCGTCATTCGGTGGTTGGAACTTTAAACACAGCACCTAACCAATCTACCTGTGTATATATCTACTGTCCGTATGGTCCGTTCCATGCCAAACAGAAAAGATTTTTTAAATCTGTATTTGCAATTTACAAACACTTGATACGTATATTATTTTTTTCCCCAATAGTGGAATAAATCTGAATCATATATAAATAGCACAATATATTCGACATATAATTATAATATTTTTTGCGCTAAAAATAGATATATATATTTTTTTATTCATATATTTCATATATATTTTCTCATATATTTTTGCACCCATATATATATATAAAATATATGCAGCATTATATAAACGCATATATATAATATTTATTAAGCATATATGATATATATATTTTTTTCTAAATAGATATATGTATATATATATATTTATTCATATATCTCATATATATTTTCTCATATATTTTTGCACACATATATATATAATATATAGCAAGCATATATGATATATATATTTTTTTCTATCTGGGTAATACAAATAATTTTGATAAATTATTGCGTCTTTTTATTTAAATGCGAAATGAAAATACCACTTGTTTAACAAATTTAATCACATTTACTAAAAATTAGTATACAAAATTTGACATTATTGTAATCGTCAAGACAAAATAACGAAAAATTCATTTCCTGTTCAATCGAAACCCTTTTACCGATCTCCACTAAATTATCTATCCAGCATCTCTGAATATGATTCCATTTACGTACAAAATTTGGACTCGCTAGTTCATGTTTTGCAAAAGTTAATACAATAACGTAAATTTTTTGAAAATTTCTAAACTCCATAAAATCCAAACAGTTTTTCCGATTACGGACAAATTCAATACCAAACAACATCAAATCTAACTGCACTTATGAAGAACTATATAGCAAATTATCATAAATTTTGTAAAAACTAGAGCAACCACGCCCTTTTTTGAAAAAAATTTTTAAAAAAGGGCGTTTTGAAAAAAATTCTAAAAAACTACATTTCTGCATACATTTTGTAGAAAATTGCAATAATCAAAGACGAGCTGCGGCTTCACTCTTAGGCCAAATTCGAGCTGAATCATTTAAGGGGAGGGAGTCAGGTCAAAAAATTTGATTTTGGAAATTCAATATCATCCAAATTCTATTGCATATAAAAATGCCCAATGCACTATATTGTTGGTGCTCGATGAAAGGATTTTTTACTGTCGTCTGAGTTGCACATGCTTTTCAATATTATCTTAAGCAAAGTTCTTAGGTTTTCCATTCTGCGCATGATTCAGATCAAACTACTAGGCAGATTGGAATGGTTGACATCTCATTTTCTTCTTCATGAAAAGATACACCGGCTAAATAGAGCAAATGTTAATAAAAGGTTATATTTTTTAAGTGACATAATTATTAATAAATAAATTTTATGCTTTTTTCTAAATCAGTGATTAACTTTGCTTTCAGAATGAAAAAAAATAGTTTGCTCCATTTAGCCGGTGTATCTTTTCATGAAGAAGAAAATGAGACGTCAATCATTCCAATCTGCCTAGTAGTTTGATCTGAATCATGCGCAGATTGGAAAACCTAAGAACTTTGCTTAAGATAATATTGAAAAGCATATGCAAGTCAGACGACAGTAAAAAATTTTTTCATCGAGTACCAACAATATAGTGCGTTGGGCATTTTTATATGCAATAGGATTTGGATGATATTGAATTTCCAAAATCAATTTTTATTACCTGACTCCATCCCCTTAAGTGGTTCATTTCGCCATATTTAACCAAGATTTGTTAACTGTTAACAAATGTTAACAAACTTTTCTTTCAGTGTATCCTGAATTGAAAATCGAAAAAAAAAAATTTTCATGATAACGAAGCTTCCTCTATAGCAAAATAACGTGAAATTGCCCATAGATATTGCCTACATATGTACATACATATAGAATGTAAATACATACAACGGCAAGTTAACGTACAAACTTGGTTCTCTATACGTGGAATGAGGAACCGGAGAACGAAGGTGTGCTGCTGGCTTTGCCGCGTTGCTGGCCTCTCGCCCAATCCGATAAACCTTTTTACGGCCTCGACGACGAAAAACTTTCTTCGTTCCCCCGGCGCTCTAATGATGGTCTTCGCGCTGTCGGTGACGAATCCTCAATTGGACCGTTTCTTCTTCCTTTTCGTTTTTATTTTTTTCTTTTTTCTTTTTTTTTTTTCTTTTTCGTGTTCCCTCAGCATGGCGCGTGAGTGAGCGACGAGAAGCTCGATGAACGTGAAGCGGACGAGGAACTTACGAGGCGACGCAGTAGATATATAGTATAATAGTCTAAGCTAAGATGTGCCCACAGCATTCGGACACATCGTCGGGCCTTCTTAACGCTCGACTGAGAATCCTCGCTCAACTCGGTCGGTGGACAGGCCAGAAAGTAGTAGACGAACGGTACTTGCTCAGTGGTTGTGCAACGGAATTATTACCGTGGAATTCCTCGGCTAGGAGGTCTCTACGTGTGCACGAATGTTGCACCGCTCTGCTCCAAGAGAAACGAGGATCTATTCCTCGTTTACTATATGGCACCGTATAGTTTAGCTGGCACTTATACGATACCCGAGTATAAAAGCGCATATAGGGCTTCGGTAGAGATATACTCCTGTAAAGGATTAATCTTGGATGCGACGCGATTACACTCCTAGTGCGAACATGATTGCCAACCAGAACTGATCACTTTTTTATCGTTCACCCTTGATTGAGAGAAGCTACGATCCAATTTAAGGTAGTTCTGTCGTGAAGGCAATCCAAACTCATATGCGTGAATTTGTTGGCATGTTGTAATTTAGCTATTCAATTTTACTTGCACAAAATCTTGAAGGCTATTACCGAGTATTTGAATGGACAATTAAAATTTGAAAATCGATCTTTTTACACGGCGCTTACGGGAGGGCTGGAAAAATTGATCTTTAAATCGAAGATTAACATACTTAGATCAAAGATAGAGAAAATATAAAAAGTACTACGGTTTCGCAAATCATTCAGGAATTGATGCGTCATGAAAAAAGGTGAAGTCTCCGGAATAATGTTTAATTGAACCAAGGTCAAAGTGCACGATACCGGGCCAAATGACGTTTGCTAACTTAATTATCGTGAAAATGAAGTCAAATCCGCACTAAACATATCAACTATTTACAAATAATCGTTTTTATTTGATTACGATAATTTCGAAGGATTCTCGATTGTTTTTGCTTCCTCATAGAGGAAGCTTTGTTTTCATGAAATTTTTTTTTTCGAGATTTTCATGTCAGTATGCTTAGAATCACCTAAAACGTCGAGAAAAGTGGTTTAGAAAAAATGTCCGTATGTATGTATGTGTGTGTGTGTGTGTGTGTGTGTGTGTGTGTGTGTGTGTGTGTGTGTGTGCTGGGCTTCGAAAATTCAATCTCCTCTCACTCGGTAACCGTTCGAGCGATCCGGCTCAAATTTGGCACGCAAGTAGAGTAGCTGCCCCTCTTTGAATGTTGTGATTTTTGCCAAAATATGTGAAGTCATTAAGATCTTATGTTGATTTTAATTTGTTGAAAAAAGGGCGTGGTCGCTCTAACTTTCGTAAAAGTTCGCCGATTTGGCTAAATAGTTCTTCATAACTGAAGATACGTTCAATGTTGTATGGTATTGAATTTCGACGAAATCGGTAAAGCGGTTCGGATTTTATAGAATTTTGAATTTTTCGAAAAAAATAGATTTTGATCTAAATTACGTCGAATTTCAACAAATGTACAGAAATTTTGTACAGACGAAAAATAACATTCAGAAATGCCATGTACCAAATTTGGTGATGATCGGTAAAGTCGTTCGAATTTTACACCATTTTTCATTTAAAAAAAAATGTAAATTTTCGCTATAACTTCCGGAAAAGTTGAGAAAGTACGACAAAAATTTGTATCTAATCAAAATTCGATGTAACGGTGTTTGCAGAGGTAATTTATAGCTGTATAAAACACCTCTGCAAAAGAGACACAAGGTATAAAAAAAAAGATGCAAAGTAGAACCTTGCACATTGCTTCCTCATTATTTTTCGCTTTTTACAAAGCTTCCTCTATGAGGAAGCCAAAATTGAATAACATTCTGCTTCCTCACAGAGGGAGCTTTGTAAAAAGCGAAAAATAATGAGGAAGCAATGTGCAAGGTTCTACTTTGCATCTTTTTTATATTATTATTGAGGCAGTCAAAGTGATGCGTATGATTATTTTTTAATGTCATATAGACTCTGAGATTTATGACTCCGGCGTACCGACAAAACTACCTTAAATCCATATTACCGATATAGTACGAAAGCTTTTTTGGAAACGTTTTTTAGGTTAAGTTAGATTATGATGTTTGAAGACGTTATTCATATCTTTTTCGATATGATTGAGCAACTGACTTAGGAAGAAAATTTCGCATTTTATTGTATCCTTTTTTTTTATTATACGATAGATAAATTTTTTATGATTGTGGTGATTTTGTAAACATATATGGTTTAGTTGGTACTTATACCCGAGTATAAAAGCACATATAGGACTTCGTGGAGATATACTCGTGTAGAGGATTAAGTTTGGATGCGACGCGATTACATTTCTAGTGCGAACATGATTGCCAACCAGAACTGATCACTTTTTTATCGTTCACCCTTGATTGAGAGAAGCTACGATCCAATTTAAGGTAGTTCTGTCGTGAAGGCAATCCAAACTCATATGCGTGAATTTGTTGGCATGTTGTAATTTAGCTATTCAATTTTACTTGCACAAAATCTTGAAGGCTATTACCGAGTATTTGAATGAACAATTAAAATTTGAAAATCGATCTTTTTACACGGCGCTTACGGGAGGGCTGGAAAAACTGATCTTTAAATCGAAAATTAACATACTTAGATCAAAGATAGAGAAAATATAAAAAGTACTACGTATTCGCAAATCATTCAGGAATTGATGCATCATGAAAAAAGGTGAAGTCTCCGGAATAATGTTTAATTGAACCAAGGTCAAAGTGCTCGATACCGGGCCAAATGACGTTTCCTAACCTAATTATCGTGAAAATCAAGTCAAATCCGCACTAAACATATCAACTATTTACAAATAATCGGTTTAATTTGATTACGATAATTTCGAAGGATTCTCGATTATTTTTTATATTATTATTGAGGCAGTCAAAGTGATGCGTATGATTATTTTTTAATGTCATATAGACTCTGCGATTTATGACTCCGGCGTACCGACAGAACTACCTTAAATCCATATTACCGATATAGTACGAAAGCTTTTTCGGAAACGGTTTTTGGGTTACGTTAGATAATGATGTTTGAAGACGTTATTCATATCTTTTGCGATATGATTGAGCAACTGACTTGGGAAGAAAATTTCGAATTTTATTGTATTCTTATTTTTTTTTATTTTTTATTATACGATAGATAAATTTTTAATGATTGTGTGGATTTTGTAAACGCATATAGTTTAACTGGTACTTATGCCCAAGCACATATAGGACTTCGTGGAGATATACTCGTGTAGAGGATTAAGCTTGGATGCGACGCGATTACATTTCTAGTGCGAACATGATTGCCAACTAGAACTGATCACTTTTTTATCGTTGTAGCTTGATTGAGAGAAGCTACGATCCAATTTAAATCTACATTACCGATATAGTATGAAAGCTTTTTCGGACGTTTTAGGGTTAAGTTAGATAATAATTTTTGAAGACTGGTACGTGTATATAAAAGGTGTGATTAACGTGATTCATATATTTCGGCTTCCGGTTTCTCTTCAGGGCTCCAATGGCTTTAATTTAGAGACGATTGAGTAACGGACTTGGGAAGAAAATTTCTAAAATTTTAAAAATTATACTAAATTATATTATTTTTTTTTAAAGATAGATAAATTTTTTATGTTCGTAGGGATTTTTTAAAATCAAATTTAAAAGGAATGGTGCACATTTGAAAAATAAGTTTCGATTTTGAAAAAAAAAAGCAGCAAATTGTTTACAAAAAAGAAAGTTTACGCCAAATAAAAAAAACTGCTACGTACATCCATCGAAAATGTTATTGTGAAGGTAAAATTTGAAACGAATCTATGTAACCGTTTTTGGATAATCCGTCCGCCGAGTTTAAAAAAGTAGTTGCGCGAAAAACGCGTTTAAAGTTTTATGAGCACTTTAAAAACGTTCAAAATTCGGTAACCAAAGCCTTCCTCTACGTCAAAGTCGTCAGGATCGATTGCTAATAATTTTCTAGCCGATGTGCCAAACTTCTCGACGGTTGGCTTCTCCATTTCTAATAATTGAACCTTTTTAAAAAATGTTTCACTATAGCACCAAGCGTTTATTTTATCTGCTGTTATTCGAGCGAATTCACTGAATATTTTGATTGAGTTGGATATTGTTGATGACTGAGACTACTGTTTAATGAAATTCGAGATAATGATATCGGAAAAAGAGGATCAGAGACAGAAAAATGGCCACGACGTAAAACTCACCATTACCAATTTTATAATTACTCAACAAAAAAAAACAATAGATGTTAAAAATAGCTTTTACATAGTCTGTTGTTATTCGAGCGAATTCACTGAATATTTTGATTGAGTTGGATGTTGTTGATGAGTGAGACAACTGTTTAATAAAATTCGGGGAGATAATGATACCGGGCTAAAGAATCAGAGACAGACATTTTTTTTTATAAATCAACAAAAAAAAAAAATTAAAATAAACTTTTATATAGACTGTTGTTATTCGAGCAAATTCGTTGAATATTTTGATTGAGTTGGATGTTGTTGATGAGTGAGACAACTGTTTAATAAAATTCGGGGAGATAATGATACCGGAAGTAGAGAATCAGAGACAGAAAAATGGCCTGGACGTAACAGTCACCATTACTAATTTTTTTATAAATAAAAAAAAATAAAGATAAACTTTTATATAGTCTGTTGTTATTCGAGCAAATTCGTTGAATATTTTGATTGAGTTGGATGTTGTTGATGAGTGAGATTAATGGTTAATAAAATTCGGAGAGATAATGATTCCTGACGAAAAGAATCAGAGATTAAAAAAATGGCCAGGACGTAAGACTCACCATTACAAATTTAATAATTACTAAAAAAAAAAATAAATGTTAAAAAAAGTTTTTATACAATCCGTTGTTATTCGAGCGAATCCGTTGAATATTTTTTTTGAATTGGATATTGTTGATGAGTAAGACTACTGTTTAATAAAATTCGGGGAGATAATGATACCGGGCTAAAGAATCAGAGACAGACATTTTTTTTTATAAATCAGCAAAAAAAAAAAAATTAAAATAAACTTTTATATAGTCTGTTGTTATTCGAGCAAATTCGTTGAATATTTTGATTGAGTTGGATGTTGTTGATGAGTGAGATTACTGTTTAAATTCGGAGAGATAATGATATCGTTAAAATTCGGAGAGATAATGATACCGGAAGTAGAGAATCAGAGACAGAAAAATGGCCTGGACGTAACAGTCACCATTACTAATTTTTTTATAAATAAAAAAAAATAAAGATAAACTTTTATATAGTCTGTTGTTATTCGAGCAAATTCGTTGAATATTTTGATTGAGTTGGATGTTGTTGATGAGTGAGATTAATGGTTAATAAAATTCGGAGAGATAATGATTCCTGACGAAAAGAATCAGAGATTAAAAAAATGGCCAGGACGTAAGACTCACCATTACAAATTTAATAATTACTAAAAAAAAAAATAAATGTTAAAAAAAGTTTTTATACAATCCGTTGTTATTCGAGCGAATCCGTTGAATATTTTTTTTGAATTGGATATTGTTGATGAGTAAGACTACTGTTTAATAAAATTCGGGGAGATAATGATACCGGGCTAAAGAATCAGAGACAGACATTTTTTTTTATAAATCAGCAAAAAAAAAAAAATTAAAATAAACTTTTATATAGTCTGTTGTTATTCGAGCAAATTCGTTGAATATTTTGATTGAGTTGGATGTTGTTGATGAGTGAGATTACTGTTTAAATTCGGAGAGATAATGATATCGTTAAAATTCGGAGAGATAATGATACCGGAAGTAGAGAATCAGAGACAGAAAAATGGCCTGGACGTAACAGTCACCATTACTAATTTTTTTATAAATAAAAAAAAATAAAGATAAACTTTTATATAGTCTGTTGTTATTCGAGCAAATTCGTTGAATATTTTGATTGAGTTGGATGTTGTTGATGAGTGAGATTAATGGTTAATAAAATTCGGAGAGATAATGATACCGGACGAAGAGAATCAGAGACAAAAAAACGGCCAGGACGTAAGACTCACCATTACAAATTTAATAATTACTAAAAAAAAAATAAATGTTAAAAAAAGTTTTTATACAGTCCGTTGTTATTCGAGCGAATTCGTTGAATATTTTGATTGAGTTAGGTGTTCTTGATGAGTAAGACTACTGTTTAATAAAATTCGGGGAGATAATGATACCGGACTAAAGAATCAGAGACAGACATTTTTTTTTATAAATCAAAAAAAAAAAATTAAGATAAACTTTTATATAGTCTGTTGTTATTCGAGCGAATCCGTTGAATATTTTGATTGAGTTGGATGTTGTTGATGAGTGAGACTACTGTTTAATGAAATTCGGGGAGATAATAATACGGGACGATGATGATCACGACAGGTATCTGGTCTGTGACGTCCCTGACCCTGTTACATCGCAGCGTGAATACATACTTTTCTTTCACCGCGCTGGATGGAACGTGAAATCGTTCCGGGTAGATGAGATACGAAGGAGAAGCAAGATTGACATCTCCGGTGTGTGTTGGAGGCGCATCAGCAGTCGAGACGTCTTACACCACCATCACGACTGTCTTCATCTCCCGGATAATTGTTTAATTGGGCAATTTATCTGTAGCTACTAATTAAACAGGAAGGGCTACAGCAAGGGCGAATGCACTTGTACGTATAGTCCATGACCAGGGCTTTACGTCCTCTTACACACACTCTCACGACGTTAGAGTGACGTATAAAATGGGTCGAGAGGAGATAAACCGTCGTCGAGGGTTACAAGGCTTTGACCTCCTTGTGTCATAGACCTCTCGGAAACTCGAGACTCGAAAAACAACTTTGTTAGAGAGGACGGTGCATGCATGTGTGACGATCCCTTGACGATCTTTGACTCTCCCTCGTTATACTCTTGTGTGGACTTTGCATATGAAATTAAAGAGATTCTAGGTACACACGAGATTTAAAAAAAAAACGACCTTTTTCTCACGAGTGACAAAGAATCAGGAAACGAGAAACTTTCTACTGTTTCTTTACATGCCCAAGTTAAAATATTATATTAAAATGATATATAAAGATTTTTACAGAAGCTATAAGAGAAATTCCTCATAGAACTTGAAAAAGCATGTCCCTCTGCCTTTAACGGTACATCAATGATAAATTGTTACATGTTTTTGGTGTTAACGTTTAGATGTTGATCTCTGGGAACAGAGGCACTTAGTTGGTAAAGCCTAAATTTCGAGAATATACGAGTTATTTTGGTAAAAGTGACTTAAATGTCCTTACCGAATTTTTTGGTAATCACAATTCAAAAGTTTTGACGATGTTTCCCATACAGCATACTAAATTCGATTTATTCGAGCAGTCTGGCGATGATTGCCATGCAGTACACACGGAGAGAAATGTCTGTGTTGTAATAACATAAAACGAGGACAACAAAAATCGTTACG
This sequence comes from Ephialtes manifestator, assembly GCA_963970395.1. Classification (NCBI taxonomy): domain Eukaryota; kingdom Metazoa; phylum Arthropoda; class Insecta; order Hymenoptera; family Ichneumonidae; genus Ephialtes; species Ephialtes manifestator. The sequence goes on along the minus strand of OZ019969.1, from coordinate 1,325,661 downwards.
TTAGACTTGCAAAAAAATTGCTCAGCCCAACACACCGAGAGAAAAAGTTTCATTGATTCACGGAAATCTTTGCGAATTAAATGAAATACTTGAATTTCAATACTATCCTTTCTTTGAATGATCTCAAACTCAATGAAAAGTAGTGACATTGATTCGAAGAAACATTTCTTTAAACCAATGAACCTTTTTCATTGATTTCACAGATATCGTCTCTGATTCAATGAAACCTTCTTCTTACCACCTCACAATTTTGAAATCTATTTTATCCTGAAGTACGCGGCAGATAAAGCTCAAATTTTGTGAGTATGTAAGGAAGTATGGCAGAAATAGGCTAAGCTTGTGGCTCCTCGAAACTCGAAGCCGTTCGTTCGGGAGAACCGGAAAACAAAAAAGTGAGGTTAGGTGCGAGAGAGAGATCAATGAAAACGTTTCTTCGAACTAATTAAAACGTCTCTTTAAAACAATGAAACTGTTTCTTTATTATATGCTCACTAAGTAAATCTTTATTTACAGGCAATGAAATGTTCTCTTTGAAATTCAAATGCACTATTTCATTGAAATCAAATAAATATTTCTTTGATTTCAATGAAAAAAAAATCAATCCACCCATTCCTTTGGCGTCAATGAAATCTTTTCTCTCGGTGTATGTATATCCTCATGGATATCCACACCGAGAGAAAAAGTTTCATTGATTCACGGAAATCTTTGCCAATGAAATGAAATACTTGAATTTCAATACTATCCTTTCTTTGAATGATCTCAAACTCACTGAAAAGTAGTGACATTGATTCGAAGAAACATTTCTTTAAACCAATGAACCTTTTTCATTGATTTCACAGATATCGTCTCTGATTCAATGAAACCTTCTTCTTACCACCTCACAATTTTGAAATCTATTTTATCCTGAAGTACGCGGCAGATAAAGCTCAAATTTTGTGAGTATGTAAGGAAGTATGGCAGAAATAGGCTAAGCTTGTGGCTCCTCGAAACTCGAAGCCGTTCGTTCGGGAGAACCGGAAAACAAAAAAGTGAGGTTAGGTGCGAGAGAGAGATCAATGAAAACGTTTCTTCGAACTAATTAAAACGTCTCTTTAAAACAATGAAACTGTTTCTTTATTATATGCTCACTAAGTAAATCTTTATTTACAGGCAATGAAATGTTCTCTTTGAAATTCAAATGCACTATTTCATTGAAATCAAATAAATATTTCTTTGATTTCAATGAAAAAAAAATCAATCCACCCATTCCTTTGGCGTCAATGAAATCTTTTCTCTCGGTGTATGTATATCCTCATGGATATCCACACCGAGAGAAAAAGTTTCATTGATTCACGGAAATCTTTGCCAATGAAATGAAATACTTGAATTTCAATACTATCCTTTCTTTGAATGATCTCAAACTCACTGAAAAGTAGTGACATTGATTCGAAGAAACATTTCTTTAAACCAATGAACCTTTTTCATTGATTTCACAGATATCGTCTCTGATTCAATGAAACCGTCTTCTTACCACCTCAAAATTTCGAAACCTATTTTTTCCTGAAGTACGCGGCAGATAAAGCTCAAATTTTGTGAGTATGTAAGGAAGTATGGCAGAAATAGGCTGAGATTCTGGCTCCTCGAAACTCGAAGCCGTTCGTTCGGGAGAACCGGAAAACAAAAAAGTGAGGTTAGGTGCGAGAGAGAGATCAATGAAAACGTTTCTTCGAAATAATTAAAACGTCTTTTTAAAACAATGAAACTGTTTCTTTATTATTGGTATGCTAACCAAGTGACTTGGTTAGACCAACCAAGAAATTGGTAGCCTAATAAATAACTTGGTTGGTCTAACCAATTAATTGTCTGGCGCATATATAACCAAGGCACTTGGTTGTTCCAACCAAGCCTTTTTTTCCGTGGAGAAATTTCTCTCCGTGCATCAACGCAAATTCTTCGTGTCTAATATACAGTATGGCAAACGGTGCCAGTTGTGTTCACGCGTCACTTATCAACGTTATATATTGCTAATTAAACGCAGCATAGTGAAGATTGCTAGGCCGCTTACGTACTTACTTCTGCATCGTATACCAGTTAATGTCGGGAATTCGTGCAGTTAAAATGATACTTAAATTAATAGAAAGTAAAGGTATGTAAAGGTAAGATAGGGATAGGTTAAAAAAATGTAGCACAAAAAAATACACGTTGTTTTGTTCAATTATTAAACACTTATTTATTTTTCTCAAAATAAAATGATATTTTAAAAACAAAAACGCCATCACAACTTTTCGTCCTGATCTCCGAGGTCACTAAAGAGCAGGTTATGTCACGTTGCAAATAGTGCAGGTTACGCACCGATTTATAACGACGACGACATGTTACGATTTTCTTATAGTGTAGACAAAGAATACATAGATAATATTAATATATCTTTAAACAAGACGTGCACTTGCTTTTTCGTTTTCACAATTCCTTGTTAGCTGCACTACACTACCGAGAACAATGGGCGCCTAACGTCGTTGACGATGTAAACACACTCAGCCACCGCCAAATTAAGATGTCTTCGAGAGACTTTTGCGTATACATCCTTACAAATTTTGGATTATTTCTGAAACTGTGAAAACCAGGGTTCGGAAAGTTACTTATTAAAAGTAATTTGTTACCGTTACCGTTACTCCTTGTGAAAAAGTAACGTGTTACCGTTACCGTTACTCCTTGTGAAAAAATAAGGCGTTACCGTTATCGTTACTGAAAATGTAACGCTTCCGTTACTTTTCGTTACTTTAAAACATATTAATCATATAACAAATTTAGACGTATATAATTATTAACGTGTAGAATGAAGGTCAATAACGAAAGAAACGAATAATTCAGAGAAAGCGGTTATTAACGTCGGGCAAGTAGCTTTCGTTCATTTTCGTTGGTATCTCGCCTCTTAGAGGGAATTCGAACAGCTACTTGTTAACAAACATTTTGTATCTCAAAAAGTAACGAAATAGTAACGGCAATTTCGTTACTATTTATAAAAAAATTTGTAACGAGCGTTGTCTTAGAATTACACGAATAAAAATGTAACGACGTTACCGACCGTTACCACTAAAAAGTAACGAATTCACTAACGACGTTACTAGTAACGCGTTACTTCCGAAACCTGGTGAAAACTGAAACATAATAACGATTCTTGTAAGGCGTGCAGCACACAGTAAAACACGATACAGTATTTTGTAGGAAAATATAGAAATAGACGCCAGAAGTGCTGAATAAACCGAGTTTACTATACTAAATCTGGTAATGATTACCAGACTCTTCTCTCCGTGCACAGATATTTATTGTTTAATGATCAAATGAACTTTTGTGCCTTTCCTTTACTATTTTGAAATAGTATATTACGATACGAGTGCGATAAAACTTTTTCTGACGAGTGTGAGTTTGGTACACTTGCCGAAGGCGAGAATTTTTTTCAAAATTTTTATTTTTCGCATTTTTTATATATTTTATATTTTATAATATTTATATAGCATCATCAAATGTTGCCTATGTATTTATAAAATTGTTATATTTTTGACAGACAATATATGATATCGATATAATTCATATATAGATTACATCCGATATGTAGAATAGGAATATACACTATAATATATACTACATAAAAAATATTCGTTTTTATATAGTTCTTTAGAATTTTATAAGTTCATATTGACTATAGAAAATATATGAAGATTATATACAAATATTTATATATAATTTAAATTTAATGTTTACATTATATTTTCCCTTGGGTGGAATAATTAATTATACGAAACACAACGTGATTTTTGTTTAAATTACGTCGGAAAATTGTAACATAATCCGAAATTTATTACTATTTTGTATATTATAATAATTGCATTGACAAATTTTGTCGTAAAAAAGATTTGTTTAGTAGTATATAAAATTATCTGCATGCACTGAGCAGCTAGTTAATTTCCTGATTAACATTTTGTTTTTTATAGATCCTTTTAATATTTTTTTATTACACAAATAATACTCAGTTTTGAAATTATGAATATATGGAGAAGTTATAAATGTCGAGTTTGCCAATAATTTATTTCCATAACTCAAACAGACGCCTTGGGCGTCAGGCGGTAAATTCTCCAATTTTATATTATAGAGAGATAGGAACACAGTGTTATAATAATAATTATTAAATCGTAAATTAAACGATCGTTAAAATGACAAATCTGAATCAAACCGAATTCTTGCATTTAATAAAATAATATGCTGGTAGAAATATTGAACCATGATCTGGGATATAATTTATTCGTCCGCCCAGTGATCCTTAATATTATTAAAATTCCCACAACCCACACAAGAAGCTGCAATTATTAACAATTATTTTAAGTCATAATTATTAAATAGCAAATTAACATAATCGTTACAATGACAAAGTTGAAGCAACCGAAAATCTAGCAATTAATTTTTTTGTCATTCATTTATGTCAGATGTCCGTAAAAAAAAAAAAAAATTAACGAGAATCTGATTCATAAATAGTTCGTTTTCTCTGCTCAGTGATTCTTAATTTCGTGAAGTTCTCATGTGCCACACATGGAGCTTTAATTACCGTCGTAATCAGCACTGCCGTCATCGAACAATGATTGACGAGTGGTTCTCTCTCTTAAAGACTACCACAACTGTCAGAAAGACCAATCACAAGACTCATTCCTCAGACTCGTAAATACATTACAAGTTATTAGGCATATTAGGTGAAAAATATTTATCCCACAAGAGTTAAACTTGGAATAGGAACAAAGTAGCTATTTGTATACACTGACAATGAAAGACTATTTAGATTTTGTTAGCGTTAGTCGATACTCAGCGTCGGAGACTCGCTGTAATTGTAGCCATCATCATAATCCCAGCCTCTCCGAATAATGATTAACGATGAGGTGATGCTGCTGCGTATCGAACCTCCGCACGGCATCTCCACGGCGACGAACTAGTTGTGCCGGTCCACAGACATGGATGAGCGTGCCACAGACTCAGCACGATATCACCTGCACAGTAAAGCTGGTTTTTTTTTTTTTTTCTTTTTTTTTTTTTTTTTTTTCTTATATACATGCCACGTCCCTTCTGGGGAACTGCACCACTCACGACTAGTAAGCGTGGTTATCGCTGTCTCGCGAGTACTGGCCACGCAGCAGCAGCAGCAGCAGCGGCAGCAGAAGCAGAAGCAGCAGGTGATGCGGATATCGTCCGCCAGATCGTGCGTGTCTCGTACGTGAGCCAAATCATCCCCACTCAAAGCAAGTCGCAATATGCACGTACACATGTGCATATGCAAGAAAAAAAAGAAAAAACATTTTATTTACTACAGTTACAGTGGTTGGCATATAAGTAATTCCACAGGAAATCAACCGAATTTGGATGTTTTTTCATCTCGCATTTTTTTATTCCAATGAAACTTTTTTTTTGCAAATTATACCCGTATTCTTTTGTTTGGACAAATTTTTTTTTTCTTTAATTATGAGATATTGCATTTTTTGGAAAAACGAGTGCATGGCGAAGTTCAAAAATTAATATTTACAGTTCTATTAGTCCTAAGAAGATAAACCAGAGCGCGTTTTAAAGTCAAAGAAATGAGGGTCCATAAAATAATTTTCAAATAATTATAAACTTGCAAATTACTATTGTTACTAATAATTGAAAAGTAAAATAATTTTTTTGCAATTCTCGGAATTTTTTTTTTAATTAAATTTTTCATTTTGTCCCGTAACGCTTACAATGTTTTTTTTTGAGATGGAGATTTGATGGACTCTATTTTTTTTTAATTTTATAAGCCACCGGCTGCTTCGGATGTACCGGCTTAAAAAATCGACGCAAACTTTTTCCCACTCTGGGTCATAGCTCAAAAATTTTGATATCTATAACAGAATTTTTGAGAGTAATTTTTTCATTTTTTAACACAGGTGCAATATTTTTTATTAAAAAAATTCATGAAAAAAAAAGTTGCTTTAAAAAAAAATCAAAAAAATAAAATAAAAGTGTTTTTTCGAGCACGTAGATTACTACAAAAAATTATGGACCCAATTGGAAGAGTTTAGGGTTGAACGCTTTCTGAGTTAGCGAGGAATTCCCCATATAATACATATCTACATTTGCTTTGATTTTTTTTTGCTTTTTTATCCCGTTTTGCGCGTATGAAGTATTATTCCATTTTTATTGGGCATTTTGCAGTTTTTTATGCACGTTTATTTGTTATTGATTTTTTTTATTCTTCTGTGTAAAAAGAATTTTCCTATTGGTAAATACGAAAAATAAGTAATATTTGTTACTAGTCGGTGGGTGACCACTGCGGTAAATAGAAGTGTTGGGTACGCACTACAAAATTCTTTTTTTTTTTATTTGTGTATTGTGTTTTCATTAATAGATCAATATTTTTCAAGATCCGAAATGAATTTCTTATTTTTTTGAATCAAAAGTTGCTATATACGAATTCCATTTTGACGTCAATAATAATCTCAACGGCTGTCAATGATGGAAATAATATTTTCAAGTATTCCTTTTCAAATATTACTGGTTCTAACATATATAAATGACCGGCGTTTATATTCATGACAGTAAATCTCACTAAATTTTGATCATTGTGTTTTTAACAAGATAAGTATATTTTACACATTTTACTTCCTTATAGAAGAAGCTTGAGATATAAATTCCGCTTTATTATTTCTTAACGACGGAGATTTTCCTAATTTTTTTAATTTCCTTCCATTTTTTCCATTTATTCGAAACAAGAATGTAAAGTAGAACCTTGTACATTGCTTCCTCATTATTTTTCACTTTTTACAAAGCTTCCTCTCTGAGCAAAAAAAAATCGATGAAAATTCTGCAGCATAAAGGTGACATTATAAAAAGAGTGAAATATAATATAGAAAGAATGTGCAAAATTCCACTTTGCGTCCTCTTCACGACATAATTCATGACCAATTTTTCAAAATTCTAAATTACACTGAAAACTTATTTTTTCGTTGATCTTTTAGAATTCCTATCATTTACCTTAAATCCTACAGGCTAAAAAACCCAGTACGTCAATAACGAGAATTTCTGCCTGTTTAGATGTCCACAGTGGCTTCAGCATTCGCTATGCATATAGTCTCAAAAGAGAACAAATAAAACGCGCAGCTTAACGTCGGAAGAGGAACGAAAAGCGAGTGAGATATAACGGAAGAAGCGTGGACTCTGCCAAAAATATAAGAGAGAGAGAGGAAAAGAAAGAAAGTGAGAGGCGATGAGCAGAAAGCATATCCCAGTTCTCCGTGGCGCTGGTACTGCCTCATTCCCGACGGTTAATTGCGGCGGTGAAGTTCGTTTAAGGCAAACAAGATTCTCCCGCTATCAGCGTGCCCCGAACCTCCACTTCTCTTCCTATACAGATATATACATATATATATATATAAATATATATCCTTCCTCTCGCCCCGTTCCTCTTCGTTTCTCTTCCTTCCATTTCCCTTCCTCTATACCCCGAATATATATGTGACGTTTATTGTTATTACGCTCGAGACCATCATAATTGAGACATAAACTTGCTGGTGCATGCTGTTAGACCGTAGCTATCTCCGTCTCACTTATTACTCGATGCCCTTCAGCCTCTCTCTCGTATTCACCGTTTTAATCCGTGTGGCTCGGACGCGTCGATTTGCAAAGGTTGGGAGTGGGGGAAAAGGGAGAGAGAGTGAGTAGTATAGTGTCGGAGCCTCGCGCGTCGTTGGTAATGACCTCTACTCGACGAGAGACAGTGCCACTGCGGCGATCGAGCGGCGAGCCATCGCCACCGCCTCTGCGTTAACGATGCGCGCAGCGAAACACATTTAACTATGTATATATACGTATATATTATATATAGACACATGTATAGTGCGTGAATATGGGATGGTACACGTGGACGGCTCACGCATGCGGTTAGGCGCGAAATGGGACTCCTCTTAGGACACGTATACCACGGATGAACAGTGTCCACTCTCGGATGCACTTGCGGACGGAGTTTCGGAGAATATGTCCCCTGCGTGTGTGGATCCGGATGCATTGTCCAGAGGGTCAATGTGCGTGGGTTGATGGCTGCAATGGATTATCGTGCGTTACAGATGGACTTCGCTCCCTAGAGCAATATTAGCCCTTTCTACTCTGTGGAGTTAAACAGAACAAAAAGAGATGATGATTTGGAGATATTGGGTCGGGGTATTTTAAGAGGCAGTGATACACCGGCAGGCATTACTTCGCCCAATGTTAAATGCCTATAGGTCTATCTCTCTCGCATGTAGCTCTGTCTCTCTCGCACTATTTTTCTTTTAATTCTCAAAAAAAAACGACTGACTCGACTGAGGAGCCAGAAGCTTAGCCCAATTGTACCATCCTGCCCCGTATTCCCTCAAAATGCAAGTCCAATCTGTGTTGATTTTTGAGAGAAAACAGCTTTTGAAATTTTGAGGTGTGGTGGGGGAAGTACCATTGCCTCTTAAAGAGAAGATGAATGGTTGGCAGTGGATCGATCCTACATATCCCAACTAAACACAGACGGTATTGAACACGGGCAACTGCTCGTGACGGTATTGAATACAAATCAACTGGACAAGTTACCAGTTCGACACGGCAGAACTTGACACAGTGTTAACTGGACACGGTGCAACTCGACACGGCAGAACCCGCGTAAAAATGATGTATTCAGGATGGAGTCTGGGCAGTCCGAGATGGAGTCCGGGTAGTCCAGCATGGAGAATGGGATTCAATCCGATCCCATTGTCCATCTTGGACTCCGTCCTGGACTGCCCAGACTCCATCCTGGCTTGTCCAGAATCCATCCTACACATCCCAGACTTACAGTGCGTGAATATGGGATGGTACACGTGGACGGCTCACGCATGCGGTTAGGCGCGAAATGGGACTCCTCTTAGGACACGTATACCACGGATGAACAGTGTCCACTCTCGGATGCACTTACGGACGGAGTTTCGGAGAATATGTCCCCTGCGTGTGTGGATCCGGATGCATTGTCCGGAGGGTCAATGTGCGTGGGTTGATGGCTGCAATGGATTATCGTGCGTTACAGATGGACTTCGCTCCCTAGAGCAATATTAGCCCTTTCCACTCTGTGGAGTTAAACAGAACAAAAAGAGATGATGATTTGGAGATATTGGGTCGGGGTATTTTAAGAGGCAGTGATACACCGGCAGGCATTACTTCGCCCAATGTTAAACGCCTATAGGTCTATCTCTCTCGCCCTATTTTTCTTTTAATTCTCAAAAAAAAAAACGACTGAGGAGCCAGAAGCTTAGCCCAATTGTACCATCCTTCCCCGTATTCCCTCAAAATGCAAGTCCAATCTGTGTTGATTTTTGAGAGAAAACAGCTTTCGAAATTTTGACGTTTGGTGGGGGAAGTACCATTGCCTCTTAAAGGGAAGATGAATGGTTGGCAGTGGCTCGATCCTACATATCCCAACTAAACACAGACGGTATTGAACACGGGCAACTGCACAAGTTGCTCGTGACGGTATTGAAAACAAATCAACTGGACAAGTTACCAGTTCGACACGGCAGAACTTGACACAGTATTAACTGGACACGGTGCAACTCGACACGGCAGAACCCGCTTAAAAATGATGTATTCAGGATGGAGTCTGGGCAGTCCGAGATGGAGTCCAGGTAGTCCAGCATGGAGAATGGGATTTAATCCGATCCCATTGTCCATCTTGGACTCCGTCCTGGACTGCCCAGACTCCATCCTGGATTGTCCAGAATCCATCCTACACATCCCAGACTCCATCCCGGATTCTGTCCTGGAGTCCATCCTGGAAGACGCATGTTTTTACGCGGGAACTCGACACAGAACTAACTGGACACGGCGCAACTTGACACGGCAAAACTCGACACATCACCAACTGGACACAGAAAACTCAACAAACATCAGTTCGACACCGGAAGACTGTGCAGTGGCTCAATTGAACACAGACCTCATTGGACACAGACGAGAAGTTTGGTGATCCAGCTTTGTTCCAATTGGACACAGACCCAAAAGAACAGACGCAATTGACGAGTGTGTCCTTAATTTTTTTCACTTATTCATTCATTATGGGTTGATATAAACCCATGTTATCACACTTAAAAAAACACAAAAGATCTTGAATTTTTGCAACTTGAAATTGAAAAATCTGTAAAAAAAAAACGACTGGATAATCGTAGCACAATAAAGTAAGTTGCATATTAAAGCTTCATTGATTCTTTGAAGCGCCACATTGTTTCCCAGCAAGAGAATTTTATAGTTCATTCAAACAATGTTAGGTGTGACTAGAATTAAAAGCCAACTATTGGTTTTCAGCATCATTGTAATCCGACTTTTCATTACTCCCCAATAGATGGGATAAAACCTTGTGCAAAACAAAACAACAAAAAAAAAGAATTAAATAGCACGCGATGAAGAACAAAAGAACGAAATTATGAAGCAATACAACAGAACTAATTATAGTATCGCACAATAAAATGAGAATTTATTGAGCGCAAACTGTCGTCACTCAACAATTTCCACGCTTACCACAATTTCTCTGAATAAAAAAATCGATAACGCACGTACATTCTATGGTGAACGCATGAAAGTCCAGTAATTCAGGAATAGCGTTTCGCTTCGTAAAATAGCATTTCATTCCGATAACGCCCTTAGCCGTTGCAGGGGGAGGGAAATTTGCAAGTGACTGCGATTGTGAGTCAACTGATCGACGTGTTCTTTATTGTTACGGAGATAGTGGAACACGATATAGCATCGTAACATAGTGTAAGCACACTCATCAGCACATTACCGTGATGCCGTACACATATATGTATGTGTATATATGTGTTTATGTATATATATATATATACATGTAGTGTATACTCTATATGTAGTACGTGGAATGAATGATGGCTCGGTTGGAGAAGCGTCACGAGAGTCGCTGTGCACGGCGCCCCCAACGACCGGTGTAGCCGTTTGTGCACGTGCGAGCGACTGCACGTCCTCAACTGTACACCAGCGAGCATAATATGGTACAGTGCTTCAACTCTGCGCGTTTGTCCGGAGGCAAAGGACCGAGCAGCCGGACTTCTGACAAATCGTGTGTCTTTCTTTGTGTTATACGCTTGTTCGTTTCACGCATACGTGCCACGTGCGCATATTATATACATGCAGAACGACGGAGCAGATTCATCTAGTACAGTCTTAATATTTTTATATTATAGAGAAAAAGCAATACAGTGGTGAAAAAGTAGAACTTTGCACATTGCTTCCTCATTATTTTTCGGTTATTACAAAACTTCCTCTGTGAGGAAGTATGTTAATCGATTTTGGCTTCCTCATTGAGGATGCTCTGTGAAAAGCGAAAAATAATGAGGAAGCCATGTGCAACGTTCTACTTTGCATCGTTTTTGGTAAAAAATCATCGTAAAGAGGCTTGCAATCGGTATTTTTTGTGGTAGAATATGCGACTTGAGAACGATAGTGAAGGCCAAAATTTTATATCTTAAAGAAAAAAAATTTAAGTTGGGTTTTCCGACCAGAAGTCGGATCCTTGAATTCTGGAAATAGAAACGGAAAAAAGTCACTTTTTCTAGAAACATGGTAAAATGGCATGTAATCGGTATTGTCTGTGATAGAATATGCGAAATCCCAATTTTCGGATCCCAAGTACTTATATGGTCTCGAAATATTACGTTTCGTCAAAAAATCCCCCAATCAGCCCTGGACCAAGAAATGGCCACGTTTCATGACATTTCTAATCGCATGGCATCGACATCCGAAATCCCAATTTTCAGGTCCCAAGCACTTACATGGTATCAAAATTTTAGGTTTCGTCCAAAAATCCCCCAATCAGCCCTGGACCAAGAAATGGCCACGTTTCGTGACATTTCTAATCGCATGGTATCGACATCCGAAATCCCAATTTTCAGGTCCCAAGCACTTACATGGTCTCGAAATTTTAGGTTTCGTCAAAAAATGCCCCAATCAGCCGTGGGCCAATAAATGTCGACGTTTCATGACATTGTTAATCATATGGCATCGACATCCGAAATTCCAATTTTCAGGTCCCAAGTACTTACGTGGTCTCGAAATATTACGTTTCGTCAAAAAATGCCCCAATCAGCCCTGGACCAAGAAATGGCCACGTTTCATGACATTTCTAATCGCATGGCATCGACATCCAAAATCCCAATTTTCAGGTCCCAAGCAATTACATGGTCTCGAAATTTTAGGTTTCGTCAAAAAATGCCCCAATCAGCCGTGGGCCAATAAATGTCGACGTTTCATGACATTTCTAATCATATGGCATCGACATCCGAAATCCCAATTTTCAGGTCCCTAGTACTTACATGGTCTCGAAATATTACGTTTCGTCAAAAAATGCCCCAATCAGCCCTGGGCCAAGAAATGTCCACGGTTCATGATATTTCTAATCGCATGGCATCGACATCCGAAATCCCAATTTTCAGGTCCTAAGTACTTACATGGTCTCGAAATTTTAGGTTTCGTCAAAAAATGCTCCAATCAGCCTGGGTCGAAGAAATGTCCACGGTTCATGACATTTCTAATCGCATGGCATCGACATACGAAATCCCAATTTTCAGGTCTCAAGTAATTCCATGGTCTCGAAATATTAGGTTTCGTAAAAAAATGCCCCAATCAGCCCGGGACAAAGAAATGTCGACGTTTCATGACATTTCTAATCGTAGGGCATCGACATCCGAAATTCCAATTTTCAGGTCCCAAGTACTTACGTGGTCTCGAAATATTACGTTTCGTCAAAAAATGCCCCAATCAGCCCTGGACCAAGAAATGGCCACGTTTCATGACATTTCTAATCGCATGGCATCGACATCCAAAATCCCAATTTTCAGGTCCCAAGCAATTACATGGTCTCGAAATATTACGTTTCGTCAAAAAATGCCCCAATCAGCCCTGGGCCAAGAAATGTCCACGGTTCATGATATTTCTAATCGCATGGCATCGACATCCGAAATCCCAATTTTCAGGTCCTAAGTACTTACATGGTCTCGAAATTTTAGGTTTCGTCAAAAAATGCTCCAATCAGCCTGGGTCGAAGAAATGTCCACGGTTCATGACATTTCTAATCGCATGGCATCGACATACGAAATCCCAATTTTCAGGTCTCAAGTAATTCCATGGTCTCGAAATATTAGGTTTCGTAAAAAAATGCCCCAATCAGCCCGGGACAAAGAAATGTCGACGTTTCATGACATTTCTAATCGTAGGGCATCGACATCCGAAATTCCAATTTTCAGGTCCCAAGTACTTACGTGGTCTCGAAATATTACGTTTCGTCAAAAAATGCCCCAATCAGCCCTGGACCAAGAAATGGCCACGTTTCATGACATTTCTAATCGTATGGCATCGACATCTGAAATCCCAATTTTCAGGTCCCAAGCACTTACATGGTCTCGAAATTTTAGGTTTCGTCAAAAAATGCCCTAGTCAGCCCGGGTCCAAGAAATGTCGACGTTTCATGACATTTCTAATCGCATGGCATCGACATACGAAATCCCAATTTTCAGGTCCCAAGTACTTACATGGTCTCGAAATTTTACGTTTCGTCAAAAAATGCTCCAATCAGCCCGGGTCCAAGAAATGTCGACGTTTCATGACATTTATCATCGTATGGCATCTACATCCGACATCCCAATTTTCAGGTCCCAAGTACTTACATGGTCACGAAATATTACGTTTCGTCAAAAAATGTCCCAATCAGCCCTGGACCAAGAAATGGCCACGTTTCATGACATTTCTAATCGCATGGCATCTTTTCATGGCATGAAATTTTAAGTTTCGTCATTTGCTATTTTGATGATTCGCTATTTTAACCCCCACCCTCTTACACATTGCGTCCCATACTTTTGGTCAGTGATCCACGTAACCGAAGCCAAAAATGAAAAAAGCACTTCATCACAGAGAAGCTCGCATTGTGGACGATTAGTAAAAAAATAATGAGAAACTTGTATACAAGTTTCTACTTCGTAACTTTTTAAAATTATTACAAAATTGTATTGTCTCCAAGAATTTGTTAGAAGCAGAAAAAAGCTCGACAGAAATTGAAATTGTGTGCATGTGCAAGCCGACTGCACATCCTCTATACTCTACTGTACATACGAGACATAATATGATACAGTACATATGTACTTGAACTCTATGCGTTTGTCCAGAGGCAAACGGACCGAGCAGTCAGACTTCTGACAAATTGTGAGTCTTTCTTTGTATTATACGACGCGTGTTCGCTTCACGCATACGTGCCACGTGCGCATATATTGTACACACTCATCAGAGCGACGGAGCAGACTCATCTTGCACTACTTCCTTTTTTTTTTCTTCTCTTTGTTCTTGCTATTTATCTCTTTCTCTTCGCTCGATCTTCGTCCGACCGACTTAATTGTTTAATCGCCGCGCGACGGAGAGAATGAGGAAGAGCGAGAACGAGACTCGTGCGAGATTCCCGGCATCGATGACGTTCCTCTATACGCTCGTGAGTTTATAGCGCGAGACGCGCAGCCGCGCGGCGAACGCTCCGGACCTCCTGTCTTGCCGTTTCACTCCTAATAAATTGTCCCGAATTGAGTTTTCGCGGCTGCGAAGCCCACGGCGCCGAAGAACGAGTGAACAAGTGGTTGTTTCCTACGTGAGTCACGATGACTCTCGTGATTACACCCAACGAATGACACAACCACTTGTTAAATTCTTCACCGTCGCTCTGACTATGTCTTCTCTTCTCCTCAATCTCTTCACGGAGATAATGCAAACGTCACCATTGACGATAAGATCAATTTTACTTAATCGATGTACTATCTACTCAGATCTCAAGAATTCTATAACCTGCTCATAAATAATATTATATATTAAAGATGACCGGGGCAAAATGGCTACGGGGCACGATGGAACAGGGGCATAATGGCACACCTCGTTAAAATGCCACCAGCGTACGCTGAAATCGTAAAAGAATTATGTTATCTTTGAAATTAAATTTAAGAGAATATAAACATCTATTGTTTTTTTACATCGAAAAATGAAAATTGTTGTTTAGAACATTGCAAATTTTTATTGTGATTATATTACTATTAATACACGGAGAGAAGAGGATTGGAATAATCTCCATAATTAGCATAGCGATAAAAAAATATCGCGACACTCTCTCGCTGGATGTAGTAGCTATACATAACTACACTGTTAAAAATATTTCGTATAAACTTTCATTATGGGTGAAGGAAGATCCTTTACATAAACTCGTATATTAAATTCAATATGCAAGTGAATTATAAAAGTACAGTATTTTCTACTAATTACTATAAAAATTTGGAAATTTGGTATGAAAATTAAGAAATAAAAAATGGAAATTTGTTATGAGAATTAGGCAATTTAATATAAAAATTTAGAAACTTAATATGAAAATTAGCAAATTCAAATTAACAATATGGAAAATTAATATGAAAATTAGGAAATTTAAATTAACAATTTGGAAATATAATATGAAAATTCAGAAAATAAAAAAAATAAATTGTATTTTTACTACAGTCATGCATTATAAATGTAGTATATCCACTGATAAATCAAGTTTCCAGTACTATAAATTCACAAACATTTTTATCAGTGTGTAGCTATATCTTTACTATGTGTACGTGTTTCTGCATCTTCACTATGGAAACTATTGCCACAATAGCTAACTAATTACTATTTGGTGGTGATTATTTCTATGAAGATTATATCCCTGGAAATTCAAACTACCATAAAAACTTGACGACCTTCCTGCAGATTCTGTTATTGGTATTCCGCTCGCAAACAAAAATAAAATCCCCAGTACATACGCATGAAAATTGGTTAAAAATCCAGCCTAATTGAGCGTTAGCGAATCGAGATTGATGAAAGCGAAAGAACACTGAAATTGGTGCAAAGATGTAGCAAATTACCAGCTTATTTCGTGAGCTTCGTGATTGAAGATACTGGAAGTGGCGAAGACATGAAAGATACGCAAAAAAGTGGAGAGAAGCCGTCTG
Source organism: Ephialtes manifestator (assembly GCA_963970395.1). Lineage (NCBI taxonomy): Eukaryota > Metazoa > Arthropoda > Insecta > Hymenoptera > Ichneumonidae > Ephialtes > Ephialtes manifestator. Next base: position 1,309,630 of record OZ019969.1, on the reverse strand, counting down.
CGTTAAAAGAGGGCTGGTTTCTTTCCGGTCGGAGTAACTGTCGAGGGGTTTGCACATCGTGCACTATGCGTTATTACACGTACAACGTTGTAATACCAGCGCAAGTAGCAGTGAATAATAGTGGTAGTACGTGTATATATGGCATAGAAATGTCGAGCGGTCATTCGCCAGGGTTCACGCATATCCTGCACAGACACTATGCGAACACGCCTTTATATTATCCTGACTGGTTGGCTACTCTCATGGTCGTCCTTCTTCTTCTTCCTCTTCTTCATCTTCTTCTTCTTCTTTTGGCTGTCCTCATCCTCATCGTTCCTCTCTCGAGACACACCCAAAAAAGTGGATGCCATTCTTGAACGCGGATCCGCATGCACTATATAAAGGCCCTCAACAATTTCGTTTCTATGGAGGATAATAAAAAAAAAGTGAAAAAAAAACAGAAGTGGACGCTCGAGGAGAAAAACGTAGAAGACGAAGAAGAAGAAGAGCTAAGAGAATAAAAGGAAATAGTCGCTGTCTTCGCAACGTGTAAACTTTTTACTTCTCTTTACAGACAGTATACGCTGTTTATACCTTAACACGTATAGTACGGTTTCAGGATTAAAAACAACAAAAAACCAGTACCGTGAATTATTTGGAGCGCAAAAATTGCGCTGCTAGCTCCGAGGATTTTTAAGATGCAAGGGAACGAGGACCTTTAATATATGTCCGGGATATAGCTTCAGGCTTATGTAGCACGTTTTTTGGGGTGGGAAGGAGAGACACCCTTGCGTTGATAATGTGAGGATGAGGTAATGGCCTGTAGGATCGATAATTAGGTCGATGTTTTCAGAAACAACGAGCGGAGAGCGAAGCGTAACAATGTGTTTGTTAGACAGATAGAGAGGAAGAGAGTACGAGAGAGAGAGAGAGAGAGAGGCTTTACTCTAGCACTCCGTGAGGGTTCATTATACCTCGTTGCGTCTTTTATTCCCCTAATTGCTTTATGACGCGCTGTTACGTGTCCTCTCCCCTACAGCACTCCCCACCCACACCGCCGTGCATTCGCCCTTTCCCGATTACCTCTCCCCTCCACTTTTTCACCGACCAACGACAAGACTGTGTAAACGCGGACGCACACGCGCACGCACTCTGCACTGGCGTTACAGTACTACCGCTTGTATTGTATTGTTACAGAAACCGGGGTCTTTTGGATCGTACTAACGATATAACAAAAGGCTGAACACACTTTTGGCGTTTCGAGGCCCAATTTTCTTGGGTAATACACAAAACTGTATCAAATTACTGCATCACTAAATGAATCTTAATTTAATTTGGTTGATTATCCCGCGCAGAAAATATAGTACGGGATGGAGTCCCGGATGATGTCCAGGAAGGAGTCCCGAATAGAATCTGGGCAATCCAGGCGGGAGTAGCAAATGGACGCTCATATGGACTTTGGCTTTTAATCATATCCTAAAATCTATCGTGAAGTTTATCACTCCATCCGTGACTCCCGCAAGGACTCAGATAACTTTCCCGGGTTTCTAACTGAGATGACAAATACTCCCTGGAATCGTCCCTGGACGATCAGCGAATTTCGGCAAATCAATAGCAGAGTCCATTCTGGTGTCCATTTTGGATTGTCGCCTGGACTGTCTTAAACACTATCCTGAACGGTCCGCGAACCTCGCCGGTTCAATCGCAAAGTTCACCCTGTTGTCCAATTTCGACTCTCGTCTAGACTGTCTTAGACTCCATCCTGGACTCTATCCTGGATAAACCGCAAATCTCGCCGGTTCAATCGCAGAGTTTATCCTGGTGTCCATTTTGGATGCTCGCCTGGACTGTCTTAGACTCCATCCCGGACTCTATCCTGGACGATCGGCTAATCTCGCTGGTTCAATCGCTGAGTTTATCCTGGTGTCCATTTTGGATGCTCGTCTGGACTGCCTTAGACTCCATCCCGGACTCTATCCTGGACGACCCGCGAATCTCACCGGTTCAATCGCAGAGTTTATCCTGTTGTCCCTTTTGGATTCTCGCCTGGACTGTCTTAGACTCTATCCTGAACGGTCCGGTAATCTCGTCGGTTCAATCGCTGAGTTTATCCTGGTGTCCATTTTGGATGCTCGCCTGGACTGTCTTAGACTCCATCCCGGACTCTATCCTGGACGATCCGCGAATCTCGCCGGTTCAATCGCAGAGTTTATTCTGGTGTGCATTTTGGATGCTCGCCTGGACTGTCTTAGACTCTATCCTGAACGGTTCGCGAACCTCGCCGGTTCAATCGCAAAGTTCACCCTGTTGTCCAATTTCGACTCTCGCCTGGACTGTCTTAGACTCCATCCCGGACTCTATCCTGGACGATCCGCGAATCTCGCCGGTTCAATCACAGAGTTTATCCTGGTGTCCCTTTTGGTTTCTCGCCTGGACTGTCTTGGACTCCATCGCGGAGTCTATCCTGGACGATCTGCGAATCTCGCCGGTTCAATTGCAGAGTTTATCCTGGTGTCCCTTTTGGATTCTCGTCTGGACTGTCTTAGACTCTATCCTGAACGGTCCGCGAACCTCGCTGGTTCAGTCGCAAAGTTCACCCTGTTGTCCAATTTCGACTCTCGCCTGGACTGTCTTAGACTCCATCCCGGACTCTATCTTGGACGATCCGTGAATGTCGCTGATTCAATCGCAGAGTCCATCCTGTTGTCCATTTTGGACCCTTGCCTGGACTGTCTTAAACTCTATGCCGGACTCTATCTTGGACGATCCATGAATGTCGCCGATTCAATCGCAGAGTCCATCCTAATGTCCATTTTGGACTCTCGCCTGGAATGTCTTAGACTCCATTCCGCACTCTATCCTGGACGATCCGCAAATTTCGCCGATTCAATCGCAAAGTCCATCCTTATGTCCTTCGTGTGTAGTTGAATCCAGGACAGCTTTGCAGTCTTATATACACTGAGGCTTCAAGTCACTTGCGAGAAACGCTCCGTCCGTTCGCCATCTAGTGGCATAATTCGAAATCATATTTTGCTAAATAAACCAAAAGACGTGATTATTCTGACATTCCTACAATTTACGATGTTTTGCTAAGTAAAACAAAAGGCGTGAATATTCTGACATTCGGAAAATTTACGATATTTTGCAAAATAGTTCTTCATAAGTGCAGCTACATCTAATTTTGTCTGGTATTGTATTTGACCGAAATCGAAAAAGCGGTTAAATAAATGTTAAATACATCATTTAGTGTAGGAATTTGAATTTTTCTTTATTATTTCTTGACGACTACAATTTCTGACAAACTATAATTTTTCAATTTTATTTAAAACAAGGATCCAAAGTTGAATTCTGCTTTCTCATTATTTTCCACTATTTAAAAAGCTTCGTCTCTGCAGAATTTATTTATCTGAGAATTTTTTTTTTCCGACGATTTATGTTCTTAAAAAATATATCAGTTTCAGGCTGTTTCATCAATCAATTTATTTGTTTGATTAATTAGACTCGATGGGTCATAAATCCCTACAGAATTATTTACTGCAACAGAATAAATCAAAATTACCGATAGAATTTCGACGTCTAGTTTTTTTGTTTAAAAAGCTAATATTAATATTAGTTCTTTTTCCATACTTTGTTCTTGAATAGAAAATGGATGATAATGATACCTTTATCGCTGGGTATTAATTCCTCCCGTAGAAATTGCCTTCTACCTAAATAAATGAAGAAAATGGCTGAGAGATTGTAATTAGATCAAGAAAAGTTTTTCGAAAATCGTTAAATAGTGATGAAATCATTTAGCCCCGGCCTCCGATCCTTTCGCTTCACTGGCCGAGCAGCTCACACAAGCGCAGAAGAATAAACCCAAACACACACATTCCCGTCACCCTCGTCATTCCCCAGGAGGCCCGACTTTCGGGGAGTTAATTGCGCCGTCGGAATTTCGTTGGCAAATTATTCTTTCATGCCTCTGGAGAGAGAATGTATTACCTTGTCTCCCCTCTCTCTGTTCTCCGCGATATTACGTCTCTCTTTCTCCTTCACTATAGCTTTTCCAACCCTCATTTGTGCCGCCTTCTCAATTCGCAAAATACTATGTAGTCCAGAATGTTTGTGCGTTTATCCATATTGTAGTTCTTACAGAAATTGCAAAAACGTGTTTTCCACGCCCGTAATGAAAGAGAAAGTGAGGGTCTGAAGTAGACCTTGGCAAACTAGTTCACCTGTTATTATTATTAAGTGTTTGGCAGGCAATGTTTGCAGGAAAGTCGAAGGTTGAGGAAGGGTTATCGATCTGCCCCTCGCGAATACTAAAAGGGTAGCAAATTTATTCGATTGATCCCTGAACTTAATCTTCTCTATACCATCGCGCTTTAATGTGTGACTTTCTTACTTGTTCTTTGTTTTCTGTCATTTTTATACACACGAAGAAAATTCTGTCGTCGACAACTATAAAAATGACAGCAATGTTAAATGCGACCATTTTTTTTATAGATTCGAAAACCAAAATAGTCGTCGCAACTATAAAAATATAGCTGGAACAATATTTATTTACCACTACTAAAAAAAACGTTGCAATGATTAAAAATGATTTGCTGACACTTTGTAATTGTGTAAATTTTTTTTTATAGATTCGAAAATCAAAATAGTCGTCGCAACTATAAAAATATAGCTGGAACAATATTTATTTACGACTACTAAAAAAAAATTTGTAATGATTAAAAATGATTTGCTGACACTTTGTAATTGTGTAAAATAATGATTTTGTTCACTCGGCGCACCTTCAGGTATCAAATTTGGATAAATGCAATTTTTACCCTACTTCATATCTTTGTGATTCACCGATTTATGTTTTTTAAAAAGAAATACTCAATTCATATGAATCTTCTATAAAAATTATTTAAATTATGACATTAATTGTGTTGTCCATAGAAAATTCTTTGAGCTGGTCAAAATAAAGATATCAATTCGATTAAAAATATAAATATATCATACTGAAGTATAGTCTAATTTCTGACAATTTTCGCCAGAAATTTGCAACAAGGTTATGATTACAACTTATCTTCTTAATATTCTTAATAAGAATATTATAGTGAGAAACTATCGATAAAAATCGGAAAAGTGTCAATTTAAGTTAACAAAAATAATCTGTTCAGCCTAGCAAGAACAGGATTAAGCTAATCCCATAAATAATTAACAAAAGCCTATCGCACTCGTGTATTAGTGAACATCAAGAACAAGTTTCCTTGGCACGCCTAACTATTACCACGAAATCCATATCGGCCCCTGTAAGCTTTTAGTATATTCCCAGAGCTAAAATCAATATCTCTCGGATAAACGTGAAACCTCAATTCTAGGATGAATTAAGCTCTTAAATCTTATCCATACTCGACATTCTTCTCTTTCAAATGTCCTTCTGAATCAATGTTTTCCGATATTTCGAATCGTATTATAAAATTTCACTGCCAATCGTGTGTCCACATGAAATTCCATATCCGAGTGGATATGGAATATTCGTGAGTTTCCAGATCGGAGGAGAATTTTAACTGAGGATAAGATTAACGAGTTGGTGTTCTCAAAGTCCAATATTACGGCGTATTATCGAAACAATGAAAGAAGACAGGTTTGGAAGGAATATCCATATCACTCGGATATGGAAAACTCGGGCGAATCTGGAGTGAGCGGTTATTTCCGTTTTATTATTCAACCACGAGAATGCAGAGATGATTTTTGCGAGGCTCCGTAAACGGACCTAATGGGGAAATACTCGCTGCATTATTTTGTCTTCTCTATGTGAAGGGATATGTAGGTATACATATCGCCCGACTGAGAATCCCTCGCCGCATCGCCAAGTAAATGCATTTTAATTCCATATCCTTCGCGAAAGCCTGGTGAGCCAGAAGCACCTTTTGCAGGCTCTACAACCATGTATTATATTCCGATAATCCTCTGTGGAATGGATAAAGGCGGTGGCTCATAGCACATAAGCCAACGTGTGCATATACATATATATTCTGTGTGGTAATGGTATAACATATTTTGGCTGAAAAATATGTCTTAATTATCGTACCTTTTGCCTACTTTTTCTTTTCTTTACATTATTTTTCGCGAGCTTATACAGGAGAAAATAATCCTCGGCTCAGAGTGTGCTAATGAGATATATTTTGGTGACTTGTGAAGGCAAATTGTATGTAAAAGAGTGCTCAACTCAATGTGCAGCTAGTGGATGACTACGCATGCGCAGATCGAGCGCCCTCTAATGGCTGATGGAAAAGGTTAGGTACATGTAAACTGTGTGGGAATTGTATAACATATTTCGGCTCAAAAATATGTTTTAATTATCGTACTTTTTGCCTGCTTTTTGTTCACTTTTTTCACAATTTTATACAGGAGAAAATAATCCTGGGCTCAGAGTGTGCTAATGAGATATATTTTGGTCACTTCTTCTTCTTCTGTTTTAGGACTAACTCCCTATTTATTTAATTTATTTAATTTATTTAATTTATTTAATTTATTGTATTTATTGTATTTATTGTATTTATTTTATTTATTTTATTTATTTTATTTATTTTATTTATTTTATTTATTTTATTTATTTTATTTATTTTATTTATTTTATTTATTTTATTTATTTTATTTATTTTATTTATTTTATTTATTTTATTTATTTTATTTATTTTATTTATTTTCTTTATTTTCTTTATTTTCTTTATTTTCTTTATTTTCTTTATTTTCTTTATTTTCTTTATTTTATTTATTTTATTTATTTTATTTATTTTATTTATTTTATTTATTTTATTTATTTTATTTATTTTATTCATTTTATTTATTTTATTTATTTATTTACCAGGTACTTATGCACTGTGAAAAGAAATGCTTGAATGAACTAAAACGGCGTACACCCTCGTTCACACGAATTTGTTTCGTTAGAACAACCAAATGTTCAGTTTCTTCAATAATTATTAGATTCAATTGTCTACAATATATTTGCGGTAACCAAAATATATGGTATACCAACTAAAAATTAGTTTGAACGAGGGTCTGCGCCGGTTTTGTGGATTAAAACATTTTTTTTTCTCAGTGTATAAGATAAAATAATCGTAGGGTCAGGCTGTGCAAATGAGATATATTTTGATCACTTGTACAGGCAAATAGTAAGGAAAATAGCTAAATGGGATTTCGTAAAGTTTATTTCAAAGCAACGCGAGAATAAAGCAAGTACAAGCATCATTGGAATATAAAATTTAATGTACTTCCTTGACTAGATAATGTCAAACACCAATTTTACAAGTTTCTTGTGCTTGATGTATAAGATTTGAATAAAAATAATCGTAAAGAGAGAGCATAAAAAAAATCCTTCGTGATACTTTTTTCGGTGACTCAGAGGACCATTTAAGGTGGTCGAGTCACGTTTAAACCAAGATTTCTCTACATTGACACATTTTAACCTCCTTAAATCACCCAAGACAAGTTGTCCCATTCGAGATAAATTTTTCCAAGAACAGACGCGATCCCAGCAATAATTTAAATGGCTTTCCAGAGGCAATAAAACCCCCCAACGATTTCCGCACATTAAAACCATTTGTGACTAATCCGCGACGCCCTTAGCCTCGCCGATTGCGCAAACGTTGCAACCGCGCCGCGACCGCACTCGTAACTCAAGATCCGACACACTCAAGATTCAGCCACAAAGATATGTGAAGAAATAGTAAATTCAGAACCATAAAAACTCCAATTTCGGATTAGTCAACATGCAACAGGATTTAAAACCTCCAAACTTTCTTATATCCCCTTAAGCCATTAACGATACTCACGTCATTATCATCACAGATGAGAACTTCCCTCATTTCGTTAAGTATTTCGGTTCTCCGACTTCCAAAACATTAAAAATAAAACGACAAAGGATTTTATAGGTGTTTGCTCGAAAATACTTGAGGTACGTGGAGCCATTCATTCCGAGTATGCATATTGATATACGACGATGGTCTCTGAGTTATTCCGTTAAAAGTTTCCTGCTGATAACCGAATCTCGATACAGGCTATAAATCTTGGCCTCGTTAAACGATACACGGTATACTGGAATATAATACATATACATATATATACAGCGCACGGATAGTGTTGTATTAAGGTTGAAGTAGCTAGGTTACATAGAGGAATTGGTATGTGCCAAGGGTATAGTGAAGTTCTTGCTTCGTACCTCGGTTATCCTTGAGCAGGACGAGGGAAGCCGAACTCGTGAGGAATGTCCGGCTTCTGGCGGAAATGGTCGAGACAGGTCGCTGACGAATTATCTTCCCAACCACTTACCCTCTTGCCTCTGGGTCTATATATACACAAATATACATCTACATCTATACATAAACAGCAAAGTTACATACATATACAGATTCTGCCGTAGAAGCCGAAGTTGAAACGAGGCTCTCTTCGTTCTATAGGCGGAGGATGTAGCTTAGTCCATAAAAGCAGCTATGCCAGTCACTAAAACCTTACGTGTCTCTAAAATATTTGTGAGGATTTTTATAGCGTGAGGAGTAGAGGATAGGAAAAACCTTCAGCGAGAGAAGTGAAAAAAAAAAACGTACAAAATAAGGAATAAAGAGGAGAATAAAAAAAGAAATGAAGAAAAAAAAAGAAAAACAACGGTAAAGATCGTTGCCCGCTCGCCTGACTCTTGTCCCGCACGTATATTATGACATGTATAGGTATATGTAGTGAAGCTGCACACGGTTACTGAACTGGCCGATACTTAAAAAAAAAAAAAAAAACGAGTTTTGCACGGACGTATGGGGACAAAAATAAGAACTGGTATTATATACGGCTTTTCAGCAATATTCTCGCGTTCGACCTCGGCAAGGTCGACGTCAACTGTGAGATAGGCACGTCCTCGTGGCTCTTTCGCATCACCACTGACTACACCCAACGCCATCGTATCGTGTTATGTGCTGGGAATTAAAAAAATTCCAGGGACGTCGTCCTTGCTACAGTAACGGCGTGTGTGTGTGTGTGTGTGTACATCGTGTCCTTTGC
>OZ019969.1:1270627-1295627 GCA_963970395.1 Ephialtes manifestator | reverse complement strand
CGCCTTTGTTTGTGGTAATTTTCAAAAAAATACTATAATATGTTCAAATTTTATTTGACTTAGCAATGTTTGAAAAATGTTTGCACGCTCTCTATCATCCTTAAATTTTTAACTATTGATCTAAATAATTTTTTATGAATAAAACTATGTTAAAGGAGGATCGGTATTAAATTTGGAATAAATCTGTAATAAAGTTCGGTTTTTATAGGATTTTGAAATTTTAAAAAAATATTCGTTTTGCTCTAACTCACGTAAAATCTCACCAAATCAACTGAAATTTTCTACATATGAAAAATAATATTCGGCGTAGCTACTTACCAAATTTGGTCGTGATCGGTAAAGCGGTTTGAATTTTACGTGATTTTGAATATTTCAAGAACTATATAGGTAACGAAAAATGTTGCAAAGTAGAACTTTGCGCATTCTTTCATCATTTATTTTCATTTTCTACAGAGCTTCTTGTATGTGGAAGCCAAAATCATCAAATAAGCTTACTCATAGAGGTGGCTTTGTGAAAAATGAAAATTAACGACGAAGCAATGTGCAAAGTCCTACTTTACAACTTTTTTATGCCTGCAACGGCGGAACGGCACAAATAGGTAAAAATATTTTTTCTCCCGACTCCACTAAAATAACCCCATGTCGTGTCCGCAACGCGGACGGAAAATCGCTCATTTGTTACGAATGACGTACGCATGCGCAGTCCGCTTTTATTACCTCCCTCGGGAGGTAATCAGTTCATTCCTGCCCGGTGAGAGTAATAAAAACCGTACGACGCATGCGTGTCATCATTTGTTAAAAATGAGCTTATTCTCCGTCCTTGTTGCACACACGAAATGTGGTTATTTTTTAGCGAAATCGGGAGAAAAGTATAGTACGTAACATGGAAGGGATGCAATTTTTCACCCCGTGTGAATTTCCAACTTCACTCTCGGCGAAAAGTTGCACTTCCCTCCCTTGTAACGTAATGTACTATTCTGCCCGCTGTAGCACTTTTCTTCCCGCTGCGTTACTTTTCGTCCCGCCGGTCAAAAATCGCCAACTTTCCACCCGCGTTGTAGGCATGAAATGTGGTCTTTTTAGCGTAGTGGGGAAAAAAGTATTAATTGTACATAATTGTATTCTTATTGTACAAGCGTTATCAACATCCTGAGCAATTCGTGGACAATTAAATTAATGCCTTCTTCTCAACCACAAGACATTTTGTGAGAATAAAGCATTTTAATCTGCACCATCTCGAGTATTCTGTGCTATATGTACAGATATATACATATTACTCGAATACATGTATGTATGAATCTCTTCTTAAGGGAGACTCGCGAACGTAGCGAAATAGTTGAGAAAAGATAACGAAGAGAAGAGGTCGCGAGGCGTTTCTCCTGAGATAAGGGGTAAACGCTTTTGAAAATTACTGGAAACCGCGAGAACGGGTTGGCCAATGTACGAGAGGTTTTGACTTGGTGGGGGTTGCGGGTCGCGAGCTCGTAAATCTTCAAAGTTTCTCCGACCTTCCATGCATAAGTGATACCTATACACCGCGGCGCCTCGCCGATGTCCTTCTTGGTCTCTGTTTTCTTGCTCGCTCCAAAACTTTTGGCTCAGCTAGAAATACTTGTATAAGAGAAAACGTAGAAGCTGCGTCGTCGTCTTCGAGGTTTCCCTGGTTGTCCTTGTCCTTTTGCACCATTTTCCTCTTTTTCTTTCTCTCTTTACTTTCGGCATTTAAATTCGGCAATATCCTGAACGAGACGTGATATCCATCATGAAGAATGTCATTATTTCGGAAACTTCGATGTTCAAAATCACCTCAATGTCAGAATCTCACCAGGAGACGATTGTAATTGAATTTTTAATTGATGTACAGGAAAAAGATGATGAACTTGAAAATCTTTTTTCTGTCCTAAAATATATATATATATTTTTTATTAATATAATCGCTAAATAGCCAAGGTACTTTTGTCGCTCCAAAACTTTTGGCTCAGCTAGAAATACTTGTGTAAGAGAGAACGTAGAAGCTGCGTCGTCGTCTTCGAGATTTCCCTGGTTGTCCTTGTCCTTTTGCACCATTTTCCTCTTTTTCTTTCTCTCTTTACTTTCGGCATTTAAATTCGGCAATATCCTGAACGAGACGTGATATCCATCATGAAGAATGCCATTATTTCAGAAACTTCGATGTTCAAAATCACCTCAATGTCAGAATCTCACCATCATCTGCTGTAAGCAGATAAGATTGTCTTCGAATTTTTCAGCTCTATAAAGTAACGGTACCAATGATCAAATACGTCACAAGTCATCGGACATTTTTCTATTTATTAGAGTTTATTACGAATTTAAATATCAAAAAGTCAAAATTGAAACTTGAAATCGTATCTACATTTTTTAATTGATGTACAGGAAAAAGATGATGAACTTGAAAATCTTTTTTCTGTCCTAAAATATATATATATTTTTTTAATTAATATAATCGCTAAATAGAAAAGGTACTTTTGTCGCTCCAAAACTTTTGGTTCAGCTAGAAATACTTGTATAAGAGAAAACATAGAAGCTGCGTCGTCGTCTTCGAGGTTTCCCTGGTTGTCCTTGTCCTTTTGCACCATTTTCCTCTTTTTCTTCCTCTCTTTACTTTCGGCATTTAAATTCGGCAATATCCTGAACGAGACGTGATATCCATCATGAAGAATGTCATTATTTCGGAAACTTTGATGTTCAAAATCACCCCACTGTCAGAATCGCACCAGGAGACGATTGTAAGCAGATAAGATTGTCTTCGAATTTTTCAGCTCCAAAAAGTAACGGTACCAATGATCAAACAGGTCACAAGTCTTCGGACATTTTTCTATATATTTGAGTTTATTGCGAATTTAAATATCTAAAAGTCAAAATTGAAACTTGAAATCGTATCTACATTTTTAAATTGATGTACAGGAAAAAGATGATGAACTTGAAAATCTTTTTTCTGTCCTAAAATATATATATATATTTTTTATTAATATAATCGCTAAATAGCCAAGGTACTTTTGTCGCTCCGAAACTTTTGGCTCAGCTAGAAATACTTGTATAAGAGAGAACGTAGAAGCTGCGTCGTCGTCTTCGAGGTTTCCCTGGTTGTCCTTGTCCTTATGCACCGTTTTCCTCTTTTTCTTCCTCTCTTTACTTTCGGCATTTAAATTCGGCAATATCCTGAACGAGACGTGATATCCATCATGAAGAATGTCATTATTTCGGAAACTTTGATGTTCAAAATCACCTCAATGTCAGAATCTCACCATCATCTGCTGTAAGCAGATAAGATTGTCTTCGAATTTTTCAGCTCTATAAAGTAACGGTACCAATGATCAAACAGGTCACAAGTCTTCGGACATTTTTCTATTTATTAGAGTTTATTACGAATTTAAATATCAAAAAGTCAAAATTGGAACTTGAAATCGTATCTACATTTTTTAATTGATGTACAGGAAAAAGATGATGAACTTGAAAATCTTTTTTCTGTCCTAAAATATATATATATTTTTTTAATTAATATAATCGCTAAATAGAAAAGGTACTTTTGTCGCTCCGAAACTTTTGGCTCAGCTAGAAATACTTGTATAAGAGAGAACGTAGAAGCTGCGTCGTCGTCTTCGAGGTTTCCCTGGTTGTCCTTGTCCTTTTGCACCATTTTCCTCTTTTTCTTCCTCTCTTTACTTTCGGCATTTAAATTCGGCAATATCCTGAACGAGACGTGATATCCATCATGAAGAATGTCATTATTTCGGAAACTTCGATGTTCAAAATCACCTCAGTGTCAGAATCTCACCAGGAGACGATTGTAAGCAGATAAGATTGTCTTCGAATTTTTCAGCTCCAAAAAGTAACGGTACCAATGATCAAACACGTCACAAGTCTTCGGACATTTTTCTATTTATTAGAGTTTTTTACGAATGTAAATATCAAAAAGGCAAAATTGAAACTTAAAATCGTATCTACATTTTTAAATTGATGTACAGGAAAAAGATGATGAACTTGAAAATCTTTTTTCTGTCCTAAAATATATATATATTTTTTTAATTAATATAATCGCTAAATAGAAAAGGTACTTTTGTCGCTCCAAAACTTTTGGTTCAGCTAGAAATACTTGTATAAGAGAGAACGTAGAAGCTGCGTCGTCGTCTTCGAGGTTTCCCTGGTTGTCCTTGTCCTTTTGCACCCTTTTCCTCTTTTTCTTCCTCTCTTTACTTTCGGCATTTAAATTCGGCAATATCCTGAATGAGACGTGATATCCATCATGAAGAATGTCATTATTTCGGAAACTTCGATGTTCAAAGTCACATCAGTATCAGAATCGCACCAGGAGACGATTGTAAGCAGATAAGATTGTCTTCAAATTTTTCAGCTCTATATTCTGTGAAGACTGCTCCAACTTATAATTTTTCCGTTGTTGAAATTTCTGCTTGCGAAAAACGGACGAGAAGTCATTAGAAAAATGTTCTGTTAGAATTTGCGGGATAGTTGAAATAGGGTTCGACTGCTAGGTCCAAATTTTAATGCCACAATAGCTTAGACACAGAAAAAAATGCAGCAATCCATGACTCGAACGATTTACAGAAGCATCTCAATTTCTAGTAGCGAATTTAGGAACTCGATATTCAAATTTGGTGTCACAACCAATTACTTTTTTGGTCCAATCAAAAGATTGGATAACCTAGCCAACTTAGTCACTTGGGGCGTATTTAGCCATGTCAATGTTTGGGGCAATCAATTATTTCTCTGCGTGCGTTATAATTGCCTCTAATTGAAACAATCTATCGAGACATCCCGAGTAGAAATGCTATTAGAGTCTTAAGGTTTGCTTTTCTGTGGAATGCTCACGGAGAGAAATTTCTGTGTTGTGAAAACACAAAACGATGACAACAAAAATCGTTACGTTAGGCTGACAAATTAGTTTTGCTATTCTGACAAATCTTTTGTTTCTAATTTCAAGTTTCCAATCTAATCTAATCTAATTTCTAATTTCAAGTTTGAACTCAATTTCGAACTTAAGTTCAAACTTTGGACTATAAATTCGACCCGAACTGTGAACAGTGAAGATTAATCGGAAGTAGCTACCGACATAAATTTTATGTCTGCCGAAACTATCATACCCCAAGCATTCAAAAGTTGATTGTTTCAATTAACCATTCCCAAGTTAACAGTTATATACAGTCCGACACATTCCATGTGATGGAATTGGGCATATATAGTCTGTATCAGAGTTGTAAAAGCCTAATTATTTTTTAAACAAAATTGATGCTATAATTGACTTTGTAATTATGTTTCCATAGTAATAATTTGTAGTGATTATAATATGATGGATATACTTTTGAATAGAGGCAAAAAATATTAATTCCCCATAAAATTTCATGATAACCTTATTGAAAAAATGGAAAAATACTATTAATGCATTGCAAAAGTGATGGAGGCCTGTGGTTATCCATTATTCTCATAATTTCTCCCAAAATTTAATTAAATATTCGCTTTTTCTTAAAGCTATTCAAAACTTCACATATCATTTTATGATCGCTACAGGCTATCATTACAAATTCGTAACTACAAAATAAACTGTCTGTAAACTTTATATACCATCTATATACAATTTTTATATAAGATTAGCTGTGAAGTTAGGTTTATGTATAAATTGCCAGTAATTCTTCGAAAACTTGATTGGTACAACGAATTGAACATTTTTGCATACGTTTTCTTTATTTTTGGCCGTTTTTTAACGCGGGCACCTGATTCTGAAAATTAAGATATTGTAATGTAATTTATATTGTATATATTATATATTCCATGGGGAATCAAAAAAAAAAATTAGTTAAACATTCCGAATTTTTGCGATTCTAAATTTGTCGGAAATTCGAAGTCGAACAAAAAAAAAATGCAAATCTATCTGACCCGATTTTCTGCTGATTACGAAATTGTCAATCGTTTTTTCGATAATTCAAAAATTACGATGTAAAAAAATCAGGCTTTTCACATTTTGCTGTAGAAATTTTGAATTATCGACAAAAAAAAATTGTCAATTCGATCGTTTGTTCTAAATTTGTATTCTACAAATAATACAGAACCTGCCAATTGTTTTGTCGATAATTATAAAATTATAATATAAAAAATCAGACTTTTCACGTTTTGCTGTAGAAATTTGGAATTATAGAAAAATTAAAATTATTAATACGATCGTTTTCTCTAAATTTGTATAATACAAATAATACATTTCAATACAAGGGAAACAAATTTGTACTAAAACCTTGTACCATAGTAGTCCATATGTGGGCCAAATTAGAACCCGGTATTTCGGAATTTGCACGAGCCAGTGCGAGAATGAGATTTTTCGAAAAATTCAAAATGCCATAAAATTTGAATGGCTGGACAGATCTGCGTCAAATTTGTACTTAAATATTTTTCGATAATAGTCTATATATGAACAAAATTTAAGATCAATCTGTGCAAAATTTCAAATTTTTTTTTTTTTCGTGGCGGCATTTTTTTTTTCATATTCACCAAAATCGAAGTTTACCGACATATCGATAGTTCCTTTGACTAAATTCATTATTAATAATCAATAATCGTGAAATCATGTCGAAAATTGCAGCCGAATATCTCAGATTTTACAGAGATAAAGTCTTTAAAGACATTTAAAAAAAAATTGAAATTGCAATAACATTGGAACCACTTTACCGATTTTCTCCAAATTTGGTACAGATTATGGTTTGATGGTAGTCTATTTATGTACAAAATTTCAGCCCGATATCTCTCAATTTATGGAAATTATAGCGTGAAAACGATTTTTTCAAAATTTTCAAAATGCTGTAAAATGTAAATTTTCGAACCGATTTGCGTCAACTACAATCCCAAACAGTATTCTATGATAGCCCACTCGCGTGCCACATTTGAAGAACATCCAATGAAAAATACGACAGTTATCGCGCGACCAATGAAATCCACTTAAAAACCACTTTTCTCGACGTTTTATGACTTTCTGAGTACACTGACATGAAAATCTCGAAAAACACTTTTTTTAGCCAGTGTGGGTTTGTAGTAAAAACCAAAGGCTATAATCAAACGGGCTGAAAAAAAAAATTTCTTTCGAGTATTGAACGAAAATTTTCAGTATGACGTCAACAAACAAATATTCCGTAAGTGTCGGCATAAATTTCTGCTAATTTATTGCACAAGAAGTGAAAATTGTCTTTCGTGAACCCAACTCGAGTTGCGCAGTATCGTTTACAGGACATAGACACGAATTTCCGTGTACTTAGAATACGAAGTCGTGTTAATTATAATAATTTGGTTATACGAAGCTGCGTAAGCTGCTCTCGTTGCTTTACAGCCCTCACCACTGGCTCAACCAACTGTCAGAAACCGCCGTATTTCATTAATGATGTGTCGAAAATCAAGTTCATCTCCCTGGAATATTACATTTCTCGCTTTAGTATTATAAACGTTGAGCTCAACTCGACCCTCATGCATTAAACTCGTGTATGCTCAGCTCTCACATGCCCGTACAGTTTCCTCGACTTAAATTGAGTTTCGAGCTCACTCGGAAATACGTGTAACTTCCAACTTTTCGAAATCCGTAAATGTACCTTATCGAAAAGTTTCGACGCAAACCGCTGAACAAATTCGTGTTAATAAAAATTTTATTCGCACTTTCGTGCTTATGATGCTATTGTATAAACTGCGGTTGATTGAGTTTCATGGGGAAAAAAAAAATTTACCTCAATTACGTGTATTCTGTGCGCGAAAAAGAAACATCAAAACGTTTTTTCTCGCGGAATTAAATTACCGCATGTTATTATAATGGTTGTATATCTTTTTATGAGTATGAGATTTTTTTATAACTATATTTATGTCTTGTAATTGAAAGCTAGATCGCGAAAAATTCAAGATTATTTCTTATGAAGTTTTGAATTGACTTTCTATTCCAGTCAAGATTTAATTAAAAAATAATATTTTCTAATTGTTATTTTTCTTTTGTAGCTTTAAAAAAACTGAACTCCTGAATTTGTGATAATAATAATCGAAAAAAATGCACAAAAAGTGCTATCAAGTAATTTGAATTGACTTTCAATTCCATTCAAGATTTGATCAAAAACGAATATTTTCTAGTTATTATTTTTTTTATAGCTTAAAAAAACTGAATTCCTGAATTTGTGAAATAAATAATCGAAAAAAATTCACAAAAAGTGCTATCAAGTAATTTGAATTGACTTTCTATTCCATTCAAGATTTCATCAAAAACGAATATATTCCAATTATTATTTCTTCTTCTGTAGCTTAAAAAAAAAACTAAACTCCTGAATTTGTGATAATAATAATCGAAAAAAATGCACAAAAAGTGCTATCAAGTAATTTGAATTGACTGTCTATTCCATTCAATATTTCATCAAAAACAAATATATTCCAATTATTATTTTTTCTTTTGTAGCTTAAAAAAAAATAAACTCCTGAATTTGTGATAATAATAATTGAAAAAAATGCACAGAAAGTGCTATCAAGTAATTTGAAATGACTGTCTATTTCATTCAATATTTTATCAAAAACAAATATATTCCAATTATTATTTTTTCTTTTGTAGCTTAAAAAAACT
Organism: Ephialtes manifestator; assembly: GCA_963970395.1. Classification (NCBI taxonomy): domain Eukaryota; kingdom Metazoa; phylum Arthropoda; class Insecta; order Hymenoptera; family Ichneumonidae; genus Ephialtes; species Ephialtes manifestator. The sequence goes on along the minus strand of OZ019969.1, from coordinate 1,287,022 downwards.
AAACTCCTGAATTTGTGAAAATAATAATCGAAAAAAAAGCACAAAAAGTATTATCAATTAATGTGAATTTACTTTCTGTTCAATTCAAGATTTCATAAAAAATGAATATATTCGAATTATTATTTTTCTTTTGTTGCTTAAAAAAACTGAACTCAAAAATGCACAGAAAGTACTATCAAGTAATTTGAATTGACTTTCTATTCCATTCAAGATTTCATCAAAATCGAATATATTCCAATTATTATTTTTCCTTTTGTAGCTTAAAAAAAACTAAACTCCTGAATTTGTGAAATAAATAATCGAAAAAAATGCACAAAAAGTGCTATCAAGTAATTTGAATTTACTTTCTATTCCATTCAAGATTTCATCAAAAACGAATATATTCGAATTATTATTTTTTCTTTTGTAGCTTAAAAAAACTGAACTCCTGAATTTGTGAAAATAATAATCGAAACAAATGCACAAAAAGTGCTATCAAGTAATTTCAATTGACTTTCTATTCCATTTAAGATTTCATCGAAAACGAATATATTCTAATTATTATTTTTCTTTTGTAGCTTAAAAAAACTGATCTCCTGAATTTGTGAAATAAATAATCGAAAAAAAAGCACAAAAAGTACTATCAAGTAATTTGAATTGACTTTCTATTCCATTCAAGATTTCATAAAAAATGAATGTTTTATAATTATTATTTTTCTTTTGTAACTTAAAAAAACGGAACTCCTGAATTTGTGAAAATAATAATCGAAAAAAATGCACCAAAAGTACTATCAATTAATGTGAATTTACTTTCTGTTCGATTCAAGATTTCATCAAAACCGAATATATTCCAATTATTATTTTTCCTTTTGTAGCTTAAAAAAATTGAAGTCCTGAATTTGTGAAATAAATAATCGAAAAAATGCACAAAAAATACTATCAAGTAATTTGAATTGACTTTCTATTCCATTCAAGATTCCATCAAAAACAAATATATTCCAATTATTATTTTTCTTTTGTAGCTTAAAAAAACTGAACTCCTGAATTTGTGATAATAATAATCGAAAAAAATGCACAAAAAGTGTTATCAAGTAATTTGAATTGACTTTCAATTCCATTCAATATTTCATCAAAAACAAATATATTTCAATTATTATTTTTTCTTTTGTAGCTTTAAAAAAACTGAACTCCTGAATTTGTGAAATAAATAATCGAAAAAAATGCACAAAAAGTGCTATCAAGTAATTTGAATTGACTTTTTATTCCATTCAAGATTTCATCAAAACGGAATATATTCCAATTATTATTTTTCCTTTTGTAGCTTAAAAAAAACTGAAGTCCTGAATTTGTGAAAATAATAATCGAAAAAAATGCACAAAAAGTACTATCAAGTAATTTAAATTGACTTTCTATTCCATTTAAGATTTCATCAAAAATGAATATATTCCAATTATTATTTTTTCTTTTGTAGCTTAAAAAAACTGAACTCCTGAATTTGTGAAATTAATAATCGAAAAAAATGGACAAAAAGTGCTATCAAATAATTTGAATTGACTTTCTATTCCATTCAAGATTTCATCAAAAATGAATATTTTCTAATTATTATTTTTTCTTTTGTAGCTTTAAAAAAACTAAACTCCTGAATTTGTGAAATAAATAATCGAAAAAAATGCACAAAAAGTGCTATCAAGTAATTTGAATTGACTTTTTATTCCATTCAAGATTCCATCAAAAACAAATATATTCCAATTATTATTTTTCTTTTGTAGCTTAAAAAAACTGAACTCCTGAATTTGTGATAATAATAATCGAAAAAAATGCACAAAAAGTGTTATCAAGTAATTTGAATTGACTTTCAATTCCATTCAAGATTTCATCAAAAACGAATATATTCGAATTATTATTTTTCTTTTGTAGCTTAAAAAAACTGGACTCCTGAATTTGTGAAATAAATAATCTAAAAAAATGCACAAAACGTACTATCAAGTAATTTGAATTGACTTTCTATTCCATTTAAGATTTCATCAAAAATGAATATATTCTAATTATTATTTTTCTTTTGTAGCTTAAAAAAACTGAAGTCCTGAATTTGTGAAAATAATAATCGAAATGAATACACAGAAAGTACTATCAAATAATAGAAAAAATTTGGTTAATTATATTTGTGAAATAATCGATAAAATAATGGGTGATTTAACGGAGAATGCCCTATATGTATGTAGGCGTATGTGGAGACCGTGCGAAGCGAAATCTCTCTATGTGGGGTGTACTGCGGGACGCCAAATTTTACAGGATTATAACATCGAGCCACGAGCGTCAGCCGCCCTCGACACTAGGTAGAGATTACGCACTCATAAGTGCATGTGTATATCATAACCACGTCGACAAATGTCGAGCTTTATTCCGTTTACCTCCGACCGTGAATATTTTGTTTTTCATATTTTTCGGAATATAATCAATTGTCGAAGCCGTTAGTGGTATGTGGTTCCAATCAACCGGGCCAGTGATTAATTAATTTTGATATACATATAGTCACCGAATGAATCTCTGATTTGTCATTTTAATACAATTATATGCATACTGCATTATTATATGCATGCTGCATTATTATATGCATTTCAACTCGCTGCATTTTTTTTTATTCATAAAAAATTGATGATTTTGTCTATATTGAAATATGATATTAATGACATAATCAAAAATTCAGTATAAATAAATAAAATAATGAAACATCGTAAAAAATTAATTTTTTTAATCATATATGCATTTAGAAAAATTAAAAATCTGATATAATGAGGAATTTTTTTAAATGCCGAAATTCTGATCGTTTCAAACTTTTAATTAGGTGAATTTCAAAAAATGTATGTCCGCAGCATTAATAAATTGAATTTGTGTTGAAAATTTAAAAAATTGTTATAAAATACAATAAAAAAATATGATTTTGTCTATCTTCAAATAAAATATTAATGGTATTTTCTATTTACTCTTTAATTTATAATCAAAAGCTCAGTATAAATAGAAAATAAATATAAATATACAATTAAATATATAAATATAAATATAATAAAAAATAATGCAATAAATAATTTTTTTTTTTCATGCCAAACTTCTAGTAAAAAATAGATAAACGCATCATTCATAAATTGAATTACCTTTAAAAATTTTAAAAATCCTTACGATATTAAAAAGTGCAATAAAAACCTTTGCAGTCGTGAATCTGAGTTGATGATGACAATAAATTAAAAGTTAATGAAGCCTCGTAGACAATTACTTTATTCAGTCGTATACATTTGTAAAAATACAAAAAATCCAGTACAATAAATAATTTTAAAAAAAGCCAAACTCTAATCGTTTCAAAATTCTAATCAAATATAGACATGCACAGTATTCATGAATTCACGAATTGCTTTTAAAAATAAAAAAGGCTGCAAAGTACAACTTTGCAAATTGCTTCCTCATTATTGTTGGATTTTTACAAATCTACGTCTATGAGGAAGCATGTTAATCTATTTTGGCTTCCTCATAGAGGAAGCTTTGTAAAAATCCAACAATAATGAGAAAGCAATTTGCAAAATTCTACTTTGCAGCCTTGTTTATATTGGCGAAAAGTGTTTGCAATTCCCTCCCATTTTTCGAAAACTTATTTGACCGCAGCTTAATCCGCAAGGACTACCTTAATCGAAATAACGAAAACGGAGTTTATCCTCCTCTTTTGTGTAAATTTTCATCTCGATTCGTCACGCCGTTCGAGAGTTATTAGCAATTCTATTTTGGGACAAGCGGTCATTATAAATTTTAAAAAATAAAAATTATATATGAAGCAATGTGTAAAGTTCTACTTTGCATTCTTATTTCCATTGAGTACAAACTTTTCTCTCGCATTATCAACTTTTGCTGATGCTAGAGCGAAAATCGTTTTTTTTTTGTAAATTTCAAAATGTCGTAAAATCTGAACCACTTTACCGATCATCGTCAAATTTGGTACGTGGCATAGCTGCATGTTCCTTTTCGTCTATAAAACATTTCGGTTAAATTGGTGAAATTCGACGTGATTTATAAAAAAAATGATTTTTTTCGAAAAATTCAAACATCTATAAAATCTGAACCGCTTTACCGATTTCGCCCAAATGCAATGCCAAACAACATTGAACGTATATTTATTTATAAACAAGTATTTAGCAAAATCGTCTAATTTTTACGAAAGTTAGAGCGACCACGCCCTTTTTTCAAAAAATTAAAAGTACCATAAAATCAAAATGACTGATTTTTTTTTTTTTCAAAAATCTCAACATTCAAAGCGGAGCAACTAATCCACTTGCGTGCCAAATTTGAGCCATATCGCTTGAACGGTTACTGAGTAATAGTTCATCGAATTTTCACACATATACATACAGACATTTTTTCTAAACCACTTTTCACGAGGTTTTGGACAATTCCAGAGTTGTAAATGCCTAATACTGATAAAAATAATGATGATGATGATACGATCAGCTCCATAATTATGATTTTATAATAATAACATGTAGCGATTGTAATACGATGATTAAACTTTCGAATGGCTGCAAAAATGATTATTTTTCATTAAAAATTCACGGTAATCTTTTTGAAAAAGTGGAAAAAAATAAGTAATGCATTACCTATTTCTTCCATTTTTTCCACTATTTCCTGCAATATTAAAGCGAAAATTAGTATTTTTTTCAGTTATTCAAATGTTTACACTCTATTTTATAATCACTACATATTATTATTATGAAATCATAATTACAAAACAAATTGTACTGTAAACTATATCTCATGAATTAATGGGGATTTACAACTCTGAACAATTCCAAGCATACTGGCATGAAAATTTCGAAAAAAAAAAATGTTTCATGAAAACAAAGCTTCCTCTATGAGGAATCAAAAAAATCCTTACAAGGTACCAAAAGGTGTATTAAAAAAATTTTGCAGTCGTTTGTAGAGCTGTGAATCTGAGTCGACGATGAGAATAAATTATGAATCCTTCATCGAGTGTCCTGGACACTATGATTCAGTATCTTCGGTATAACGTTAAGCGTGCTGACGGGAAGCAGATGTGAGAGATCCGCCGGCTTTATTTTATTTTTTTTTTTTTTTCGACAGCAAAAGCGCTAGGACAGCGCACCAAAAATATCCGGTGGCTTGGCTTCGTTCTCTTAGCTGGGTGAAAAACAGTAGCAAAGCAGAGAGGCGCGACATCGCATCTTCACCGCTTTGGCGCGGTCTGGTGCCTTTCCTGATGTTCCTTCGGGTCGTTAAGTAGGGTGCGAGATGTTTTCAAGGAAAGGAGGTACTGTCATCGTTCGTAGCTTCGTGTTACAGAGAGGAACGGACAGACGGACGGACGGACGGACGGACGTAGAGAGTACATAGGGACATGCGTGGATATAACGCAGATGCTTTTACGAGAGGACAGAACGAGAGAGAGAAAGAGAGAGAGAGAGAGAGAGAGTCAAAGAAAGAGACAGGGACAGTCGTTCGCTCACACCCGACGTTATAAATCAAGTGCAGCTCGTCGTCGTAACGTCATGGAATGGGGAGGTTGCCTAATCATCTGCCTTCAAAGCCCTGAGCGCCACAGGCGCACCGATGTGCCGCAAAGCACTGCGTGCATCGTTTCACTACTACACATATATATCCAGTGGCTTCATCATCGTCTTACATACTATACTATAAGTGGATTTATGTTATTAACTTTGCCGCGGATAGATAGACGATCTCTTGTGACATGTGAATTTCTTTATCGTCAAACGAAACATTTAAATGAAAACTAAGGATTATTTATAGCGTGAAGGTTATGAGAAAAATTAACGACGAAAAATGAGATGTTAAATAATAAAATTATTATCGTCATACTTTCATTTTATTTATTGTTAGTTTAGGTAAGATAAAAGTAATGGAATATCCACAAACTTTGGATATAACTTAATTTAATTTAGAAATAGTGTTTAATTTCATAAATACATTTTTTAAAAATTATAATTGTACTTGTAAGTTATTCTAATTATAATTACAGGTAAAAATGGAAAATAAAGCACAGACGTAACGAATCGATTGTGAAAATAATCCATTTATCGAAAATTGAAAATCTTTTGTGTATAGCAACGTAATTTGCTCTATCTATTCTTGGCAATTATTAAAATCATATTCATTTTAAAAAAATAAAAAGAATCTAATAGAATAAATAATTTTTTTAAATGTCTAATTCCAAACGTTTTTAAATTTTTGTTGGGTATAGATGTGCGCAGCATTCATAAATTGAATTGCTTTAAAAAAATTTTGAATTCTTACAAAATACTATAAAATGCAATAAAAATAGATGATTTTGTCTATCTTCAGATAAGATATTAATGGCATTATCTATTTTTTTTAATCATATGCATTTTGAAAAATTTTTTAAATCTAATAGAATAAATAATTTTTATAAATGTCAAAATTCTAATCGTTTCAAAGTTTTAGTTATAGGTATATAAATGTGCGCAGCATTTATAAATTGAATTGCTTTTGAAAATTAAAAAAATTCTTACTAAATACTGTAGAATGCAATAAAAATAGATCACTTTGTCTATCTCTAGATAAGATATTAATGGCATTTTCTATTTTTTTAAATCATATGCATTTTGAAAAATTTTAAAAATCTAATAGAATAAATAATTTTTATAAATGTCAAAATTCTAATCGTTTCAAAGTTTTAGTTATAGGTATATAAAAGTGCGCAGCATTTATAAATTGAATTGCTTTTGAAAATTAAAAAAATTCTTACTAAATACTGTAGAATGCAATAAAAAGAGATGACTTTGTCTATCTCTAGATAAGATATTAATGGCATTTTCTATTTGTTGCAAAAACTTTGTGGATCGTTTCACTATATATATACTTACTTATATCCAGTGGCTTCATCATCGTCTTACATACTATACTATAAGTGGATTTATGTTATTAACTTTGCCGCGGATAGATAGACGATCTCTTGTGACATGTGAATTTCTTTATCGTCAAACGAAACATTTAAATGAAAACTAAGGATTATTTATAGCGTGAAGGTTATGAGAAAAATTAACGACGAAAAATGAGATGTTAAATAATCAAATTATTATCGTCATACTTTTATTTTATTTATTGTTAGTTTAGGTAAGATAAAAGTAATGGAATATCCACAAACTTTGGATATAACTTAATTTAATTTAGAAATAGTGTTTAATTTCATAAATACATTTAAAAAAATTATAATTGCACTTACTATTTATTCGAATTATAAGTTTCTGTTTTTTTTTATCAAACATGTTTACTTGTGAAATTGCAATACTTGTTACAGTATAAAAAAAAAAAATAATTCTGCACGAAGAGGAAAAAGATGGAAAATAAAGCACAAATGTAACGAATCCATTCGAAATTCATTGTGAAAATAACGCATTTGTCGAAATTTGAAAAACTTTTGTGTATAGCAACGTAATTTGCTGTATCTATTCTTGGCAATTATTAAAATCATATTCATTTTGAAAAATAAGAAGTATCTAATAGAATTTATAGATTTATAAATTGAATTGCTATTGAAAATTAAATAATTTCTTACTAAATACTGTAGAATGCAATAAAAATAGATGACTTTGTCTATCTCTAGATAAGATATTAATTGCATTTTCTATTTGTTGCAAAAACTTTGTGCATCGTTTCACTATATATATACTCACTTATATCCAATGGCTTCATCATCGTCTTACATACTATAATATAAGTGGATTTATGCTATTAACTTTGCCGCGGATAGATAAACGATCTCTTGTGACATGTGAATTTCTTTATCGTCAAACGAAACATATAAATGAAAACTAAGGATTATTTATAGCGTGAAGGTTATGAGAAAAATTAACGACGAAAAACGAGATGTTAAATAATAAAATTATTATCGTCATACTTTTATTTAATTTATTGTTAGTTTACTTTGGATATAACTTTGGATATAATTTAATTTAATTTAGAAATAGTGTTTAATTTCATAAAAACATTTTTTTTTAAATTATAATTGTACTTGCAATTTATTCGAATTATAAGATTCTGGTTTTTTATCAAAAATGTTTACTTGTGAAATTGCGAAATTTGTTACAGGCAAAGATGGAAAATAAAACACAGACTTAACGAATCGATTGTGAAAATAACCCATTTGTCGAAACTTGAAAAACTTTTGTGTATAGCGACGTAATTTGCTGTATCTATTCTTGGCAATTATTAAAATCATATTAATTTTGAAAAATAAAAAGAATCTAATTGAATAAGTAATTTTTTTAAATATCAAAATTCCAATCGTTTCGAACTTTTAGTTCTATAAAAAATTATTATATTTATATTTCTTATCTTAATTCCTATCTCATTCCTATCTTCATTTTTTTAAATGTCGAAATTCCAATCGTTTCGAACTTTTAGTTCTACAAAAAATTATTATATTTATATTTCTATTAAAATTATAGTAAGTTCAGGTCAGTTAAAATTGATCTTCACAACTCTCGGATATAACTTAATTTAATTTAGAAATCGTGTTTAATGTGATAAATAAATTTCAAAAAATGATAATCGCATTTATGCGAATGTGAATTTCTTTATCGCGAAACGAAACATTTAAATGAAAACTACGAATTATTTATAGCATGAAGTTTATGAGAAAAACGACTAAAAACGAGATATTAAAAAAAAATTATTATTATCTTAAATAATAATTTTCGGAAATATGAATATAATAATTTATATATAAAATAGTTTCGGAAATATGAATATAATAATTTTTTTATAACCTGAAATTACTGTAATTGTAATAGGACTGATATTTCCATTAAAATTTCAGATAAGTTAAAATTAATGAAATGTTCACAACTCTCAGATATACCTTAATGTAATTAATAAATCATCTTTAATTCGATAACCACATTATTAAAAAAGACAATTACACTTAAAATTTATTCTTAACCATAAGTATCTGTATTTTCATTATCAAACATATTTACTCGTGACATTGCAAAACTTGTGAAAGTGTTGGAAAAAAAAACTTCTATCACGAAGAGGAAAAATGTTGAAAATAAAGCACAGATGTAACGAATCGATTGTGAAAATAACCCATTCGTCGAAACTTTGAAAAGTTTTGTGTATAGAACCGTAATGTGCTGTATCTATTCTTGAACGATTCTATGAAATTTCCAAGCGTAACATATGTGCGATGCAAAGTTACATCGGGCTCCCTTCAATAAATAGGATATATGTACACCATATAAATACATATATATGTATATACACATACGTATATAGTATTCATTTATTATCATCGACCTGGTGTGCAGAGTGCGCTTCGTGTGCAATGTGGTGCGGTCGCTGGTTATGGCCACGCCAGATTGCACAAGGAATTCAATGTTATATACACCATCCATAGCATACATAGATATATATGTATATATATATATATAAATATACATCTACATAATGCATACAATATAATAGGGCCTACCAACGCGAAATAATTCACGCTAAGCATTAATGTCGTATAACCGACACTAAAGCACTTCCCGCAACTACGCAGAAACTTAGGTAGAGGCAGCGGATATATTATCGATTTATTATCACTTACCGACATGCCTATAACTGCCAATGAATTGCCGACCCACTGAATCCGCGGTAATGTAACACATGGCGCTCTTAGCGTTACGTGTCGTCTTATGTGTGGGCGAGAAAATCCAGGCCAATCGTTTAACATTAATCGAATTAATATTTTAAATTGATGTGGTTGAATCTTACCGGTTGAAAAAAAAAATAGGTTTTAAACGCTGATTAAGGTAGTTATGCCAGGAAGACAAATCTGAATTGATGTTCATAAACTTTTGGCCTATTGTAACCCTTGAAGAAATATACACGGAAAGAAATGTTTGGTTGGTCCTCGATTGGTTTAGTTCTCGATTGGATTAGTTAGGTTAACTAATCCAACGATTGGATTAGTTGGATTAACTAATCCAACGATTGGATTAGTTGGGTTAACTAATCCAACGATTGGATTAGTTGGGTTAACTACTCCAACGATTGGATTAGTTGGGTTAACTAATCCAACGATTGAATTAGTTGGGTTAACTAATCCAACGATTGGATTAGTTGGGTTAACTAATCCAACGATTGGATTAGTTGGGTTAACTAATCCAACGATTGGATTAGTTGGGTTGACTAATCCAACGATTGGATTAGTTGGGTTAACTACTCCAACGATTGGATTAGTTGGGTTAACTACTCCAACGATTGGATTAGTTGGGTTAACTACTCCAACGATTGGATTAGTTGGGTTAACTACTCCAACGATTGGATTAGTTAGGTTAACTAATCCAACGATTGGATTAGTTAGGTTAACTAATCCAACGATTGGATCAGTTAGGTTAACTAATCCAACGATTGGATTAGTTAGGTTAACTAATCCAACGATTGGATCAGTTATGTTAACTAATCCAACGATTGGATTAGTTAGGTTAGCTAATCCAATGATTGGATTAGTTAGGTTAACTAATCCAACGATTGGATTAGTTAGGTTAACTAATCCAACGATTGGATCAGTTAGGTTAACTAATCCAACGATTTGATTAGTTAGGTTAACTAGTCCAACGATTGGATTAGTTAGGTTAACTAGTCCAATGATTGGATTAGTTAGGTTAACTCATCCAACGATTGGATTAGTTAGGTTAACTAATCCAACGATTGGATTAGTTAACCTAGTTGGCCTAACAAATAATTTTGCTGGCCTAGCAAATTTTTTGACAAGCCCAGTAAATAATTTTTGTTAGGCTAAGGAATAAGGCTTTGCCGTCACTATATTAGCAACTGATTTGTTGATGCAACAAAAGTCTTCTCTCCGTGCAATGTCTCGTTAGCTCGGGACATAACATGAGCTAAAACTGTACAATTTACTAGGATTTTTAGTAATTTATTAAGTGGCACACATTTTTCATTTTGTCAGCTGACTTTCGACATTCTTTATTTTAGTTTACAATAAATAATGTTATGAATTTTTGGTAGTTCATCACCGAGAGAAATTATAGTAACAACTATTGACTTATAAATATTGATTTCGAGATTTTTACATCAGTATGTACGTGTGTAACATAGTTTTGAAATGAATAAATATTGTATAACTGAACGTTGGCAAACAAGTGACGCAGCTTTTACCATTTTATTGTTGTAAATTTAATTGACATTCATTGTGTTCTTTATATTTTACCACTGTACAATATTTTTTTATTGGAAAATAAAAAAAAACTCGTATAAATTCAAACCTAGCAATCTGAAACTTCCTCCGCACCTCTACGTATGACCAACATTGATTGGTATTGAATTTAGGCAGAATCGACAAAGCAGTTCAAAAGTGATAATTTTTTTTTTTTTTTATAATTTGGTTTTTTTTATTCAATCCATAAAAATTTGTATAAAAATGGAACAGATAATCCCTGACTATTCTGATAAATTTCGTTATAATCGACAGATGCATTCAAGTTTTATGAAATTCCCGTTTTTTTTAAAATATTAACTATGATAGTTACTAAGTAGATAATTTGTAGTAATAACAATATAGTTCAACTTAAGGAGATGAAATATTAAATTGATCGTTTGTTAAAATGAATATAAAAATCATAGCATTTACTGAAAAATTGATAGTTTCAAATAATGCAATTTATAATATTTTGGGGTGAATAGCGATTGAAAATGGAAATTCTCGGAAAAGTAAAATTTTGATAATAGCTTTTTGATAACCAATCGACCGTTGATAAAATTGCAAACGATATTGCGGAAAAGAGATGAAATCATCGCTATTGAATAGCATCGACCAGCAACGTGCAAATTTTATTTGCACCCTTTTATTTGCGCATTTATTGCCACTTTTCGAAATAGCTGGATCGTACGAGTGGACATTGCAATCGTCGATGAATTGCGCTAATGCAAGCCCTTGCGTAGTATATTATGTGTCGGTTGATGGCGAGCCTCTCGGCAATTTCGAACAATGCGAGCTTGCACACACTACTTACTGCACGTGCATTAGAGTAGCTATACCGATTTCCTCTATATGGATGGTACATAGCAGAGAGACAGACAAATCGCAGAGCAAAGCCAGAGCCGATAGTGTCAACAGCAGGAAGCTCGAGACTACGTATCGTTTAACACGGTATGTTCAACACATGAGCCATTCTCTACCATTTCAGCTATTTTTTTTTTTTATTCTCAGATATTCTTGTAATTAACCAGATTTTACTAGCAGTTAAGGTAGTTCTGTCGTGAAGTCAATCCAAACTCATATGTATGAATTTTGGACATGTTGTAATTTAGCTATTCAATTTTACTTGCACAAAATCTTGAAGGCTTTTACCGAGTATTTGAATGAACAATTATAACTTGAAAATCGATCTTTTTACACGGCGCTTACGGGAGGGTTGGAAAAATTGATCTTTAAATCGAAAATTAACATACTTAGATCAAAGATAGAGAAAAAATAAAAAGTACTACAGATTCGCAAATCATTCAGGAATTGATGCATCATGAAAAAAGGTGAAGTCTCCGGAATAATGTTTGTAAATATATGTATGTGAAATATATGCCAAAAATATATGGGGTAAAACACGTCAAGGCGACCACACGAATTTTTCATTTCCATAAAAAGTTTTCAAATTTCTTGAGAATATTGGTCTGGCTGAAAATAAAAATTGCAAATTTTTTCAGATTTTTTTATTGCATATTTCAGCCGATAGAAACAACTGAAAATAATAATCGTTAATTTTTTAACGCCAAAACTACGGCTCTCGTAAAAAAATCATGTTAACAAAAAAAATAAGGTATCTAACGTTCTTATCAACAAATTTTTTTGCAAATTTTCCTACTCCGTTTAAAAAAAAATATTGAAATATTATTTAATTGAAAAATAGCATACTTTTTCTCAATTAAATAATATTTCAATATTTTTTTTTCTCCGAAACTGCGTTCTCGATTCAGATGAGATTCTTACATTTTGTTCCTTAATATGTTGAGAATCTGAAAAAAAAATTGGCGAGATGAGCGGCGACTTCGTTCCACAATTACAGGTCTTCGAATGATCGAACATAACGGTAATCTAATGTGTAATTGCTCTCTGCGTTCAACAGGGTTGAGACTGTCAATAGAAAAAATCTAAAGCCCGCATCACTTGTTCATTTTTTTGTTATTTTTAATTAAAATTTTTTTATTTAATTAAAAATTTTATTTAACTGCAATTTTCGAAAAATGTCTGTGCGCTCTCTAGCATGCGCAAATTTTTAGCTATTGCGCTAAATAATTTTTTACGAATAAAGCTATGTTAAATTAGGATCGTTATTAAATTTGGAATGAATCTGTATAAAAGTTCGATTTTAATGGAATTTTGAATTTTTTAAAAAATATTTGTTTTGCTCTAACTCACGGCGAATCTCACAAAATCAACTGAAATTTTCTACAGATGAAAAATAACATTCATCGCTGCTACCCACCAAATTTGGTCGAGATCGGTAAAGCGGTTTGGATTTTACGAGCTTTTGAATTTTTCAAGAATTACATAGGTAACAAAAAAAAAAGTTGCAAAGTAGAATTTTGCACATTGTAATTAACCAGGATTTACTAGCAGTTAGAATTGAAATATCTAAGAATTAAAAAGGAACGACTTATGATGTTTTTTTTATTATCCTGTAGCCGATAAATGTAGAAGTAGAATATTTTTTAAAAAATATATATATTCCTATGTTGAAAAAGTAAAAAAGTTACATATATTTCGACATATGGGCATATTTAGTTTGTATATACAATCTATATGCAATTTGTATATAAGATCACGGAAAATCACTCAGAAATGAGTGACAAAGCTTAAAAAGCTAGTTTTCAGTACAGACACTATGAAATGTATTGTTAACTTTTTTTCCCTCAAAATTGGCAATTTTTAAATCATTTTTGCTTCCTCATAGAGGAAGCTTTGTTTTCATGAAAAATTTAGACCTAAATTTGTGCGAAGAGTAAAATAAAACGAAATTAAATTAATAAAACGAATAAAAAAACGGAATAAAATGTACATTAAGTACTGTAAAGCTAGAAAAATCTGGCTAGTAATAAAGAAGATTTAAGAGGGTCGGAAAAAAATGTTTTGTTTGACAAAGAATGCCTAGTATATAGAGTGTACACTTATCTTAACTGAGTCTAGAATCTCGTGTGTCACTGTAGATCACGAGACAAGCCAGAGTAAGATTTAAAAAAAAAGTTAAACAAAGATAAATAACAAAAATAAAAATCCTTCACCATGTGGTTTTTTTTTTCAATTTTTATCTTCCAAGATATAGTTTTAAAAAAATACAACTATAAATACCATTAGACTTAAATTTGTGCAAAGAAAAAAAAATACAAAGAAATCTACATATTGTAAGGCTGGTACAAAAATCTGGCTAATAATAAAGAAAATTAAGAGGATCGAAAAAAAAAAATTAGTTTGACAAAGAATGCCTAGTATATAGAGTGTACACGTAACTTAACTGAGTCTTGAATCTCGTGTGTTACTATAGATCACGAGACAAGCCAGAGTAAGATTTAAAAAAAAGTTAAACAAAGATAAATAACAAAAATAAAAATCCTTCACCCTGTGGTTTTTTTTTCAATTTTTATCTTCCAAGATATAGTTTTAAAAAAATACAACCATAAATACCATTAGACGTAAATTTGTGCAAAAAAAAAAAATACAAAGAAATCTACATATTGTAAGGCTGGTACAAAAATCTGGCTAATAATAAAGAAAATTAAGAGGATCAAAAAAAAAAAATTAGTTTGACAAAGAATGCCTAGTATATAGAGTGTACACTTAACTTAACTGAGTCTAGAATCTCGTGTGTTACTGTAGATCACGAGACAAGCCAGAGTAAGATTTAAAAAAAAGTTAAACAAAGATAAATAACAAAAATAAAAATCCTTCACCATGTGGTTTTTTTTTTTCAATTTTTATCTTCCAAGATATAGTTTTAAAAAAATACAACTATAAATACCATTAGACGTAAATTTGTGCAAAAAAAAAATACAAAGAAATCTACATATTGTAAGGCTGGTACAAAAATCTGGCTAATAATAAAGAAAATTAAGAGGATCGAAAAAAAAAAAATTAGTTTGACAAAGAATGCCTAGTATATAGAGTGTACACTTAACCTAACTGAGTCTAGAATCTCGTGTGTTACTGTAGATCACGAGACAAGCCAGAGTAAGATTTAAAAAAAAGTTAAACAAAGATAAATAACAAAAATAAAAATCCTTCACCCTGTGGTTTTTTTTTCAATTTTTATCTTCCAAGATATAGTTTTAAAAAAATACAACCATAAATACCATTAGACTTAAATTTGTGCAAAGAAAAAAAAATACAAAGAAATCTACATATTGTAAGGCTGGTACAAAAATCTGGCTAATATAAAGAAAATTAAGAGGATCGAAAAAAAAAAAATTAGTTTGACAAAGAATGCCTAGTATATAGAGTGTACACTTAACCTAACTGAGTCTAGAATCTCGTGTGTTACTGTAGATCACGAGACAAGCCAGAGTAAGATTTAAAAAAAAGTTAAACAAAGATAAATAATAAAAATAAAAATCCTTCACCCCGTGGTTTTTTTTTCAATTTTATCTTCCAAGATATAGTTTTAAAAAAGTACAACTATAAATACCATTAGACTTAAATTTGTGCAAAGAAAAAAAAAATACAAAGAAATCTACATAAAATATTGTAAGGCGGGCACAAAAATCTGGCTAATAATAAAGAAAATTAAGAGGATCGAAAAAAAAAATTAGTTTGACAAAGAATGCCTAGTATATAGAGTGTACACTTAACTTAACTGAGTCTAGAATCTCGTGTGTTACTGTAGATCACGAGACAAGCCAGAGTAAGATTTAAAAAAAGTTAAACAAAGATAAATAACAAAAATAAAAATCCTTCACCCTGTGGTTTTTTTTTTCAATTTTTATCTTCCAAGATATAGTTTTAAAAAAATACAACTATAAATACCATTAGACTTAAATTTGTGCAAAGAAAAAAAAATACAAACAAATCTACATATTGTAAGGCTGGTACAAAATCTGGCTAATAATAAAGAAAATTAAGAGGATCTTTTCGATCCTCTTAATTTAAAAAAAATCTTAATTTAAACTCTTAAGAGGATCTTTTCGATCCTCTTAATTTAAAAAAAATCTTAATTTAAACTCTTAAGAGGATCTTTTCTATCCTCTTAATTTAAAAAAAAATAATAATAAAAATAATTCAAAAAAAAAATTAGTTTGACAAAGAATGCCTAGTATATAGAGTGCACATTTAACTTAACTGAGTCTAGAATCTCGTGTGTTACTGTAGACACACGAGACGATTGGAAT